>LPNX010717141.1:1547224-1701570 GCA_001517045.1 Pseudotsuga menziesii
CTCGGATGCTAGGACTCCCCCGCCTTACTAGCACCTTTTTCATTACCGCTCAACCCGAGCTTTCCAGGACCGTCACATGTCCACATGCATCTCTAGGATGCTCTCATAGTCCTCGCTTCCAGCGACACCTATATCCAAACATTGAATGAATTCACATGTTTAGTTTATTCTCATCGGTTTTATCTCTAGAACAAGAGCTTAAAACATCCTAACCAAATCATATACACATGTATATTCATAAGCAAAATAATCCAATACTTATCTGTATTGTGTGTTTCCTCGTTCGTCCACAGGATCCTGCTTCGCTTTGCAAGCCTTGGGATCGCCTATGGACTTAGATGTTAGGTCAGCACGCCGGCTGCTCCACAACATCAATTTTTTTTAAATGTCCAGCCAGTACATCCTTATGTCGACTGGGCTTGGAACTTTATCATGACCGTTTCCAGGTCTAGGATCTACTATGGATCCTCAGGCATATCATAGCCCATCATACACTTATATAAACAATACACTTATACCACCATACACTTATATCAACAATACGCTTATACCAACATACACTTATACCAACCATTTACCTTTACCTTTACCTTTAGCCTGTTAACACAAGCAACACAAGCAATACAAGCGAACTCATCAGCATTATTGCTCTAAAAACTGTAATCACATTTCATATCATTCACTATCAAGTATTGAGACACCAGGAGTGCGTCCACTCCCTAGAGTGTAATCAATATTGAAAACCCTTTCATGATCCAACATCGGAAAAGTGTGCACCCATTCCCGGTGTGTGCCATGCAGGCCCTATGCATACTCAAGCAATCGGTCATAATGGATATTAAATCAAAACATGTTTTGCATACGGAATTTAATAATTAAACATGCATATTCTTAGCAAGGGTCACAGAACACTTATCCATTTGTCGTCGCAGTATGCCTTTATTAAGGAGAAATGGAGGCTCCTTCCCTGAGTTATCAGTCCCTCAGTTTGCCATCCCAACTCCTTTTTACCTTTCATATTCCCACATGTCTTACTGACATAATTTATACCATCTCACTCATGTTACTACCGAACATGCAGTGCAGATGAGACATTTCTAAATGTCCAATGGCAGTTTCACCCGAAACCCATTTCCAAGGGAAAACCTTCCCATGAAGTTTGGCTCTTGCAGGTCATCACACATGATCTTCCTGCAGTGTGTACCCCTGACACATTCATCAAATATCCAAACAATCAATTATTACCTGATACTACAATCCAAATTGATCGTTCCATAACCAAGCAATGACATTAGAAATCAAATTCGTTAGGAATTTGCAATTCTATCTACTGCAGAAATCGACTTGTTCAATTGTGGGTCTCTGGTAAGTAGCGCTACTATGCTCATTATAATTTTATGCTTACTAACATAACATGATTACCCACTTACCATGCGTCCCTCCTGACACAATCTTATACAAGCCGACAATAATTAGTAGTTGTTAACACTTCTTAAATCCGAAATTCACAATTCAAATTTAACCCTCCATTATGCATATCAACTACTTTTACAACTATGAGACCCTTCTCATAAGGTTTGTCTCTTTCACATGGTATATTCTGGCATTGGTCAGGGTCTTACCTCTCACTGCCATGCTCGAAATAATCTACCTGAAACATGAGTTTCAATCAACCAAACACAATCTTATGCAAGCCAACAACGGCTAGTGGTTGTCAGTAATTTCTCAAATCCAAAATTCATAATCCGAATTTTAACAACCTATTATGCATATCATATGGTAGATTCTGGCATTGGTCAGGATCTTACCTCTCACTACCATGCTCGATATAATCTACCTGAAACATAAGCTTCAAACATCCAAACACAAGCTTATGCAAGCCAATAGCGACTAGTAGTTGTCAGCAATTTCTTAAATTTGAAATTCACAATTCAAATTTAATAAGCTCTTTCACACGGTAGATTCTGGCATTGGTCAGGGTCTTACCTCTCACTTCCATGCCCGAAATAATCTACCTAAAACATGAGCTTCAAACAACCAAACACTTGGTAAGTCTGGATGCATATAACCTTTTCATTGCTACAACCATCACTGAAGCATTTTCAGAATTTATAAAAATTCAAATACTTCCAGCTGTTAGTCACATCAGTATTATCAAATCTCATTTACTTTACGCAATCATTATCATATTAACATTGCAAGGTGTAGTCATATCATTCATGCAATTAAATGAAGTGTTTAGATACTCTTACTCCACAAGTGTATCTTTCATATCACCTTGCTCTTCAATAGAGCATTTCTGGTAGCCAATTGATCATGACTATCCTGCATTAATAACAACCTTTGAAATGGTTCCTGAATTGTCATCAATTCATCATCTCGGTCATTAGTCATTCATAATATCACATGCACTCATCTCAATGCATTCATGCAATGCACCACAACATATAGGATGCATTATTATAATCAATATCATGACACCTTTCTATATTCCAACATTCACATGGTATGAGGTCTCTTACCTGTACCAATCCATGGAATTTGTCATAAGCAAACTCTTACCTGCATGGGTCGTACTTACACCCTTGATATGACCAATTTGGTTGGTCCTTTGCAGGAGTTTTGTAGGATTTGCTCACCAACTTTTGCTATGGACTTGTTGCCTTATCCCTTTCTCCATAGGGTTGTTGGTCTCATTCATCAGCATCAGCAACATATTCATCTGGGTCCATGTCATCGTTGGTTTTTCCACTAATGCCAACATCAAGGCAATAACTATCATTAGTGGCTTATTATAATTATATGATTCCCAATATCCTTACCAACATGCAATATCCTATGTATGCAATACATATCCTCATGCATTTCATGCATAAAACTTAGGAAATGCAACACATTTAGCAGCACAGGGTTTTAAGGAAAACTTCCCTTTTCAAGTCTTTCATCCTGGCATGGAACTCCTTGTCCTCACAGCAGCTGGTTGACTTCATAGTCCTTGTTGCCTCTGGGCATGTAACTGTCTAGATTTGTCCAATTGATAACAGCGGCCATCATCAGCACTTTGCTGCTTCATGCTTAGATTACGGTCACTTATCCTTGTTCCCCACTGGATAAGCTTTCCAACGCCTATCCACATGTTTCATTCCGACCTCGGATGTGGAAACCACACCACTTCTAAGAATGAAGACTTTCACTAAGTCTCAGGCAAAACATACAACTGTATTTTGGTCCAGAATGCTAACTTCAGCCACCTCATTTCCAATGCACCATTCATCTTTTATGGATTTTGGGTTTAACTAATTTTCCCAAAACATAGAATCTTCTTTTCTCTAGAATGACTATCTCCAGGGACGAAGGGGCTCAAGGGGGCTTAGATCGCTGCCACTTTCTCAATTTTCAGCCTTGAAAATCCACTGAAAAACCACTAAAAATTCCTCTGAAAAACAATTGAATTTTCCTTTGTTCAATCGGGTCTCTTCCCCAATTATTCTTCCATAGAATTGGCTCTCAAACCATTTTCTCTTCCGCAGAATCGGCTCTCGGAACCATTTCTCTTCCGCAGAATCGGCTCTCGGAACCATTTTCTCTTCCGCAAAATCGGCTCTCGGAACGCTTTCTCCTGCCAATCGGCGTCGGCAGCCTTTCTGATCGAAATCCTTAATTCTTTTGCTTCCGCAATGGCGGCTCACAAAACACTATCTTCTTCCGATCGGCGGACAACGTTCCACACTTAGAAAAAAAAATTTAAACTTAACTTTCCTCATGGCGTCGGTTGCATTTCTCATCGGCTGGCTAGTGTCTTTGGCTTCCGTAACGGCGGCACGCAGAACACTTTCTTCTTCCGACGGCCAATGTTTTCCGAACTTAGAGAAATTTTCAAATATTTCAAAAATTTTCCCCTTTAGTCTTCCTTTGGTACCTGATCGACATCGGCATGCTTTCTCATCGGAAGACTTAGCGCTTTCACTTCTGCAACGGCGGCACACGAAACGCTTTCTCTTTCGATGGCCGCTCTTTACTTAAATAAATTTTAACTTCGGGCGTCAGCGGTCTTTGCACTTCGGAAGGCTAGTGCCTTTGCTTCCGCAACAGTGGAACATGAAACGCTTTCGCCTCCGCAACGGCGGATGCACCAAGAATTTCTTCTTCCGATGGCCTGCGACTTTCCATACTTAGAAAATTTTTGAACTTAGTTTTCTTGCGGTGTCGGCAGTCGGAAAACTTACCCATCGAGCGACTAGACGTTTCTCCATCCGCAACGGCGGAACGCAAAATCCCTTTCTTCTTCCGGTGACAGTTTTTCTTATCGGAATACTTAGTGCTTCTGGGTGCCGCAACGGCGAGCACATGAGCACTTTTTCCTCCGGTAGTCAACGGTTCCGAGCCTTAAACCTTCTTTGACGGCGTCGACGATCGGAGGGCTTTTCCGCCGGGCGCGCTTCTGCTAGCTCTTCCGCCATAGCAGAAGTCAAACCTACTAACACTTCCACCACAACGGAATTCAATTCCGCTAATCCTTCCGCCACAGTGGAAGTATTTTCCACTTAGTGCTCCGATGAACCACTATTCAAACACTTAGAATTTTTTTTGAATTTTTCCATTCATCCACTGTCATCAAAGCTGCTATTCTGCTGAACATAGAAGGTAATTCCACCTTCTGTCACAGCATCTTCTTGGCCCATAGAGGCCCACTGTTGCAACCTTGAGCTCTGATACCATACTGTCACGTCCCCATCCCCCAGACCAGCGAAGAGGACGTGACCAACACAAATCACTCAACTGGGAAAATAGCCCCATGAAAATAAGAACAGTTATCAATGCTGAAATAAAGGCTTAACAGAATGCATAACAGGAATGCTAAGATGCGTAATCCATCATAACAGAATGCATAATTCATCAATCATACAGTGGAAGCAACATGTACCTTCCAGCATTCATATGTTCATTATAATTCATAAAACAATAGATTCAATTGCAAGGATAACACGGTCAAGATTACTTATCTTTTTTATGAAGAGTTTACCCCGCAACCAGCTACGTCACTGCAACGTTCCACCCAACCATAGGCCAGCGTGCTCATCAATCTCTCAGCAACACTGCCACCCCCGAGCTGGGCATGATTCCTCCAAGGATAAGGGTCAATGTAGGCTTACACATAGCCAAGGGACACCATCAGCAAACCAACACAGCTGGGTTTATCAGGCCCTCAACAAACCGGCCAAGCCAGCACAGTCCAAAGGACAACCACTGCACACACGCAGCAAAACAACCCTTCACAGCCCTGTGAAGAAGCAAAGATGACCAGTGATAATCCCAAACAAACGATGAGCACAGCTCAAGCCCACAAGGCAAAACAGGGTTGTTCTTGGCCCTATCGTGGCCAAAACAACTCAGCAGCAACCCAAACTAGGGTGCATCAACAACATAACCCCACCACGAATGATGGCATCAATCAACAGCCCATACTGGATAATGAACAACCCTCCCAGCATAGCCATGGGAGACTCAAACGCAGACCTCAGTGGAAAACGGCTCAACATGAATGCACAGTGACCCAAACGCAATTGGAAACCACAGCCAACACAAAACATGGGGAAGACAATAGCCCAAAAACATAATCAGTGAGCACAAACTCACAGCATAGAAAAACGACCCCAAACAGTCTGTGCGTGATGGAACTTGCACCAGACCACAAAACACAGAGGAAAACATACCCGATTCCACTCTGTAGAAAATGTGAATGGCCACTGAAAGGCAGCTCCTCTCCTAGCTGCGTGAGATCCGGCAGAACCACTGCCTGTGCGTGAGGAACACAGCACCGACCTCTGCGTGAGGAAGATGAACAGACCACGATGGGGAACGAACCGCCCGAGGAGAGAATGCGCTATCAGGAGAATGGAAGGTCACGTGAGAGTGGAGTGAAGGCAGTCGTGGGTGGAGTGTACGTGTGGGTGAGGACTGACAGCCCTGCCACCCCACTCCCAAGATCATAACTGCCTCGACCACCAACATAAACATTAAAGAGGTTGACAAGGGAAGATGGAAAAACAAAACAAGGTGGTAGAACACATGGGTTTTTCCCCCATAACCAAGGTTTGACATCCCCCACCCCTTATCCTTTGGAACCATGCCCTTTTCGTTCAACGTTGCACTGCCATAGCTAGTTGTGGTTTTAGTTTTAATTGATGTGCGTATTTACATGATGCCGAATTATAATGTGCCAAATGGCATGATAAACCGTCGGCAACTATCCCCATTGCCAAAACACACACACAACCAAATCAATGGTGGGGCTTTTGCCTTGAGCTCCTCACCACGATTAATTACAATATATACATCATGCAAATGGGGTCAAAACTGGGGACATTACAAACCATTTCTTGTAGCTGTAGATTTTATTCATTGAAAATTTAAAACATTCTTATCATATAAGATTGAAATCAGAAATGTCTAGTACTGTGAAAATTCACTAGCTGAGAGTGAATACTTTCAGCTAGGAATTCATCAAATTTAAGGCATGGAGGTGGAAGAGACTGGGACTCAAACTGACTCATATCGATGAACAAAAGACTCATTACAAACTCACTAACAAATCTGTTTGTGTCTAAACCTAAGAAATGGCTCAACATTAAAACAAACAACTTAGTTTCTTCATTGAAAAGATTGACATCCAGGAGAAAAGGCTGGTTATCAAGGGATACATCTGACCTAAAACACTTGGAGAAAAAGGGTTTTTTTTTTCTCAATAGTTTCATGTCTAAAGGATTGAATTAGGTATTCTTCACTAAAATCTTCTCGATTTTGGGTGAAAGTAGGAGGGACGACTAGAGAGTCTCAGAAAACAAGAGCATTAATAGGACATACAATATTGGTTTTGGCTAAATCCATTATTACCCTCTCAGAAGAGGAATAATTTGGCATGCACTGGTCAATGAAATATGGAAATTTAAGGGTTTGGTCTGGATAGAAAAAATATGAATGAGACTAGAAGACGTTGTGCGGGTCAGTGCCCTGGTATTTAAAATCATCCAACTCTATTTTTAATTGGTGAATAGGGCTGAAAGATATAATGGTATCAAATATCCCTCCATCTCTATCTTCGAATACTTCATCTATTTTCTAAAATTCTAGAGCCTAAGCCTTTATTTCTCCTCCACTATCCATGTTTAAATACTAGTAAGCAGGTAAAAATGCGGTATACCTGGAAAATTGACTACTGGATGGGTATTTGTCTAACTTGGCTTTGTCCACGCAAAACAATGCTTTCTTCTCCCAATGCATAAAAGACAAATATGCCTCAAACATGTGCCTTTTCCCTTTATAATATTCTTCATACTGATTTTGGATCTAAGGAAACGGTTTTAATTTTCCACTTCTACAATTATCTGTTAATTTCCATGCACATATCATAGGCATATCCTTCTCTGTCCGTAGATTTAATCTACCTTTACTCTAAACCATCGATCTTGATCACCCATTAACCTTCTCCTTTCCTTATTCTGTTTCCCAACTGGTCACCTATCCTCCTTGCATTTTCATCTACCACACCTCATAATCACTATAGATCTACTAGATCTTCACTTCCCAACATAGATCTTATCTCCTATATAATCCTCACTTTTATTTTCCACTACTCATACGATGTGTAAAACAATGTGCAACTTCTATCGACGGATTACCTGACAACCATTGATCTCAACCAATTATAATCATGATCGTTGATAAATGATGCCCTTTAATAATTCCATCGATCTCCAACTAATAATCTAATGCGCATGTTCTCCTAGCGGACCCTATCTCCGCAGTCGATCATCTCAGTCATCAATCTCCACCATCGATCAATGCCAAGTTTTAAAAATTCCACTCACTTCCAATCTATCTTTCTCCACGGATCTTCCCACAATAGATTCTACCTATGCCATAGATATTTTTACCTTCAAATCTATGCCGTAGATTTAGGTGGGCCATAAGCTTTTCCGTTGATCATGGAAATGTCCCTTTCCACACAGTTTTCATCGGTGGATCCATCACCCACCATAGATCTTCCCGTCTCAAGATCTATACCATTGAAACTTTCAGGATATACCATAGGCGCGTTTTCTCCATTTTTATCCCTTTAACAGCCTTAACTTATGGTTTCATGAGAACATCGAGGCCCTCGTCTCTAATTCATCATTTCTTGAGGCCCCTTTCGATCATATTATAAAAAATCCTTCATACCACATCCCCATTTCTTCCCAAGCCTGCTCCACTCAACTGCTAACCAAAACAGTGCTAAAAACCAACTTATTTTTCTTTCTCCTTTCATCTTGCACACTATCCCACCATAGGGATTCATGTCCTTTTAGTCTTTCACAACAAACTTAACCTTATTTTCCTCTTCAATTTCCTCATACTCAAAATACTTGTCTAAATCACTAATTTGATCTATCAAATTTTGTGCTAGTATACTTCCATCATAAACATATAATTTAGGTTTTGGTCTTGAAATTGATCCTAATACTGACCTTAGCAATATGAGTTTGGCACTTTCTTAAACTGGTGCTCCTTCTTCAACTGCGGCCTCCTCTTCAAGTTCACTTACATCCCCAACCTTGGGATCTCGCTTCCTACCAATATCCATGGCTTCCAATCAAGCTTGCACCCTCCTTATCTATTCCTTAAGATCTCCATTAGCTATAGGTTGTCCTTGTCCTCTTAGACCTCATGCTCCACCTATTCGAAGATACCTCTTCTTGTAGTTAACTGTATAGGGTATATAAAATATTGGTGGGAAAATTTCAAGCCTGTCAAACTTGTTGCTTTGATTCAAAAAATTGGTGCAAGCCTGAGGAGAAATACAAATAGGATATCTCACTAAGTCTATTATGATCCTCATTACAAGTTCATCCAAGATCTGGAAATTTTTTAGCAAGGGTTTTAATAAGTGTCATTTAACAACCATTGCTAAACACTCATGGTTAGAAAATAATGAATTCTCACACAAATAAGCAGAAAATATTCCACAATCAAGTGCAACACTACTAATTAACAGTTTCGTCGTCTTGAAGTTTTATTTTGTTCAGGAATATGAAATTCTGGTGGCATGAATATTGGGGTTTCTCTATTTGAGTCCTTTTTATTGTGAAACTAACAAAACACATTCAATTCTTTGTTTAGATTGCTACGCAATACTTTTACAACCTCCTCAAGTCTAGATTGTTAGGTATATGTTATATTCTTTGCATGTGCATGTGGAGGGGAGGTGCACCTCTCAACATTGTGTTTGAAGATCCATGTCGACACCTTCATGTAAATAGATTGGGAGGCCTATTTCCGTTCATAAATGGCCTAACGACCATTTCCGACATGAGCGCAACGAGCTCAAATTTTTTTGTTGTTTTTGGCTATTTTTGGAATTTTCTAAAAATATGTAATTTAATCCCAATTAAGGGATTGGGGTCTATTTTTCTAATCTGGTTTAACGGATTAGGGTATTGGAGGCTACGAAATACCTATATGGTATTGTGAGGGATTTATAATGATAATGAGAAAATAAGAGGAGTGGCTCCAAGGTTTGTTGGTTTTCCCGGTTAAGGGTTTCCAAGGTAAATCTCAATGTTTATGTGTGAATGTTGTGGTGTAATCTTTGTTTTTCTTAAAATACTATGTATGCTTTGCTTCTCTGCACAAGTTTAAAACTTACAAAGATGAAGTGTCGAATTGTCCTTTGCTTGAATACAGTTACTTAACAATGGTCAATGAACCCTACTCTACTATGCATGAGTTTTAATTGGAACAAGGAATGTAATAAAAGTGTTATGGTTCTCTCTTCACTCCTCCAATAACAAAATTTCTTGCACCTTAAGTAAATTCAATCCACACATCCACGCAGAACAAGTACTATACGATTTGATTAAAAATCCAAATGCAAACAACATACTTACAAATTTGTTTGTGTAGTTTAGAAAATAGATTCCAAGTAATTCGCTATTTACTTGTCCAAGTCAAACCTCCAATCTACTTAGAGAACTCGCATTCACACAAAAAACATTCCATGAACACAGATTGGAAAATGCAGGAAGATCTTCTAAAACCACAGTTCGTTCACAAGAAATATAATCTAGTCTTCAATCCATTAACTTCACACACAATCTACCTATTTCCATACAAAAATCAATGAATATGTACAAACAAAGGTATCCTCTCTCTTCTTCAAAGTGAGAGAATTAAGAACCTAAGGTTAGATTATTTCCTAAATTTTTTCCAACAAGAAACAACTCAACTAAAACTTGGAAGTTATCTAGTCTATTCTTGAATACCAAGAACCAACTCCTTGATTGTTCTTGATCCTTTGACAAATCACAATTACAGCATGTCATGTGACCACATCATCACATTGCCATGCTTGTCACGATGCTCCTGCATCAATATGGAAGTCAATAGATTTGATTTTATTGTTGTAGATATAATTTTATATGGAATCCAATGGATCTGATTTCATCTCTATTATAGATCAACTCTTGATGGTGTTTATGTAGTTGTAGATGATAGCTTATGAATTTGATTTTATTGTCGTTTGCATGGATGTAGGTGGCAGCTATGAGATAAGATGTTATTATTGTTTATATGGTTGTAGATGGAGGCCTTCGCATATGGTTTTGTTTATGTTATTATGGTTGTGGATGGTCGTCAGTAGAGCTGATTTTTATACTAATAAGGTTGATTGTGGCAACATGTAGATTTGTTTATTTACATTATTTATGGTGGCTTGCAGATCTGATTATATTAAATTTAAATAGTTGTAATAGATCCGATATTTCATGTTGAAATTATGTAAATGACTTGCTCGGATTTTGTTGCATTTCATACGTGCATTTACCTTACATAACATGTGTATTGGGGAATGATCTGTGTTTGTACTTGTGCATTTGATTTTAGAAGGTTGAATGTTTTTTTAGAGGCTCTTTACCATGCTAGACTAGCCTTAGATACCCTTATTCCATTGTGCATTACTTTGATTCAACCTTCCCCTTAGGTTTCCAGGTGTATTTGGCCTTGGGTTCGAGGATGGGAACATCGTATCTCCTGTCTTGACACCAATGACAACTAGATTTCAACATTTTAAAGAAGAGGCTTGAATTGACAACAGAATAATGAAAAAAGAAGAAGTTGAAAATACTACAAAGATTTATAAATCATGATCTCATTCATCAAAAAAATGATTTTCCAACATTATGAGATTAAAAATAATATGAAAATTGTAAAAAATGGGATCAATGCTTATGACCTCCATAGTGGCATTCATTCTTGGACTAGTCTAAAGTTACCTTTAGATGAATGGATTTGTAAAACTTGTGATACAAAGAAGGTTGAGGATGAAGAAAAATTCCTTCTTCTTTTTCGGAAAAAAATTGATTTCTCTTTCATATAGAGAAAAGAGGTTAGTTTTTATATATATGCTAGAAGAGTATTAAAAAAAATGCATACAATAGAGATTTCCAGCCCAAGCATCAACGCCTACCATATAGTACAAAAACTAATGTGGAATATAATCCTCAATTGTGTCATTTTTCTCTTTCTTCTTTTTGACCTCAAATATCCATCCACCTTGAGAGGGTTCTACAGTAATTATTTGTAAATTAGTGATATGAATTCCAAAATTTGTTTTGTGAGCCAAATCATTATCAAAGTTAGATTTGTTGGACTCATGAAGGTGCTTTCATTATAACAAAATAGCCCATTATCCCCTATCTTATTATCAAATTTTAGTGTTTTTTTTTTCAATTTGGAAGATATCCGCAATGTCAAAGTTAATGTTAAATGAAATTTCAAAATAGTGATGGTTTTAACTTCCTTTTTAGCACCAACTTTATCTTCCTTTTTAGCACCAGGTTTAGCTTGGTTTTTAGCTCAAGGTTTAGCTTCCTTAATTTTTAGCCCCGGGTTTAGATTCCTTTCAATGTGGGCTTTAGATTTCAATTTAGCACCCTCTTTAGCTTCCTTTTTAGTTATGGGTTTAACTTCCTTTTTAGCTTTGGGTTTAGATTCCTTTTTAGCATTGCGTTTAGCTTCCTTTTTAGCACTGGATTTAACAACAACTATCTATATATTTAAATTTATGGAAATGAAAACATAAAAGTACATAAATAAATAAATGAAAAAGTGGTAAAGGAATGATAGGATTTGAACCTAGATCACTTTCCAAAAGGAAATATCTATACTTGAGGTGCATTCCCATAAAAATCTACCATTGACTAGTGCAAATTTGAACTAGAACTAGACTAAGCTAGTACAAATTAGAATTTATAGAAATAGAAGAGGAAAATGGTAAAACATAAAAATAAAAATAGAAATGGAGCATATCTAAATTGAAACTAGCTTAACCTATGCATGCAAACAAGTGAATAATGCAAATCTTAGATAGAATCTAAGATTTATAAGGATCTAATAGAAGTAAACATACTATTTATTGGACCTTGCTGAAAGATAGCTTGGGGATAAGTAAACTGTTAACTTAAGTCTTTTAGAGCCCACTCCCACTCCCCATCCCTAGGGGATCCATGTCAACTCCTTTTTTTATGTTTTGCTTGTTTAGTTTAGTTTCTTTTGTAGAGTAATATGCTTTGATCTATGCATTCATTTTATATCTTTATTTGATCAAGAGTAATGCAAATACTAACACCACATTTTTTCTTCTCGTTTAAAATTTCCTCACTTATAAAAAATAATCACGATTCCTTTATTTCTAATAAACTAAATATAAAAATAACATTAATTTACTTAAATTAATTTGTTGGATTTATCGTATTTTAACCTTATGAAAAGATAAACATTATCATCTCCCAAATACAAATCAAAATTACACAAAGCCATATTGTAACTTACACCATGTCTGGGTCTAATTCATTCAAAGGTTTTGGTTCTAGAAGTCTAGATCTCCACGTGTGCACATAAATAAATCTATAAGAGATCATGAGACATCCGTTTTTCATTTCAAGTCAACATCTTTTAGGTGAACCGCTCCAACACGAGATTCTGGCATGTCCATATTATATTTGTCATTTTGTCCAGGTCATCAGCAGTTTTTTAATTCACGTCTGGTCCAACAGTAAAAATAAAGCAACCTTGCTTAATAATGTTTAAGTGTTTTTATGGATAAATAATAATAATAATTAACCTGGAGTACCTAAATAGTCAAAAGAAAGAAACATTGGGTAGTAATGTTTACCGTGTTTTTATTGATAAAAAATAATAATTAACATAAAGTACCAGTCAAAAGAGTTCCTGAACCTTCGGAGTCGAAGGGATCCCAATGAATTGAAGCGGTCAGTAAAAATAGCCGTTGAGTTCCCATATTTATTGTTTCAACTTTCGATGATGACTCTCCTCCACCTTTGCTTGCAATGTGACCGTTTGAATTGAAGCTCCTCCTACCCATCACATGAATAATGAATAATGAGAACCTTACCCATTACCCATTATATGATCATCATCGCCTCTTCGTTCGTCATTTCAGTGGAAATCCCAACAAAAATTCAATGTACCACCGTCCTCCATGAATTATGTTAACAATTTCTGCAATGGATGATGATAGGCAACTGGTGGACACAACTGGAGAATGCTCCTCAACTGTTTGACAAAATTAGAGGAAAAATTATGGCCCGACTGTCTTACTCTGGACTCTGGAGCTCAATTGGGTTTACGGAACAGACCTTGGGAGTTGTGATGATATCATTGATATTATGCTAAGCCTGTTAGTGTTTGGGCAACATCACTCAGGGTTTGAGCAGAGGCGCAAGCAAGGAAAGGAAAGGATGGTCGCCAGAAGTCCGCCCAAGGATGAAGGCCATGAGTTTGGCAAAATGCATGAGCGATCTCAACTCCTCAGGGAGACCTTTAACAAGGTAAGTGTCCAAGTTCCAATTTGAGGATTTTGTTAGATGGGCTATTGGCTGAAAATCTAATATATGTTTAGAATCTGGGAATTTCGGTTTACTTTGATTGTTTTATCTAGAAATGAATTGGATTTTTAGTTTATTTCTGATATATTTGTCAGCCAATTCTGGGATTTCTAGTAATGCTTGTGTGCAAAAGCTGGATCTAAGACTTATATGCCAAAGATGTAAATGTAAGCTTATTCTTATGGGTTTTTGTACACAAATTGGGAGTTTTACAATGGTTGTGATAGTTCTGTTATGTAAAGTTGCCTGTTTTGGTTTGTCATAATGGCACTGTGCTCAAAGTTCGATTTTTTTCCGTTTTTCAATGGGTTTTGGTTCGAGGGGTGGTTATATCCACACCAAGATTCAAATTCCCCATAGAAACGTTTCTCCCCTCGTGGGCCATCTCAACCAGCAAGCAGGCTATTCTGAGCGGCTGGGTCAGGCACAAGCCCTGGGCAACTTGGGCAACTTTGATGAAATAGATACCCCACATATATCTTTTTAGCTAAAAGGATCTTACTTAAGTATTTGTAAGCCATGAATCTGGCGGAATAGATACCCCACCCACATCTTCTTAGCCCAAGGATATTCCTTCTTTTGCAGAATAGATATCCAACCATGACTTCTTAGCCGAAGGGGGCCTCGCTATATTTATTGTAATATTTTCAGATTGGAAAAGGGAATCCTTGTTACATTGTGATAAGAGGAAGCATCTTTCCAATTCTTACTGTGACTTGTGAAGGTTGATCTAGCTAAAAGGATCTTACTTAAGTATTTGTAAGCCATGACTTTGGCGGAATAGATAGCCACCCACATCTTCTTAGCCCAAGGATCTTCCTTCTTTTGCAGAATAGATATCCAACCATGACTTCTTAGCCGAAGGGGGCCTCGCTATATTTATTGTAATATTTCCAGATTGGAAAAGGGAAGCCTTGCTACATTGTGATAAGAGGAAGCATCTTTCCAAATTCTTACTGTTTTCATTGACTTGTGAAGGTTGATCTAGCTAAAAGGATCTTACTTAAGTATTTGTAAGCCATGACTTTGGCGGAATAGATACCCACCCACATCTTCTTAGCCCAAGGATCTTCCTTCTTTTGCAGAATAGATATCCAACCATGACTTCTTAGTCGAAGGGAGCCTCGCTATAATTTATTGTAATATTTCCAGATTGGGAAAGGGAATTTTTGCTACATTGTGATAAGAGGAAGCTTCAAGCATCTTTCCAAATTCTGGAAGCATCTTTCCAAATTCTTACTGTTTTCATTGACTTGTGAAGGTTGATCGAGCAATGGCACGATTGCAAGAAATTCAATATACTGTTAGAGGTTCTAAGGTTCATTTGGGAGTGAATATAAGCCCTCGGAGTACCAGAGGATATATGCGGATGAGCTTGAGGTGCAAACAGGAGTCTTTAAGGTGAGGCATTTGTAGATGCTCAGTGGCTATCTAATAGGCAAATTGAGGTTAAGCTTGTCTATAGACTATTAGCCATTGGTATCAGTGGCTACTAAAATGCGGGATGCTCTGTAGACTCTAAGTCTGATTGATTTTGTTTTGTTCACGATGCTCTGTAGATTCTAAGGCTGATTGATATTATTTTCTCCAGGATACAGGGATCAGCAAAGAAAACTGCTAGTGGCAGCAACAGAGCAGAAGGTAGAAGAGAACTTTTGATATTGTTTGCATGCAAGAATTTACCATGTAGATATATTTTCATGCATTTCTAAAAGAATTAACTTTTGGTTTTTCATTATTCTTACAGATAAGAAATGTGATCAGACGTTAAATCCGGCTCAAATGGACAGCAATATTTCTCCTGGTATAGTTGCATTTTGTTTCATTCGTCATGTTTCCTTTGTGGTACATTTCAATCAAACCAGAGATAATGGGTTTGGCTCTGTGTTTATTCTCTCTCTCTCTGATTTGTTAATAGAAAACAAGGATATGTGTTATTCATCAGCATGAAGATATGCAAAAAAGAGTGACCAAGTATTGACTTTGCATCAGGGCACTGGAGAAGATGGTCCTTGCCAGCAGCAATTGTCCAACAAGCTGTGGGAGAGATCCTGGAAGCCAGTAATTTTGCCAAGGGGGTTGCTAATATCGTTTCTGATTCAATGGGGGATAATTTAGTGAAGGATCCTAAAACACCACAAAGTGTATATCATGGGACCAATTCGTTGGAAGAGATCACAAAAACAGATACCAAAAGGGATTGCAAAGTGGGTTCGGTGAGTGGAAAGGATGGAAGATGCAATGCACAGGGATATAGGAAACTTAAGCATCGACATTATGCACTCAACAACACTGAACTTAGAAACATCATAGCCACGCCATCAACATTGACAACTCCACCTGGGAAACGGCTATCCTTGATTGGGCATTTGCAGGAGGAGGGTTTTGATGGCAAAAGCTTCCTTGATGATATTGGCAGGTTAAATCTAGGCAATCAAGAGAAGAAACCTGTCAAAAACAAATCCCAAAAGGTTGTGTACAAATTTAGAATGATCACCCCTGAAAAAAAGGTGAGGGCGTTATGTTATGAAGGGGCTGCATCCTCCTTAGAACTTCGTAGAAAGGCAGAAAAACAACAGGCTCGTGCAAGAGCAAGAGCCGAAGTGTCTCAAGCAAGTTCAAAAGTTCAATGCCAAATGAGCTTCCGTGCTTCTAATCGTGCCAACGAGTGTGGGAAGAATGTAAGAGCTCTTGCATCAGCTCTGGTTTCTTGCTGCACTTCTCCTGCGAGGACTATTGATGAACAAATAGATCCTATTCCAAAGCTTCTGGTGAATGTTGACCAGATTACACCAGCCAAGAAGCCACGGATTGCACATCATAAGTCCAATAAGGCAATCATGTTTCCCAATCCAACTTTTGTTCCCTCGCCTTCTGATTGCCAGAATAATTCTGCAAAACCTTGTCAGAGGACCAGATGCACAGCCTGTGCTACTGCTGCCTCGATGGAAAGGAGGAGATCGTTGCCTTCTCTAAAGGGATTTAGCACGCCGAAATTCAGACGGTCTTCTCTTGTGTGCAAGGAAAATGAATTAGTTTCTCAAAAGATAGATACTCTTAAACCTCCATTCAACCTAAATGCCCCAAAGATAAAGAAGCGTTCTCCTCCATCCAAAGTGCCGATTAGAACACCTGTCAGGACACCTATAAGGATAATTCGACAGTCTCCTATGGTTAAAGCATCTGCAGCCTCTAATCCCTCTAGAACTACTCCATGCTCTTCTACGAGTCAGAAAATTTCTAAATTCCACAAGTTCTCATCTCCTTTGGAAAAAGAGAGTCTCAAACATGTTGCATCTTCCAAATTCCCAAAGTTCTCTTCCCCCTTGCGAAACAAAACACCTAAGCATGTCTCATCCCCTAAATACCCCAAGTACTTTTCGCCCTTAAACAAAAGTCCAAAACATGCTCCACCCTCTAAATTCCCCAAGTTCTCTTCCCCCTTCAAAAACAAGTGTCCTAAACGTGTTGCATCTGCAAAGCAGCCAGTTTATTTACGTAGAAACCATAATGCATTATGTTCTGAATCGTCTCCTGTCAATTGCAATATTTCACTGCTACCAAAACAACAGCAGGTTGTCTCACGCATCCAGCCTTTACCTTCTCTCATATCGAAATTGCCTTCCAGGAGGAGGAGCTATAGTACCACACCAAATTTCCACTATGATCTGAAGAAAAAGGTGGAGTCATATCCTAGAGAGAAGGATGTTCCTGAGGAAACTGTGGAAATCAAGGGAGCAGGATCAGGAAGGGATCTCCCCTTGCCTCCTGCTTGGAGAGGAATAATGCATGTTGCTTCTATTAAAGATAATTCCATTATGTCATCAAAACTAAAAGCTGCTAATTCTTCTCTGGATGAAATGCCACATCAAAGCGGTGTTCTTGAATGTGGCCGCTCCATCAGCTGCCCAAAACAACGACCTCTAAAAGCTGTTGACAACATTGCTAATTCCAATAGCATTGGCAATAGATTTAGCACATCAGATGCAATCGACACAAAATTTTCCACGAAAAGGAAAGATCAGCAATTGCAGGGAAAAGAGAACCAACCTGACAGTGAAAAAGAGGGGCATGATGCAATGCTGAAGAAGTCAAATAGGTTTCTGAGAAGAAGCTGGTCCTTTGGACATGAAAATGCAGCACTTCTAAAAAATGAGAATCTGAATAACAGTTCAGGTATATAGCTCAATCCATGTATCGATTTTTCTAGTTTTTATACCAAACTTTAAAGATGTTTACAAATCCTTTCTTCAACCATGTAATCTATGATTGTCAGTTTGTCTGCATAGGAGGGCCCATCATCATCACGGATGAATCAAACTCCTTCAATTCTTTTCTTTTCCTTGGAAAATGTAGTTTTTTATTTGAAGTATTGGCACTATTGTCAAGAAGATCCATCCATGCCTACAAAATAATTGAAACAGTATTACTTCCAAAATGCTGTTAACTGATGGACGATTGCGCTGGCCAAACATTTCTGCCTGTTTGTCTGCCCTGCTTTTCGGTGTGATGCACCATGGAATGTTTAATTTTGAATTGATTTTAACCTTGCATCAAATATATCTTCTGCGCATGCTTCCGCTCTTTATGAACACAAAATATAGTTTGATACATTCATTTTTTCCATTCTTTTTTGTCTTTGAGATATCAAATAAATAAAAAAGTATTCTATTGGGTTCCTGCTAATATACATATGTTCATATGAAAGTTAAAGTATATTTTGAATTCCTGTTGCAGGTGGTTTGCCTTTCCTGAAGCATGTCAGGGGATGGATGAATATGCAGAGAGCTGCATGAAACATTAATTGATGATATTAAAGCAGTCTGGTCCAACTAGAACAGAGCCACCACCACTAATCGAGACTATGTTTCAGTCTGTCTAATGTCTGTCCACAACTATATCACGTAGTTGATAATCATGCCGAGATACACAACTGGCAACTATAATTGTGACACTCAATGGGAGCCATGACAACCTCACTCAATAATGGAATTAGGAGCTGATGGAGGATGCTATCAAGGATGTTTTACAGTTTCTCAAATGACATTTCCTTAATGTCAGTCAAAGGAGGGAATGAGTACTTTGTATACAACCTGTTGCTTCTGTGGGAAATTTCCTTGCCAAGATTTATATTTTTCCTTCTACTACGGAAGGACCTTATGAAATGGAATGATTACCCGATGTTGCTGTACTATATAAATTCTGAAGTAGGTTAGTATCTTTCTGTATCTTCTGTTTGTATATTTACCATCATAGCCGCCAGAGCAGTCGCAGCAGCTGAGCCTGTTTTAAGAGTCTATTCACAGCCTATTCATGGCTCTATAATAAGCCCAGCATGCCTTGTGCACTTAAACCTAGAGTTTCTTCTAATTAAATTCATGGGATTCTTTTCATATACAGTTGAGATTGGCTTACAGCCTGTCATATTTCATGTTTATAAAACGTTAATTTTAGTTTTGTTTGAAGAAATTTACAGCATCTTCATCGAAGGAAATTACATTGAAAACATAAAAGTTAAAAATTAAGTTTATCTAATTGTGAACTCCAGGGAAGGAATATATGTACGGTAAAACCTTACTTTTGTTTGAAGAAATTTATAACATCTTCTGGATAAGAACTTCAGAGAAGGAAATTAGATTGAAAAAATTAAAGTTAAAAATGAAGTTTATTTAATTGTGAACTTGTGAATTCCAGGGACGAAAGACATGTTACGGCTTTTCAGGGTGTATCACTGTAATACCCTATTTTCCCAATACCACGTTTATAATATATATATATATATATATATATATATATATGCTCCATTTACATTTATATATATATATATTTTTTATTTGTATATATATATACACACTTTCCATGTTTGTTGTATATATATGCTTTATGCTTGTTGTGTGTATATATATATTATATATGCCTATGCTTGTTGTGTTGAAGGATCGGGATTTGAACTCTGTACTTTTTCAACTTTTATTGATATTTTTTATTCAGATTAAAGTGTGAGGCCTTCAAGACAGCAAGGGGGACAGTTATGTGAATATCTTGACAACTAGTTCTTAGGTTAATTTATTCAATGAAAGGACTGTAGTGAAATTCGGGGAGATTCATCATCAAGCTGAACAGGAAAAAAGTGGAAATGCAAAAATAAACGGAAAAAACAGTCTATCCCATAAACTACTTTTAGTCTCACTAACATTAAAAATAATTTCTTTCTTTCTTTCTTTCTTATTCTCTCATATTGTGAAAAGAAAGATTATGGTACATCCAATCAGAATGCTGTACATTGGCTACCAGGAATTGAGATTTCTCCAGATTGAAGAAGGCAGACTTGCTCCGCTACTTGCATTTGATATTCTCCCATGACTTGCATTGATGTTCTTCCAGATTGTAGATAGATGAATCATCCAGGGCATACATATGAAGATAGATTCTGGTGGGTGTTCTTATTGGTTATAGAGATACAAGGGGTGTAAAACTTTGCTAAAGCTCACTAGTGTGTGAGATGGCAGAGTCAATTTCCAACGGTGTGCAAGTGTAATAAATCCTCAGAGCTTTTGATGGTTTGCCACGTGAGTATATATATTAACTCTTAAAAAATGCTTAGTAAATAAAGGGCGTTTTCCGTTAGGAAGCCTTTTTGAAAAAATAAAGGGAAGCTAATTTGAAATAAAACATAGGTTGTAAATGTAATGTGTAGGGTGGAATTTAGTTTATGGATTAATTTTTAATGTTTTTCGTATAAGATTTATTAATTTTTTTTCAAATAATTTATAAATTTTTAAAATATAATTTTTTTTATTTTATTTTAACTATAATTAAATTTATTGGAAAACTGATTTTTAAAACACATTTCTAATTGTAACATCAAAAAAAAAAATTATTAAAAAATATTTTATTTTTAAAATATCTAAAATAAAGTTTTTAATATATATATATATAGTTCCACATTGACCTTACTGTCATTTTCAACCCCCTTCCCTATCTACCAAAACAAGCTTATCTTTATCTTGATTTTGGATGTAGTAGGCATGATGCCTTGATTGTTATTTTTACCAAAACAAGCTTACCTTTATCTTGAATTTGGATGTAGTAGGCATGATGCCTTGATTGTTATTTTAAATGCTTAGCTATAGCAAAATTGCATTGATAGGTGCAAGAATGTAGGCATCGTAGTGACAATGAAAAGACATTAATGATGCAATGTTTTGACACACTTAGTCATGGTATAATTGAGGAGTTATCTTATTACAATTATGTTTCATTAAGTTTATGTTTATGGTTTTGATAGAGGGTAGTTGAGTATGTTTTGGAATATGGTTATTAGTAGTGTAAAGAGTATGATTTTGATTTATTTTCCACTTGGAACTCTAGATTTCAATCATTACAATTGCAAAATTAGGTTGTAGTTGATCTGGATTATTTAGAGAATGAAATGAAGGCAATAGTATGAAAGAGGAAACACACACAAATGTTTTGCAAAGTGCAAAATAGCACAATAAAACCCAAATTCTATTAATGAATGAAATGGAAAAACACTATAAATTGCAAGTAATAAACTAGCTCGGATGGTGGTAGCTTATCTTTGAATAGAAAAATTTTCACTACACTCATTCACAAGAATTGATTACAACGAAACTGAAAAAGGGCCTATTTATCCTAAGCATACAAGAAAAATCCCTAAACACCAAAAAACATAACTATAGGAGATGAAACACTAAAAGGATTTGTAGGCCCCGAGGCGGCTAGCTAACTTGTCGAGGGTACAACTTTTGCATACGATCTCCGTTTAGGGCACATGATGGTTCATTGGAAAGAACTAACTAAGAAGTGCAATTTTTGGTCGAGGCCAGGGCATGCCATAACAAACCCTAGCCCCTGAAAAGGGCCCTGGAAGTTTGGGACCTAGAAAATCGTTAAAAATTGCCAAGAAGATGGAGTACCATTGTAACTTAGTGAACAAATGCATGTCCACTAATATCCACCTAGATCAACAGTAGAGGTATTCAAGGGTGCTAAATCCGTTATTGCATTAAAACCAAAACTACAACAATTCAAAATTGCAATCTCAACAAAGTTTTTATGACTATTTTTTAGTGAGAAAAACTACAAAAATTCAAAATCGTAAAACCTTTAGCCTTCTTTAATTTGGTCACTATTGAATATTAATAACTAATAGGTTTTAATAACTAATCGGTTTTATATTAATAAGTTTATGACAAATAATTATAGCATAAATATTGAATGGGTAATCTTTTGGTCTAATGTGTGAATATTATAAAACAATGTTATTTAGAAATAATTCTTTTTAAATTTATTATTTCTCATTGTATGTTTTTTTTTATTGCAAGTTTCATGGGTATCATTGACCATTTCTCTCGAAATGTTTGTTATAATTGATGTATAACTTGATTCTTGGAGTCACTAGATTGAATTTTGTACAGTAAATGAAAAAAAAGTCTATATATTATTTCTTTCATATGTCTCACAGTTTTATAAAATTATGTCTCCCTCTCATTTACTTCTAGCACCACTCTATATAAATTGAATACCAATTCATCATCATTTACATCCTTCAGACTTTATCTTGTTAGGACAACCACTTATTCCCTCACTATCGGTCCTTGCAAATTCAACAAATGTGAAATAGAATGTATGAAACATGTTAGCAATTGTTGTTAAGAGGTACATTTATAGTAAAAATTCAAAGAGAAACTTCATATTGATCACCTCTTGATCCACCCAATTCCTCTCTTGACAACATTTCCATAAAACGTTTACGTTCTTTTCCACTTAAATTTTGAACAATATTTTGGACTTTCTTTAAAATCATTATCTACATGACATGCATTATCCAATATACATAATTTAAATCTATAGAGAATTCAAATATATTACTTCTATATTAATATTTATAAAAACTTGGCATGTTCTCTTCGTGGGATGTGCTTCCTTTTCCTTCATTAGTATATGTTCCCTCCCATGATCTGGTATCAACTATCTACTATCAATAGAAACCCTACATAATGAAATACACAAATTATGACATATGTTTTACATCTAATTAAAGAATTTCAAGTTAAAACCATTTTTGGGTTACTTAGTATGTTTAGTATAGTAAAACACATAGATGCACTTAATAAAGACATAGGAAATAGTGCATTATTACTTGATAAATTTTTTTAAACAAGCATCGTCAAAATTGTGTATAATATAATCTTTCAATCTAGTGCATCATTTTTCTAATTTGCACACCACTAAATTCAATAATCACAAAACAAAAGATAAAACATACAAATTCCAAATTATGCTTTTTAAATAATAAATGCACACATGCATTGTTGCTATACAGTGCACACCATGAACCATATTGAATTTTTAAATGTTTTATGCCCAATAACAAGAAGATCACTGAAAGAATGACAAGCACAACACGACAAAGAAGAAACAAAGGTTTATCCTGGGAAACCCCAACAGGGGAGAAAACCCAACAAAACTTCCTTGATATAGAATCCAACTAGATACAGTGTAAGACCACAAGACTGAGATAAACCACTTCTTCTCCTCCAAAGGGACTCCAAATGAGGAGTGTGCCTCATCTATTTATACACATCAATTGTGAAGCCTAATAACCCAACATGGACAACTTCACCTCTCCAACGAGGCCGACTTTCCTAGGGAGACACAACAACAACTTCAACCACAACTTTGTGGGTACTATTGACCTGACTTGCAACGAAAGTTTAACCTCAATACTTTTACATGACCAATTACATCCATGAAATCCTTAATTGGAGGAACAACATCTTCGGAAGTGAGGAGCAATAATAATATACCAATAAGTACAATAGAATCTCTTCTGCAGTTACATGATCTTAACACTCCCTCTTAACAAGGAAGGTATTATACATCAGCAATAACAACAATAACTACAACTGTACAACTGACTGGTGGATCTATATGTCATAGGAATTTTTGTAACAACAAAATCATGAGTATCATCATCATCATGGAACATTATCATCACAGAACATCATCATTATGGATCATTATCATCACAGAACATCATCAGCATCTTCAACATCAGTATGAGAATACTGGAACATCATCATCATCTACAACATCAGTAAGTGAATACTAGAACATTATCATCATCTGCAACATTAGTATGTGAATAATGGAACATCATCATCATCTGCAACATTAGTATGTGAATCCTGGAATATCATCATCATATGCATCATTAGTATGTGAATACTGGAACATCATCATCATCTGCAACATCCGTATGTGAATATTGGAACATCAACAACATCATTAGCATGTTAGTGCTAAAACAACATCATCATTAACAAGTAAATTCTAGATCATCATCCACATCATCAACATGAAGATCCTAGAACAACATCATCATAATCAGCATAGAATATTGAGACAACATCATCATCAACATAGAAATGTTGAGACAACATCATCATCAACAACATAGAAATGTTGGAGCAACATCATCATCATCAACATATAAATGTTGTAGAAACATCATCATCAACAACATAGAAATGTTGGAGGAACATCATCATCATCAACATAGAAACATTGGAGCATCATCATCATCAACAACATAGAAATGTTGGAGAAACATCATCAGCAGAACAAAGTGTTGGGACCACATCATCATCATCATCATAGAGTGTTGGCATCAACACAGAGTGTTGGGACCACATCATCATGCTCTTAGGACATATGAAGCAACATCTCGGTGGGTACTCCAATAGACCCACTGGGAATTTTTCTGACTTCCTAAGCCTTTCGGTCCAAACAAGACTAGCTACACAAATGGATCTACCTAGGGACCAAACACGCCTAATCTGGATTACTAACCCTTTTGGTCCAAACACGCCTAGCTAGACATACTAATCCCCCTAGGATCAAACATTCATTGTCTAGATTACTAATCCTTTAAGTCCAAATAATCCTATCCAAACACACCATACCTAGACTGAGCTACCACACCACTGCAACAGGAAACCTACAACATCATCATCATCACTCCCTCTTTCAAGGGAGGTCCTTTCAGACTACATCAATCTTTCCTTGAAAGTATTCAAACTTTACACGAGACAAAGGCTTAGTCAATATATCGGTCACTTGTTCCTTTGTAGGAACATATTGGAGTTGTAAAACGCCTTTCTGCACCATGTCTCGAATATAATGGAACTTTATCTCTATGTATTTTTACTTGTTGTGAAACACCGGGTTCTCTGTCAGCTTGATCCAACTCTAATTATTGCAGTAAATATCAATCACATCCATCTCTATATGAAACAATGTTGTCAACAACTTGCAGAGCCAAATTGCTTCGCTACAAGCTGAACATATGGCAATGTATTCAATCTCTTTTGTACTGAGAGAAACACAAGTATGCTTTCTGCTAATCCATGATATCACACTTGATCCCAAACTGAAACAACATCCTAAGGTACTCTTCATGCTTGGTGCTCCCATCCCAATCTGAATCTGTATAACCATGTAGTCTAATCTCATCATCCGTTGCATATCTGAGGCCACAATCCAATGTACCCTTAAGGTACCTCATCACATGATTTGTTGCAACTAGGTGAACATGTCAAGGCTCCACCATATACTCACTCATTGTGTTTGCAACAAAACATATATATGGTCTTGTATTCATCATATACATCAGTGAGAGAATAATCAGTCGGTACAACATAACATCCATTGTATCTGAGGAATCATCATTCAACAACTTCAAGTTAGTCACCATCAAAGTGTTCGTAGCTTTGCGATATAATGTCCCAAATCTCTTTAGTATCTCAACAACACATTTTCCTTGATTAAGGAATATCTCATCTGGAAATTTCCATACTTCAAGACTGCGAAAATAGTGCATCATACCAAGATCTTTCATTTCAAATTCAGCAGCAAGCTTCTGCTTACATTCATTAATAATATTTTCTTCACTTGTGAGGAATATATCATCAACATATAACAAAAAAATCACAAGACCTTCATTGACAACCTTATAGTAAAGGTTGGAATCTTCTTTACTTTTGGTAAAGCCCAAGATTATCAGAATTCCATCAATTCTTCTATACCACGTTCTGGGCGCTTGTTCTAAACCATATAGTACTTTATTCAATCTGCATACATGTGAATTTCTATCACGGCATTCAAAACCCGAAGGTTGTTCAATGTATACTTCTTCTTCTATCACACATTTAAAAAATTCCATCTTTACATCCATTTGGTGTAGGTTCCATTTCATCTTGGCTTCCAAGGAAAGAACAATTCTAATTGAGGTATATCTTGCCACTAGTGCAAAAGTCTCTTCATAATCAATTCCTTCTTTCTATGAGAATCCTTGAGCTATGAATCTTTCCTTTTACTTCTCAATACTTTCTTCTACTGAATGTTTTGTCTTGAATATCCACTTTGAAGAAACAACTGACTTCTCTCTTGGTCTTGGTACTACATCCCATCATTCTATATGATAGGATGATATTCTTCAATCATTGCATCCATTCACTCCTTCTTTGTAGCTTCTTCAAAATAGGTGGGTTCTACATCAACAAGATTACACATCAAGACCACATAACTAGAATAGGTCCTTGATCTTTTTCTTTCTTTTGGAGCTCCATATTTTTATGCACCTTGGATGACATTTTGAGCCCAAGATAGTCTTCTCTTTTGTGAAATTATTTCCTGAGATGTCTCCATAGGAATTTGAGGCTATGTCATGCCATGGTATTCTAGTGACTACTCTTCTTCAACATTGCGAAGTGGTATATTACAGGTTTCTTCAACTTTGGGGGCTTCATGTTCTTCTTCTTGATCTTCATCGGCATAGAGCTTTTTGGACTTACTGAAAGCCGCATATTCATCAAATATAACATCTTTGATGATTTCAATTTGGCGATAACATGGAATATACACTCTATAAGCTTTCGATTGATTACTGATATACACTCTATAACCTGGAATATTCCCTTCTTTCCAGAAGGGTCCAATTTTGATATTTTCTCCTTGGGAACATGTATAAATACAGGGTAGCCAAATATCTTCAGGTGGCTGACTTTAGGCTTCTCTCCAATAAACAATTATTCTGGGGTTTTGTTCCCAAGGGCACTATGGGAGAATTTGTTTTGAACATACACTACGGTTCTAGATGCTTCATCCCATAGGTGCATGGGTAGGTCTTGATCATGAATCATGGCTTTCAAAGCTTCCATGTTGGTTCTATTCTTTCTTTATGTGACTCCATTCTATTGAGGATTATAGGTTATGGTGAGATCCCTCTTAATCCCAGCTTCTTTGCAGAAATGTTTGAATTTATTTGAAGTGAATTCTCCTCCATTGTCGGATCTCAAGGTCGTTATCTTCTTTTCAAATAGATTCTCTACAAGAGCCTTGAATCCTTTGAATATTTCAAATACTTCATCTTTTCCTTTCAGGAAATAAATCCAAGTTTTGCGAGAATAGTCATCAATAAAAGACACATAATAAACATACCTTCTTAATGAAGTGGATGACATCGAACTGCATACATCTGAATTTCCAAGATCCCTTTTTCTTTATTGTTGCTACTTGGAAATGAGTTCTTTGTATTCTTCCCTTGAGCACGTCCTTTGCAAACTCCTTCATGGTTGACTTGTATTTTTGGTAAACCAGTGACTACCTTGCTCACAATTGGTAGTGCTTTGTACTTTACATGAGCAAGTCTCTGATGCCACAACTCACATGGGTTGATGGTAATTGATGTTAGGGATGATTCTAAGTGTCCCTTCAACTTTAAAGTCCTCCTTCTTCTTCACCAATCATAATTGCATCATTGATTGATTTTCCCTTTGGCCACATAAGCACTTCTCCATCTACAAAAGCAACTCTGAAACCTTTCTTATCTAGAGCTGATATAGAAAGTAGATTCTTCTTTAGTACTGGGACATATAAGGCTTCCTTCATCTTCATACACTTTCCTGAGTCCAACTTGTATAAGGATTCTCACATTCCTTTGATGGGATATTGATAGTAATCTCCAAGCTTTACTTTGTAAGGAGAGTCTTTTTGAACAAGACATTAAAACAAGTCCTTATAACCTGTCATATGTCTGGAAGCTCCACTATCTACAAGCCAAGTGTCACTTCCATGAGAAACTGATCCAGTAAGGGATGAAATCAAAACAAAGTCTTCTGTGGAGTCTTCATCTTCATTGTTCTTTTCTTTGTCCGTGTCATCATTTTCAACTGCACGGGCATGGAACTTCCTATTTCCATTGTTGAGTTGTTCTTCTTTGAGTGGACAATTTCTTGCAATGTGTCACATCTTGTAACATATGAAACATTCAAAATATGATAATTCTCTCTTGGGTCTTGAGTTCCTTCAAAATTTTTGATTTCTTCTGGGAGATTGATTACAATCCTTTCTCTTGTTTGCTCCTTTCTTTGCATGACCTTCTAAGGCTTGATCGTCATCATCATTTAGCTTTTCTTCGCTATTGGTTATTCTTCCTTCTACTTGCACACATTCTTCCCAAAATTTTCTAAACTTGGTGAGATTTCTTCTAGCACATATTCCTATGATGAAGGGATCCCATTCTCTTGGAAGACCATTTAAGGTGTTCATCACAACTTTTGCTTCTTCTACCATGTCACCAATGGCTTCTAGTTTTTCTTTGATTTGAGACACTCTTGAGAAGTATGACTGCATGGTTTCTTCCTTTTGAATATTTACACCCTTGAGTTGATTTCTCAAGGTCATTTTTCTATTGATGTTCTTGCCTTCAAACAAACTGGTTAGTGTATCAAGCATTTCCTTTGGAGTATTCTTTGAAGATACCTGGGGGATCAAATGATCCTTGATAGAATCAACTACGATCCTCTTAGATTTGATCATATCCTTCTTGTGTTTAGACTTTTCCTAATCTCCATCTAGTTCCTTTACCTCTTCTTTGATGTAACCTTCTAGGTCATGTTCTTCAAGAATGAGAATGACTCCATACTTCCATGCTTTATGTAGTGGGGATTTCTCCCTGGCTACGGGCAGATGCACCAACCTTAGCTCATCCATAGCATAAGGAAGATTTCAATGGAATAACAAAAAATTAAACAACTATAGAAACACCAATAACAAATGAATGCAAATAGTTTTAGGGTTTTAACATATATATCAACTAACTCATGCAAGAAACAAAAATAAACACACCTTTCTCTTGCAAGATGGGCCACCGTAGCCTTCCTAGGAAGTGGTTCCACAACTCCACGGGTTGGTTCTCTAGTCGTCTCCATGGACAGTTGTCAAATGGGGGATGGATCCAAAGTGGGCAAGAAGAATTATCAATGTACACTGTGGGAAATGGCGTGGAAAGGGGAATGGAAGGAAAGTTTTTGGTATATTTGAAAGCAAAATGGCACAGCGTAACCAAAAGTGAATGAAAAGGTGTTTTGAGAGATCCCTTCACAATGTATTTATAGTATGGTCCTAGGGTTTTTTGACCTAAGGTGATGACCCATGGTATTTATCTGTGGTTTTTTAACCCTTTCTCCTTTTTAGGGTTTTTTAACCCTTTTTGGGAGAGAGTGAGGGTAAACCATAATAAATGCTCATTGTCCCTTCATTTGTGGGAATTAATAATGATGTTTTGGACCATTTTTTGTGGAAATACAATTGTGAAGGTCAAAAGTAAGGGAAATATGGTGGGAATATGATGTGTGTATATGGTTTAGACCATGGAGAGCTAGGTGAACACTTTTTAGTGTTAACAGATCGCCCCTTGATGTGTGAGGGCAGGAGCTCATCATATGGCTGATGGACATCATAGGATCATGGGAATAATGGTGACAATATTGGAGAGACCGGAGGGACCTGCAGAGAAGTGGAGCTTCCTTGTTCGAACTATGGTGGCTTTTGGTTTTTTATTGATTCTAAAAAATGGATGAGATACATATAATGTGTGACATGTATATGGATGAGGTGAGCATATCCATGCTCATAACAATGCCAAAAGAATAAATAATGGGATCAAGGCTCAAAACATGGGAGCCGATCAATACATATACAAATGATGATACATAATGGTGGCATCAATGTGAGCCTGAATACAATGTTGATCTAAAGAACTGATAGATAGAAACAATGGCATTCTCATGGAATGCAATATCATCACAACTAATGCTCTGCTGGATTTGTAAGTGTACATAAATGGAGGGAGTCAATGACCGAGAGTTAGAATATCTGTGGTACAATATATAGCATCGAGTACTGGAGATACATGGAAGCATAACACTGGGAGCTTCCGAACACTGTCACCAAGGAAACCCAAAAATCACAAGGGACATGAGACTGTATGGGTCCCATAGGTAGACTCACTGATATGCTAGATTCAGGTGACAACTGGGGTCTTCGACCAAATAATGAACAGACCAATACCTTGTATGAATCTCAACGATGCGATGATGTAGCTAAAGTCGAGCACGTGAGACACAACCAACCCGAAAGGAACTAATGAATCCTCTCAAGTGGTCCAAGGAACTCATCAATGAGGTGGATGAAACCAGGATACAAGGACATCTAGTTATATCCTTTGGAATAGATGTGTTTACGTCGACATAGGGAGAAAACAAACGATGTGAAAAATAGAAAAGAGAAAAGAGAAGTGAAAAAAAAGAACCCATTGTATATAAAGAATCATAAAATATAATAGAGAAAAAAAACAAAGTTAAACAACCAGCAATAGTAGATGATGTGGATGAAACCAGGAGACAGGGACATATAGGTCTATCCTCTAGAATAGATGTGCTGATGTCGACATAGGGGGGCCTACAACTAATCAAGGAAATGATGTTTCCTTGACTAGAAGCATGAGCGGGATAACCAAAGATGTGGAACAATCTGTGGACTGACACACTAAATGGGGGAACAGGGGTAGGGGAGTATGGGGGACTCAAAATTCCTTTGTTGAGAGTACAACGACAATCCTGGCCTGGAAGAAAATAAAACTGACGCATGGGAGAGGGATCATAGCTGTAATACCAGAAATATAACTGTAAATGGGAAATACTGAGGGAGGTAATTGGACTAGTGATATCCATGGGATCCAAGGAAGACTCATTGCAGAATACTCTAAAGAAAGGAGACCCAACGGGGGGAAGCTTCCATACTGTGATATCAGATGTGGTGGTGCCTAAAGAAACTGTTTGGGACTTCTTCATAGTTTAAGGAGCACACCGAAGGGATAGAAGTAAGCTCATTATGACACAATCTCGTGGATTTTTAGCGATCCTGAGAAAGTAAATGCTCGATGGTGTTTTCATTCTTAAAGAGTCTAAAAATAGGAAGAAGACTTCAATGTCGTCTCTTTTTCATTAATAGTCTCCTAAGCCCGAAAAATGATAAAAGTATACAAAGGAGAGCTCTCCCAACCTTTGGGGAAGGAAAATTTCTTTACCGTTGGTAGTCCAACTAGGCCGAAAAAGGTTAAATCTATACTAACTAGACGGTCGTTCAAATACTTTTATGAGCATGAATGAAACCAAGTTTTCTTGGCAATATTTTCTTGATGAGAAGGATGGTAAAGAACTTAAAGAAAACCCATAATGAGTTTTTTTGTAAAGTACGGTCCCAATGTAAGAGAAAGCATAAAAGGATACAAAGGGAAAATTTCCTAGATGGAAGGTGCTAGGGTGATACTTTTCTTATAATATTCCATGTGGTATGAAAAAGGAAATAAACGAGGCCACATAGAATCCATTTCAATTACTTTAATGAGCGTGAAAGGAAGAAAGCATGCTCAACAATCTTTTCATTCTTTTGGGAGTTAGAAAAGTGCTTAACAGAAACTTCGTAATGGTCAATCAAGCAAGGGGGAAGTGTTCAATGTGTGGACAGAGGTTATGTTGTGAACATGGATGAGAGGAATACATGCAGAATACTATTGGGACCTCCCTTGTAGGATGATGGATGGTAGTAAAATAAGGCCAACTATGTAGTATGGATGGAGCGGATGGCTCGTGAACATGACAATACATACAATGGGAGATTCATGTGATGGAACGTAAATCAAGGTGACTTCCGAGAAATGGCCCAAGAAATAATAATGAGATCATGAGATGAGGGTCTCGTCAAAATACAGAGGGCGAAAAACCGAACCCGGTGGTGTGAACGACGTCTCAAACGGACTCCAAATGAATCTATGGTGCATAGAAGAAAAACTAGACCAAATGGAGGCCTATAAATAGGGGGGACCACATGACATGTGTCATTTTCATTGGTTAGTGTTGAGTTGGAGTGAAGGACCCAAGAACTCAACTGTTGATTTCTTTCGATTAGATCGACGTTTTTCTGATTTGTGACTTGTAGGTAAGAGCTCTTGTCGAACCTGTCTTTTTCACTGGTTTACTTTATGTTATTACTCATCCTGGGGCCTATGCCAAGATCATAGGGTTCATAGGGATGGATTTCACTTTTTGAGGGAAAAGGAGTGACATAGGTCGCTCATACAAGGATGAAAGGTGCGACGAGGTCGCACATGTCAGGGAGATAGCTGCAACCCAGGTCACACTTGTTCAACGGATAGAAGCGACCCAATTGCTCTTGTTCAGGGTTTTTGAGTTACTTAGGTCACACAAAAAATCCAAACAAGAGAGACTCATGCCAGGATGAGTTTTTTTGCATGAATGGACCTGACAGGGACTATGTGTATGTGCAGGATGCCTTGGGTGACATGGCAAGAGCGAAATATTTGGAACCTCCAAGGGGAGGTTCATGATCATCCAGCAGTGCATGATTTTCTCACTCGATGTGGGTTATGGAAGTTCTTCCAGATCTCTCTCATGCATTCAGAAAAACTATTGATTAAAAAGTTAGTGAGATTCTGGGACCGAGAGGCAAAGTGTTTTATCATCTGGGAGGATCGGATTGAGATCACGCTCCTTAATATCTATTTTTTGACTAGGATCCCTGTGTTGGGTGTGATCAATGACACTATGTGGAATATCTGACATGGGGTGTCACTGGATGACCTCTGCAAGAGGCATTGATATGCATCTACATCACTGCACTTGTCGTACATACTGGTGTGCGACATTGAGAGTCTTGAGACTCGGGCTGTGGCAGCAATGGTCACTGTGGATACTGGGATCATTGGGACCGCACAAGATCTCAAGCGGTCAACTCCAGATGGTGGAGCATGTTCTGAGGGGAACCTACTTTGGGTGGGACCAGATGTACCTGACTCAGGTTCTGTGTGCACTGAACCATGCTAGTTTAGTGGGAAGGGATTTCTGTTTCCCCTAGTTCTTGTGCTCATTCTTTTTTGAGCCTACTCTACGATTGCATATGGCGATGCATGAGGGAGTACCTCACAAGCCTAAAATTACGAGGTGGAGTGAGATGATGATAAAAGAGGGAGGCAGCTTAGTGGGTTGATTATTCACATGAGATCTCTTTGCATAGTGGTGACAGCTACCAGTCTTGATAGAGGACTATCTGTATGCTGGTATGGATTATCGGGGGGATCTTGATATGCCTCGACCACTAGGATCGGCATGGGGACCTGATTGTATGTATACATGATGATTTATGTGGTTACATTCATATATAGTTTACTATCTTAGTGGTTTCTGGTTTATGTGTGTTCTGGATACTGATGACATATTGTGTGCATGTGTAGACATCGAGCCACGCCCTCCAGTAGGGTATCAGAGGCAAAGGGGCAGAGTGGAGGGATTAGATCCACCTGCTCATGGGAACAGGAGGCTCTGGAGTACACTAGACTCACTTTGACTTGATGTTGAATGCTTTTTGTATGGGGTCACCGATGGCGGGTGGTAGTAACTCGACGAGGATTTGATCTCTGCGTGTTATAGGGCTCCTCTAGAGTGGATCCCACTTATGAGGAGGATCATAGTTGCTGCTAAGTATGACAGAGTGGTGGAATAGGGTGATGTGTTTGTAATGGTATAAGGTCTGCTATTTAGATCATATCACTAACTATTGCTGCAAATTAAATAAATTTTTTGATAATAAATTACAACCACTCAATGAATCTTCAGACTAGGTAAGTCAATGTGTTTTGCTGGGAAATTTGCAGACATGGGAGTAGGAAGTGGGAAGAAACCAAGGGTAAGTTCAGAATGGTAAATTAATTTCCCCTAAAACATTTATATCAGGGACCATTCAGGTTTCAGAGTCCGCTATGCATACACTTAATCCCCCGCTTCTAGGTCACCCAACCGTGAAACTAGGGAAATTTATTCAGTCCTTTTGACTAGGGATTGGGGAAAGGGATGGAGGTGTTTTCTGACATTTATGTATCATCAAATAAGGTTCAGGAAATTTTGGGATAGTTCTGGAGCAGATTGAAGAGTTTAGGGGTGAATTGGGGTTTTTAGGCAATTTTGGACTAGGGAAGTCCTGCGCAATGGAGGATCCCAATACACTATACGGACTCATTGAATTTATGATATGGAAGTATGTATGGGTTGGTGGGTATTTTAGTGACTCATATCAACTTACAAAATAAAATTTACTGAATATAACTCTGAATTGAAAGAACAACTAGACTAGTGAAATTTAACTAGTAATCTAGCTAGGGTGTGTAAGTAAGATTGGAATTCGTAACAAAACTATATTAGACCTGATAAATGCATTTGAAAGAGACTAATAAATATTATTACAACATATTAAACCATCCAAACTCATTCCCATAACATGTCTCACTTATTACTGCATTAGAATGCTCAAACCCTTCATTTTGATGACTAGTTAAGCTTATACATGGAAATCTGAGTATGCAAACTTAATGAACATAGTTATTGCGACTTGACAAAGATAAATAACAGTATTTATCATCTGGTACACATCATAAATAAATATATTAATTTACCATTACATCATAGGACTCAAAATGATGGGCAAGAGGCCCAAAATTGGATATGAGAGAGACTGGGAGTGTAGGTGAAGCTTGGGCTTCATTGGAGCTCAACTTGATTGAGATGGAGGCTACAAAACATGGCTGATAAGAATTCACTGGATGAAAATTATGCACTCTATACCTGAAAAGATAAGGGAATGGGAATAAAGGAGTGGGGAAAGGAAGGTTTGGGGCTCATCTCCCAAAGCTCCGAGGTGCATCACTCAAAAAACTATGCTCACACAGCATCAATCAATTAATTCATCAACCAAACTGTGTGAATGAGCTCGAATTGTTCTTTAATAGAACGATGGATGATTTTTTTAGCAAGTAGAGGATATTGGTGACATGTGAGAGAAAATAAACCAACTAGAATCCCTAACCCTAGCTACATAAGCTCCCTCCTTGAGCAAATTGGAATGTAGGACCATGTGGAGACGTTTCCATGTCCAAGTCATCCATCTAGTTTAGTAATTGTGCCATTCTTAGTCAAATAGTTGCTGCTTTTATCCTTGATAGATTTATGATTTTCCTTGCTTTTGAGACTGAGTCTCCAAAAGGAAACTACGCCCTCCTTTGCCAAAAATTTCTTACTTTTGTTTTGACAACTTTTCTGAGTCTCTAAAAGGAAATTGCGCCCTTATTTTCCAAAAATTTCCTGCTTTTGTTATGAGAGCTTTTGTCATAGCTTTTGGGCACTTTCCCTTTTCTCTCTGACTGCTTTTGTCATAGAGTTTCCACTTTCTTGATCTCCTCCCTTGGCAAGTTAGATTTCCAATTGTGCTTGACATGGAAAGCTCAATTCCACATGTTATTTGCACAATAATTAATTAATGGAAATAATTAAAATCAAGTACATTCCTTAATAATAATTATTTAGAAAAATTTCCCTAAGCTAATTAATTAATGCCTCATAAATAATATTTGGACAAAATCCCTAGGTGAGGTAATTAATGCATCTTTGACCCCCCAATGTGTTGGGCATGGTCAACACTTTTATGTCCAAAAATATGGGGACATGACAGTGACCATGGAGGAGGAGGACTCCGATGAGGAGGATGATGACATTGAGGAGGAGATAGAGTATGAGGAGGGCGACTCTGACCAGAAGCTAGTGATGCTGCCCCCTAGTGCAGTGATGCACGAGGATTTTTGTATTATATCTATGATCAACTGAGAAATATTGTGGAGCTTCTCATTTTGTACTGAACGTTATGACATGATATATATATGCACGTGGATGCACTTTTTATTTGTTTTTTATGAGTCTTTTTTATGATGATTCCTATATGATGTATATGAAATATGTATGCATGACTATATGATGATGCATGATGCATTTTTTTTTCCTATATGCGATGATTGATGTGCCACTCTAGAACATCATTAGTCATTTGGTCTGCTACACTATTGAGAAATTTGGGAACATGCATGAATGTAATTTTTTCAAAATGTCTAGTGCACAGGAACTTTCTAAAGAGACAAGGATCATGTACTCGATAGAAGTTATTCAACTAGGAGACAAGCAGCTTGGAGTCTAGGAAGACATCAAGATGACGAATACCCAAGTGGAGGAAAATGGCCAGGAGACCAACGACACCTTTGGACTCATCCTAGTTGTTGGTAGAATTACCACACACATTCTGTCAATATGGATCAACTCATGTGATGGGGAATAAATGACCCACGTAGCCAAGGAAAGATTAGGAGACCATCTACTTGCTCTGCCAACGAACCCAATGTAGCGATGCGAGGTAGGATCCATCTTGAACAACCAAGGAAACAAACTCTGAGACTCGTGACAAGAACAGTGTAAAAAAAATGAAAAACTATGACACAAGTGTACTCATGGTGGGTTGATTCAGGCATATAACCTCTTGAGGTAGAGCCCATTGCGGGGATTATTCAAGAGGTGGCCGTCAGAGTCTTCAAGGATATATGCCCCCTTGCCGAGGTAATAATGGGAGACATATGGGTCGTACCACATGGAATCGAACTTCCCCTTCCCTAACTTAGTATTGGCTTGGTCGTGCATGAGGAAAAGATCTCCCTCGCTAAAGGTGCGAGGGTGGAATTGGGAGTCAAAATGGGACTTCAACAGAGTCTTGGCTGCTTCGATCATTTGGAGAGAAGCACGATAGTTCTCATTGGTCTGTTCCATCATAATTATGAGTTGCTCTAATGGTGAGGTATCGGGGAGAAGTTCGATTGCAAGGTGGAGTGATGGAATATGGAACTCAATGGTAAGTACTAACTCTACACCATGGACTAAGTGAAACAGGGTAAAATTGGTGGCGGTCTTCGTCGATGTTCGGTAGGCCCAGAGAGAGGAAAAGAGAAAATAATGCCAGTCTAATTTATGTTTGTCCACCATCCATTGGAGCATGGTTTTGAGGATCTTGTTGACAGCCTCAACTTGGCCATTTCAATGAGGGTAGTATGCAGAGGAGTATTGGTGTTCAAACTTCAACAATGAAGAAATATCTCTCCAAGAGATGTCCTCAAAATGAGAACCATGGTATGAGACTATTTGTTGGGGGACATCGAAACATGTGATAACGAGGTTGAAAAAGAACCATGCCATTTAATCATCCTTACAGTTGAATTTAGGCATGGACTCAACCCATTTAGTGAAATAATCAACGGCCACAATGATGTGGTTATGACCACCAGCCGAGGTAGGATTACAAGTCACGAAGTCAATCGCCCACTTGCAGAAGGGACCGAATGTGACTACAATATGTAATGGAGTAGGAGGTTTCCTTTCTTTTGGGGAAAAGAACTGTAAATTGCAGCAATTTTTGAATGCATGGATGTAGTCGGCAAAGATGGTGGGAGAAAAATAACCAGGATGAAGGATCTTCTTAGTGGTGGCCACCATAGGCTCCACTGTGACAGTCATTCAGGACTTTTTCAACCACATTGTGTGTGAGGAAACGACGTAAGATGGTATTGACACCGCGATGGTACAGAACATCCCAAATGAGGATATAGTGAGTAGCTTGGTGCTGAATGCACCAATGATCTTTGTGGCTTAAATGGGGCCCAAATTTTGGAGTGCGCAGATACTGGAGAATGCCCCCATACCATGGGTCTTCCGTAGAAATGAAAAATAGGAATTCGTCAAGAAGGTTGATTGTGATTGGTGACACAATAGACGAAGGAGGGAGGTCTTTCAGTAAGGAAGATAATGCCAAAGCTTTGGTGATATTGGGGGAAACAAATTCCAAATCATACTCCTAGAGAACAACAATCCAATTGGCAACACGACCTTGTACAAGAAGGTGGCTCAAGAGATACCTCATGGGTCTGGAACCAGCCACAACTCGACTACGACTCAGTAGAATGTAACAACATAGCTTCTAAACAGAAAAGACAATGGCGAGGGCCATATTCCCTTCATGTGGGTAGTGTAGAGGGGTTCCGAAAAGCTTCAAAATTACATAATAGATGACATGCTCTTGACGAGCATCGTCTTCTTGGAACAACACTCCAGCGATGGAATTTTTGGATGCCGACACATAGAGGATGAAATCCTTAATGAATTTAGGAGGAGAAAACAATGGAGCGAGAGTCATAGCTTGTTTCAACTTGTCAAAAGCATCTTGCACATGCTTATCCCCAACAAAAGGAATGTTGGTATGGAGCAGTCGTAAGAAGCCATGGAATTTTGTCGCATAGTCTCGAATGAAATGACGAAGGAAGTTGGCATTGCCTTGGAGACTCTACAACTCATGCAAAGTACATGGGGGGTGAAGATTCATAATGGATTGAACCTTCAAAGGATCAACCACAATCCCTTTGTGGGATACTGTAAACCCAAGTAAACGCCCTCAAGGGACACAAATCACATATTTGAGAGGGTTCAAGCAGACGTTGTATTTGCAAAATCACAAGAAGACTTGGCATAAGTTGTCCAGATGTTGGGAATGCTTCCAGGAGCAAGTCATGAGGTCTTCTAGGTAGACCAAGATAATGTGGATAAGGTCTTGGAAGAAGAACGTCACGGCCCACTGAAAAGTGGCTCCAAATGTTTTAAGGCCAAATGGAATAACATGATACACAAACATGCCCCCGAGGGTTGTGAAAGAGGTCTTGTACTGGTCCTCTTTTTGGATTTGAATTTGGTTATAACTAGAAAAACCATCCATGAAAGAAAATACTCCGTGGTCGACACAAGAATCAGTGATTTGGTTAATGAACGGAGCGGGGAAGTTGTCTTTGGGACATGCCAAATTCAAGTCATGGAATTCAGTACAGACATGAATGGTACCTTGTCTTTTGTTAACAGGAACATGATTGGAAACCCAAGTGGTATCCGCGATGGGGTATATGAAACCTGCTTTATGCAGTTTCTTGATTTTGACTTTGACAACATGAGCCTTTGAGGGGTGAATGGAGGTTTTCTTTTAGTGTACAGGTGCAACATCAAGCCATGTGTTGATATGGTGTTGGATGATAGATGGATCTAGCGCAAGCATCTCGGTATAGGACCAAGCAAAAATATCACATAATTCCTGAAAAAGTGCTTTGTAAGAAACAAATTCTTCAGGGGAGCAAGATGCTCCGAGTGTAATATATTCAACTACCTTGTGTTTAGTTCATATATTGACCTTGATGGTTGGTGAAATGTTAGCCATGTTTCCCTCCTCAAAGGCGTTGAGTGCTGGAATGGGGTTCTTCAACCAGTCGACTTTTCCATGGATGAAGTCTTTAGCTTCGATTGAGTACTGGTCCGATGATGAAAGAGGTTCATCAGGGATAAAGAATGAGCAATGGTGCATATAATCTCAATGGTACTCGAGAGTCAACAAACCTTCAAGGATCTTCTCATAATTATTAAAACAATGCGTAGATAGATCGAAAGGATCCTCTACGACTAAGGAGACAAAAGGACTATTGAAGCTAGAGATCGTGTATATGGTGTTGGTTGTGTCCGAGGAAGAAACTAGAGGGTGGATGTCCTCGAGGACAGTAATGTCAGATTCATGAGAGTGTTTCCAAAGGTTGTAAAGGTTTGACTGATACTCAAGAAATTCTGGGAAATGGTGAGAGTAATGACCATACAATCCACAAACTACACAAGGATCGTTGGTTCAGAATGAATTTTTCTTAACCACTGGTGGATCCGAGATGGTGACGACTAGGGCACCATTGGTCTCATCTATAGTGTCCATGTGGGTGCGAAGGATAGGAAACTCCAGATTTTTTTGTGTCGCATGGCCTTGGACATTGCACAATGCACAAGTAGGAGCTAGACATGGTTCATTCGTTGCTTTGGAGGCCTTCCCCCAACCTTCTTTGATGGAGGAGGGGTAGGCATGGAGATAGGAGTAGTATTCGGTGGACTAGGAGGTGGGTGCGACATCGTCTCAATGGGTTGGAAGAGAGTTGACAAAACTTGGGGAGATGGGGGTGGGGTGGGTGGATGGAGTTACCACACATGATTTCCTAGCATAAAATTTGGTAAGCTAAGAGTATCCATGACATACTTTATCACAATGATAGATGGTGGAAAAAGGAAGGGAATCATGCAGATCAGGAATGAACGCCAATAATTCCTTGATGAATGTGGCTAGGGTTGTGACTGAGGTTGTGATGTGGTCAGGATGGTACCAGATGTGATAGTACACAAATCCAATATGTTAGTCAGTGAAGGTGGAGGTGGTAAGGAAAAAAAAGTGTTTATCATAGGAGTGCTAGAAAACAATACCAAGACGACAACAGATAATGATGGAATAGAACCACTTTGAACGACAGTGTTGACAGTGGGAAGGACATGTTTTGGTGTGGATGGCCCCTTCAGATCGTAGTACATCAGTTGGTCAATGATAACGATTTTCTCGTCATGAGGTAACATCAGAAGTCGAAAGATGGTAGATGCCACAACTCACATGGAATACATGTAACTACGTCCTAGGAGGAGGTTGTAATCAAGCTAGGCATTGAAAACCTTAATTTCAATCAAAATTGTTTTGCCGACTAACTCAACATGATCGTTCATAAGAATACCTTGGGGTTGAGTAGAGTGGTCATCGTAGGCGTGAAGAGAGGTGGTAGATGGTTGAAGGGTAGGAGATCCAAGTTTATTCCAAGGAAAGGTTGACATAACACAGTTGGATTCCCCCTCATCAATAATGTATCGATGTATGACCAAATTCCGAATTGTGATTGAAACTTGGAATGCGATGGTGGATGGAATCCTGGCTTCTCCTTGATCCAGGTCGAAGTTACTCAGCCTGGAATTAGAGGGATCAATGGAACTTAGCATAGACATGAACGCTTTACACTGTGATGGACAAGTTTTAAGCACTTCCAAAGTGGACATGGCTGTGGGAGAGTGGTCCAAGTCATCAAATATACTATAGTTGAGGGCATATATGATAGTGGCATTGTTTGCAACATGATGCACATGGAACCATTGGAATCTGGAAGTCCCATCCATAGGGGGTCTCGGTAGGTGCAGAGACATATTAGGAGTGGTATAGGTAGATTCTATTGATGGGTCAACAGTTTCTATTGTGGAGCCATACTGGTTTCATCGAGTATGGAGGTTGACTTTAGATGATAACGTCATAAGGTGATGGACACCAGACTCAGCATGTTGGGCCGCAATAGTGGTTACAAGAGCTTGTGGGGCCAAGGGTAGGGTTGCAACCATTCCTTGGTGTGGTACAGGTATTGGAGCACCATAGGCGGAGGACCTAGTGGTGTTGGGTTTGGCGGAGCCGAAGCAATTACATTTGGATCATGTTGACTATCATTTTGGAGTAGTTGTTGGACGCGAGCCATGTGAGGGAACTGATGAGTGTAATGGCCATAGGTGTTACAGATAGCACACAACTGGTTATTCTGTAACTGTGGGTTCTTCCTAGGTCAAGCGGGATGCTGGGGATTCTGTGCAGGAGGTTCGATGCCATTATTGTTTGGAGGGCTGGCCTGCTGACCGCCTCCTTGGGGTTGGTTGTTGCCTCAATTCCTACCTCTCATTTTATTTCCTTTCCCCTATTGGTTATTAGGGGTGGGTTGGTTAGGGAGGTTCTGTTGTGTGTAGACCTATCCCGTAGAAACATGAGGATTTGGGACTGAAGCCGGAGTGGGTTGCACAGGTGGTGCATAATAGACCGGAGGAGCTAGAGGGGCTGCAAATCTGGCTGTTTGGCCAGAACATGAGTGTGTCGAATAAGTTAGTCCATGAACATGAGGAGTTGGTGCAGAAGGCACATAGGGTGTGGTGGCTCCATATTGAGCTGTTACACCTGAATAATCATGGGAGAAATCGTGACGAGCATAGGAGGAAGTAGCTTTGGATTGAGCCATCATATGTGAGTAATCAGGGGCTTAACTTGGTTGGGAAACAATATGGGTATGTCCAGGATGGGGTAGAATCATGGGAGAGGCTGAGAAAAAATGAGGGTGATGGGTAATAGAGATGCTAACTCCATTACCAACATGAGATTGCCCCGGTGTATCTTAGCGTGAGGTGTTGACCGGAGGAGCATCGAGTATGATGGTATACAAATAGATCGATTGGGCATATATCAAATAAAACTGTTGATCCTTAAGTATTTCTTCTTATTCAGTTTGTGATCACTGAGATGTGACATCCTTGGATATGGGGGGGAGTAAAGTTTTGAGGAACCAATCAAGGAAGATCCTATCTTCTAACTAGATCTTACACAAGCTACGACGATGACGCCATTCATGGATATGATCTGTGATATGGGTGGCTGTGTTCTGGCGACAGGATAGTATGATCTCCAATCCCTCGTCATAACAGATGGGTAATTTAAAGTACTGAAGGAACATCAAAGCGAGTGAGGAGAAGTTAGGGTAAGTAGCATGAGGCAATTCAATATACCACTTGGCCGCAACACCCGTAAGTGTGCGCTGGAACAAACTCAATCAAACAGAGTCATCCACAATGTTGTTAGATGAACACCATAGGTGGAATGACATGATGTGATTTTAAGGGTCCTCTCTTTCCTTTCCCTCAAACTTAGGGATGTCTGATGGAATCTTGGTAGGCATAGGGGGCCATTGTGGGTGGTGACAAATTGGGTCATTAGTTAACTGTGCCAAATATGCTAGGTTGAGACCAGCCATAAAAATTAAGCTGGACCTGAGGTTGGCTCAGGAAGGACCGGAATAGTTCCCATGCATAACTGGGGGTGGATGAGGTTGAATTTTGACAGTGGGAAAAGTCACTGGTATGGAAGGAATAGTCAGAATAGACGTGGAAGAGCCACTTCCCCCAGGTATAAAAGGTGGAATGGTAGTGATAACGGTGGATGGAATGGAACCACCACTAGTGGGTAGTGAACAGACAACAGTGTGTGCAGTGACAACAAGTCCACTAGGACCAGGGCCTATAGGCCCAGTGGAAGGGATACCTGTAATGGTAGCTAGAATGGACATGATCCCACTACTAACAATCCTTGCTTCAAAGGGACTAGGATTTACACTAGACATGGGGATAGATGGAGAAGTGAACATGGTGGGTTCATATTGATAGGAATCTGAATAAGATTCAGAGGCTGTGTGTGGCTTTGAAGGTGGTGAGTGACATTGAATATGGATCTAACAGTGTCGGTTCAAAAAACTAGCGTGGTGGAGCTATGATGACTATATGGAGTAGCGTAGTGGAGCTATGATGACTATATGGAGTGCTGTGTAATGAATGAAACTCAAGAGGATCAATCGCAGGCTCAAAAACCCAACTACAACCAAGTGTGTAGAAGGAGAACGTATGAAATGGTGGCTCACAGGCCAACAACAATCTCTAAAACCAAACTATGATAATGGGTCACATCAAGGTGATTCTACAACAAAGTTTCTAGAAATCCAACAAGAAACACTACCTATGAAATAAAAATGACTCACTAACCTAAGGGATATGAGTGCAAGCAAGCTCCTAACTACAAGCTAGAATCCCCTCACAAATTGTATCCCCCGTAGTGTGATGAAATTCCAGTCAGACAATATGAAATGGAACAAAAATATAGGCTAAGAGAATCCCACTACTGAGAAGGACCTCTGGGTAAAATATCCCTAGATGAATGGCCACTAGGATACCTCGTTCATGACATGTCCATTCGGTTTACTGAAACTCAAGCCCTTTGGCCCCTGGCCCCCAGTTGGGTGATATGGGGAGGACTGCGAAGGTTTAGCTTTCGGTGCAAGATGGAGTGCAATATTCCACCCTGGTTTTTGAAACCCCTTCGTTTGAGGCTTAATCCTGCTAAGAAGGGGGCCTCTCGACAAACTGGCTATTACCATGGCAACAAATACAAGAGGGTTTTGGTCCCCTAATGGACAACAACTATGTCTCAAGATGTGCATGAAAGAGGGGTGTTTTTTGGATTCCTATCCCCAAAGTCCGAACTTATTTGACAATATTGTTTTTTCCTCAAGCGAGGTTACAATGTTGGTTGTATTAAGTTAATTTTAAGGCTTGCTCGAGGTCATGAACTGGGATTTTCACTTATATGGTGTGAAATGTGTGCAATTGATGTGTATGTAAAACCCAACAATCCACGGAAAATATGTTCCAATATCACTATTAGGATGCCAATATAATACAGTAAAGAACAATAAATATGGTATAAAATAATTTTTTATTCCAGAAATAAGATGTACTTGAAAGAAATGAGTAGTAAAAGGAACTTTAATCAAGTGTAGGAAGCATGCATGGGGTCTCGACCACAAAGATCAACTAGAATAGCTCATAAACCATGCAGGTGGGATCTCAAAACATACCAAGGGACTGCAAAAGTTTAGATCTAGATAGAAAACAGGTCAAAACAGGGTTTGGGATAGATAGGGGGTCTGAAACAAGAATCTGAAGCACAAAAACAGATTGAAAATTGTAGGTCGTACATGTTGGTGGAACAGACGCGATATGTGTCGCATAGAATAGAGGAAAAATTGTGATATGAGCAGAAAATAGTCAAGGGACCCAGGTCGCGCAAAAATAGGATTAAGCGCGACTGGTTCGCTCAAAACCAAGTCACAGTAGTGACTGGGGTCGCTCTGGAAGCCGGGACAAGAGAGATATTGGTTTTTAAGCCAAGAATCTCTTATCAGTGCTAAAGGCTCGCTCTAGGTCACACTTATCGTTGAGAAACTGGGTCATGAATTCTGGCTGGATAAGAGTGACTTGGCCCAGACAATTTTTTTTTTGAAAAATAGAGCCGACTAGCACTGAGGGGGTAGGAACTGACACAGTAATGGTTCATATTAGACGTGAGGGGGCTTGATCTATGACAGTGGATTGAAGAAGAGAGGAACAAACCAATGGAAACTTGCAAAACCAAAGATCCATATGGATCGACCGAGTGGAGTCACCAAAAATATAGTAGGGATTTCTCCCCAGCTACGTGTAGATGCACCAACCTTAGCTCCTCCAGAGCATAAGGAAGATTTCAATGGAATAATAGAAAAATAAGAAACTATAGCAACAATGATAATAATTGAAATCAAATATTTTTAGGGTTTTAACATATATATCAACTAACTAGTGCAAGAAACAAAAATAAACACACCTTTCTCCTACAAGATGGGCCACCGTAGCTATCCTTGGAAGTGGTTCTGTAGCTCCATGGGTTGCTTCTCCAGTTGTATCCATGAACAGTTGTCAAACGAAGGATGAATCCAAAGTGGGTATGAAGAAATATTAACCTACACCATGGGAAATGGCGTCGCAAGGGGAATAATGGTAGGAAAGTCTGTGGTATATCTGAGAGAAAAATGGCACAACGTAACCACAAGTGAATGAAAAGGTGTTTTGGGAGAGACTTTCACAATGTATTTATAGTATGGTACTAGGGTTTTTTGACCCAAGGTGATGACCCATGGTATTTTATTGCCTATGGTATTTATCTATGGTTTTTCATTCTTTCTCCTTTTTAGGGTTTTTGACCCATTTTTAGGGATTTTTAACCCTTTTTGGGAGAGAGTGAGGGTAAACCATAATAAATGCTCATTGTACCTTCATTTGTGGGAAGGAATATTGTTGTTTTGGACCATTTTTGTGGAAATACAATTGTGAAGGTGAAAAGTAAGGTAAATATGGTGGGAATATGATGTATGTATATGGTTTAGACCATGGAGAGCTAGGTGAGCACTTTTTATTGTTAACACTTTAAAATTCTCTGCTCCTTCAAGATTTTCATCAAGATTAGTACTGTTTGTCATATTTGATGAATGAGAACCTCAAATGGAAAGATAAGAAATAGTACTTACCAGTTTGAGGAATTCTTATGGAACCAACTACATGATGACCTAGGGTTTGATTGAAAAAACCCTAATTTTTCATCTGATATCACTTGTAGAGCTTATTGGAGGAAAATATGTGCCTTCCCAAGGAAAGATAAAAAATATCTTTGTTTTTATGAAATATGAGGATGGAACCTTAAAAAACCCGATTCCCTAGTTTTTTTCAACAGTATTGGTAGGTCAACAAATGAAAATCATTATAATTGAAAACTGATTTGATAGAAAGATGCACCCTCATAGGGAGAGTTGAATGGCCCTTATTTTCTTACTGATCCTTGGAGAAAGGTTCATAGAATAGTAAACCCTATCTTATTGGACTGTGAGTTGAGTTGTTGCACAATGTCTTCTTTCAGGTTGGCTCTGATACCATGTTGAAGTTTTAAAAGTTTTAGGTTCAATAACAAGAATATCATTGAAAGAATGACAAGCACAACAAGACAAAGAAGACATAATGATTTATCCTTGGAAACCCTCGTGGGGGATAAAATCCAACAAAAATTTCTCTATACATAATCCAACCAGATACAGTGTAAGGCCACATGGCTAAGATAGACAACTTCTTCTCCTCTAGGTGGACTCCTCTTTCTCTCTCTACTGAACTTGCTTGAGTTATGAGTGTGTCCAAATGAGGAGGGACACACTTTAACCAAAACTTTGCGGTTACTATCGACCCGATTTACAACAAATGTTTAACCTCAATACTTTTACATGATCAATTACATCAATGACATCCCTAATCGGAGGAACAACATCTATGGAAGTGAGGAGAAATCATAATATAATAATAAGTAGAATAGAATTTCTTATGCATTTACATTATTTTAACAAACCATGTTCTTTTATAACTAGCAACAATGAGGTTTATGATCGATTTCAATGAGTAGTCATAAACCAACAATACCCAAATATCCGTATACCAATACAAAAAGAAAATGAAAATTCACTACCTTAAAAAAAACATTTCTAAATAGTATATATAATAAGTCCCAATACTAGAGTTTGAAGCAACGTAAAATAGAAAAGAGGCAACAAGAAAACTAGGGTTTGTAGTCTTGAAGGTAACTCAAAAACCCTTCTATCTTCTTGAAAACACATTGTAAACAAAAATATGAATAATAACAAAGTTGATTTTTTTAATCAATTGATAGTAAATTTAAAATCAATAGAATGAAGTTACATACCTTAAAATTCTCCTCTATATATTTGTATGTGACCTTAGGTGATCTTGCAAATTCCACTCTTCAAGCAACACAATTTCACTCTAAAGTCGTCCCTAGTAAATCTCTCTTGTACAATTCCCTCCTCTAACTTTTGGCAAAAGAATGAAATAAGGACTAGTTTTTTATAAAAATACCAGTGAAAAATTAAATTCCCACTAATTTGTTTCGCTTGATATTCAATGCATTGATCAGAAATGTTTGCATTGTTTTTATTTTTAAATTTGGCCCATGGTGCAGTTTATAGACTTAAGCACACCACTGTTCTATGTAGACTTAAACACACTAAATACATAGTATATTGCAAACCTCCGCAATTAGAACTTTGTGGGGGTTTTTTTGGTGGAAGTTATTGCATAGGTTTATTGTCAATGCATATCATAACTTATTGCACCAGTGCATTTAAAATATATATACACACTAGTGTGGTGAATGTTAATTAGGTGAACTAATCACCCAAAAATGAAATTAAAAAGTTGTTTAGAATTTTCCATGCTTGATAAAATCTCTTTTAAGAATGTAGACATGTATTGATTATGGTTCTGTCCCAAATACAAGGTAAAAATGAGATAATATAAAATGGTCAATTATTCATATTCCAACTCATTCTATGTCATTCCATCTTTGTGAATTTATCCATTGATAATTTCAGTAACTCCAAATTTTATTTCAATTCTGATTATATTATTGAACTTATGATTCATTTGCATGTGAATTTGAATAATTATGCATTGATTTTTTTTGGATCTTGTTTCGGGTTTAAGTTTGGATGTACAAGATAATCCACCAATCCAAAAACATCATAGGATATTATAAATATAAAGATACGATAGAAATATGGTAGAAGAAAACAGAGATACACTTTACCAAACCAATTGTTAACTTTCCATCTTCTAGCAACCATATTGGGCCAATGGTACTTCATTGTGAACTATATCTCTTTTATGACACCACAGTAATATGTGATAGTTCAAAATGTAAAGGGTTTAAGGTAAAAAACCAGTGTGTCACACTATCCCATTATATTAGTAATCAATTACACAAAGTTTATTGTCTATTCACTCCCATTGAAATCTACGATTTAATAGGTGATATAGAAATACACATAGGAATACTTACAAATGATCTTTTTTTTCTTCTGAAAACTGGAAACCAAAGAAACTATATTTCATCCTAAATTTATCAACCCATTTCCTTTTATCATGTCAACTGATATTTATAGTGAGCCAAACTATGATATCAACACTACCCAAAATATCTCTACTAGGAGACCCAAAAATGTCAAAAAATACACCAAAATCGATTCAATTGTTAGACGATAGTGATGACTTCTCTCTTCATGACCATGTACAAAGTAAATACCAAACTAGTCACAAATTCACTTTGTATGGCATTTGGTTAGATTCCTTTCCTATGCATGATATTGTGAGGGAATTCTTCTTTTGTGGTAATAATTACATGATTCCCAAGTCTAAAATAGATGTTGTAAATCTTGGGTTGATTATTCTTTCACACATATTCATTTCTTTCAAATAATCAATATCACTTAGTTAATTTTGTGGTCCTCTTTATAATCAGTCTAATTAAATAAATGTCGTTAAATACAAACATAGCATTTCCATGTATAGTATGTGCTTGAATGGTTATGTTTCTAGAAAATTTAATAAGAAGAACTTGTTATATATCAGTGGTCATCCGTGCACTCATGGAAAGACTGCAGGGTTTATAAATAATTGTAGGTGCTCATTGTTTAGCAAAAGTTATTCATCTGAAGAACCCTCCAATGCCAAAGATTTATTTATGAAATGGAAGGCATCTAGATTTATTGTTGTGCATGCAATACATAGTTTGTCTCTTAGAGGTGAGTTTTTAATAATTTGCATCTTTTATAGACTTCCAACCACTCAGCAAAGGTAGCTTGTATTGGGACTATCTTTATATGTCTACTTGCAGTACACAAAAAATATCATTGAGTAATTGTATTTTTGGTTTTTCAATGGAATTAATGTAAATATATTGCTTAATTCAACATTTATCTTAAAAAAATGGTTGGATGTATATGTACTAATCGAAAAGAAATTGAATGTTTCTAGGAAATGTTTGGTCTAATGATTGGACACAATAAATACATTATATTTACTAATATCATTTTAATATTCAATATTTTTTAATCAAGGTTTCAATGATGAGAGACATGTTTACCATCTACCATTGCACCCCACAAAGATGTTAGATTGAGATAATTTTGTTAAATAAGAACAAATTAAAGATGTTGAAGCATACCAATCATGGTTGAATCAACCATATATTCAATTCCCTCTATGCCTTGAGTCACCAATTCAAAATGACTACAATAACACTAGTTATTCACATGTTTGGGACAAAGCTAATAATATAGAGGTGGGTATTGATAATTTCTTATGGTATATGCATGCCATGAAAGAAATATGATTATATGCATTCCAACAAGATGAGAGAGGGGATGATGATCATATCATTAATACTTTCTTTGAAAACCTAAAATCGTCTTCCACCACCCCTCTCTCTAGACATGGGTCAATATTTACCCAATTAGGGGTAACAATGTTACTGTATAAGTTGAAAGCAATGTATGTTATGTAATACATGTGTCTCTCAATAGTACTAAGGTAACTGACCATTAAGTCCCTTGTATTTTAATGTATCTTATCACATAATTAGCAATGAAAAGGAAATGCATGAATACTTGATGATAGGTGAACATTTATATTGCCATTAATTACAAGTTACTCATAAATGAGGTAATTCCAAGAGATAATTTCCTTCCTGGTAAATGAAAAGAGGAAAAACAATTCCATATGCCATGCATGATTACATAGGACTAAGAGATTGTTCTAGGAATGATGTTGAATGATTTATTTATATGCATAACACTATTTGAAATATGTAATTGGGGAAACTATCTTCTTTGGAACTAACATGTCTCATATAAAATAACATCTTAGATATTGTAACAAAAGGGTATCATGGATGTAAATGTTGTGGACCTTCTATAAAGGCTAGGTGGTCTAACCACCTAAGAAAGTCGATGTAAAAAATTTCAAGGGTATTCCTTCCATAAGACCACCCTTATACTATAAGGGTATCATTTTATTTTAATGGTAAACTAGAGAGAAATAAGAGACTTGAAATATTTTCATTGACACTATACTAAATTATGTCATACAACATAAAGAAGGAGAAGGAAATTGTAGAATTGTTAAATTCAAATGGGAAACAAATGTTCGATGATCCCGTATTTTTCGACACCTATGTTGAGAAAATTCCCACTGGGATGGAAAGGAAATCTATATTTTATGGGTTTCCATATTGGGAGACTATTAAGATTTTCCATTAACTAGATCTCGTGCATATATTGAAAAAATGTTTCATCTTCTTTATGGAGGCACATATCATTGAATGAAAATGACATGTTATGATTGTAAGTAGAGGCCTTATTTCTTGAAATACTAAAAATAAATATTGGACAAGACAAGAAAGTAGAGGAAAGGTTGACTTCTCTTGGTATCTTAAAGAAATTTGATGTCACATAGATTTTGTGAAAATATAACCTTTCTCTAACGAAGGATGTTATATTCAGTGTGAAGGAATCTTATTTTTATGGTTTGACTCTTCGATATTGCTTCACCATGGAAGAATATATTTTGGGGTTGAAATAAGATGACCAATTAAACCTTGTAAGGGTATGTATGTTTATTACATTCTTCTTTTTTTGCAATGTAGGTTATAATGTGTTACACACTCATAATTTATGCCAATTAGTTAGTATGTGTTTACATTTTAGTGCCATTATCCTTTGTTTGTATGTAGTTGTGTGAACCATGACTTCCCCCAAGAATTCCAAAGCACCATATCTATATTATCTATGTTTGTATGTTAGATTACAATAAAGTAGATTCATGTGGCTAGCATTCCACAATGGCATCAATAGATAGTTGATATTGATTGTGTTTCTAAAAAGAAAATGCCCATGAGTTTCACGGACTTACAAGTCCATTTTATACTTCACCTAGTTGACAAGGTTGAATTATCCACGTTGGTCGGATGTCATTGTATGTTCTTCTTAGAGAGGTACATGAAAGAATCGTATGGGTTTGTCTACAAAGGGAAAAACCCAAGGCATCTATGGTGGAGGGGTACATAGTATGAGAGTCATTCTATTATGATAGTGAGTACATCAAGAAAATTGATGACACACCATGCTCAATGATTTGGGATTACCAATGGGACGAGGTTGTTACATAGAAAATATTCCTATGGTTTGAGGTGGACCACAACAGACAAGATGAAACTAGAAACCATATCCATTCCCAAGTATTCTAGAAAGAAGCTAAAAACTAAGGGATAGAGTTTGTACCTCAACCAGATGCTTGAAGAAGACCATCGTTGAGCTCACGATCAAATTTTCATCCCTAAAAATTTCCCTCGACAACAAATATATATCCAAGCATAAAATATATTAAATGTTATAATTAAAACTAGAATAATCCATTTAAAAATGTATAAAGAAACTATACCCTTGGATACAAATATAAACAATTGCACATGAAATTTGGACAAGAAATGGATATTTCTATTAATGTAAAAATATAGATACAATGTGACAACCTCGATCGCCACCTCATATAAATTGAGAAACCGAGTTCCTCCACCACTTAAGTCCTCCATAGCAAGGCAAGCTTATACAGACAATGAAGAGCTTGGAGATGAACATAAAGAGTTCTATCAACAAGGATAAATGGATGCAAACTTAAGAACATGACAATGGGGAAACGTTTTTGTATAGTTTCCTTAATGTCAAAGTTTCTCCTCCTCTAATGCCTCATAATGGCTCAATATATAGTCCTGGAATGGGAAATGGAGGGTTAATCAGAGTGTTTCTAGGAATATGAAAGGACAAGGATTAAGCTATTCATTACTTGATGAGGAAAGCTCCAAATATTTTTTGTTTTTGAGCATGAAACCTACCGCACCTGGGTTTTAATGGTGCAAGATTCTTATATGCGAGCTACATAGCTATTGACCTGCATGTATATTGAAAAATTTCATTTTTAGGGTTAAAATGAAGCATAAGGGATAGAATGAGTAAGGGGGGTATAGTGAGTCTGTATAGGGACAAGGGAAGGTCATCAAGGAATGATGCATAAGGTGTGTAAAATCACACTATAATATATCCCCCCTAATGTGTGAGGTCATAGGGGTACACAATGGCCGAAATACATTATAATAGTCCCAGGGGTGGAGTAGTGAAGATCCAGGTGGAAGAACCAGCCACTCGCTAGCATAATACAATGATAACTTTGCATACATGACTGCAGATATGGACTACATATAGTAGTCCCAAATACATATAAGTACAATGACCATGAATAAGCATAATATACATATGTCATAAGTGCTCACAACCACATAAAATACACAATAGAGTCTGATCTCCATACTTAATGAATACATCGGGTACATAACAAGGTACACCGCTCTGGTATGAGAACTGAAATCCCGTAGGTACTGTCACGATAAGGTAGTAAAATATATGGAATGCCACCATACTCTGATATATTCTACACAAACCACAGATGGTACATGTCCCATTACATGAATAGAGGTGTTGAGGTCGAACATAATGAAACATCGTCTGATTACTGGTAATTGATGTCTACTGTTAATAGACGTGAAACAACCCACCGATGATGAAGATGGGTGTCAAGGTACCGAGTGAAACACCAAGTGCAAAAAGAGGTGTTAAGGTCAAACACTTGAAGAATCCATGGATCAGGGGACACTGACGTATTCCCAAATATGTCGATGGCAAGAGAACTTGCCACTGATGACTGCAAGTCTCAAGGCACTCAAATGACTCTAGATCCCAATTCCAGAATAAATGATCTAAACTCGATGGAATGGAATCTGCTGGAAGGAGGGACTTAAGGAATCCCCCATCAACCAATACGAGGTATGACAACAAGGCTGGATAATTTGGAAGAACTCGGACAGACAAGATGTACACGAACCAGTAACCATGTGCATCTCTCGTGCATACCAGGTGTAAGTAGTATGAAAAAGAGGATTACTGAATAACATCCAACAATGAAAACTAATTATAGAGGTGAGGAAATGACTAATAGGGTCTAATTGAATCCAAGGCACAATAAAAATACCAATGTGTGAATAGATTTCTTTACTTCGAACACAAGGGAAACCACTCAGTCAGGGACCAATGATGAGATGTCATCTGCTGAGTTCAAGGTCACCTACCAATGATTAAAGTAGGACCGTATCTCTATGATGTACAAGGAATGGCCTACATGTAGAGTCAAGACAACTAAGAAATGTATGAATCAGGCTAAAGACTTCCTTCGAACAAGAGCATGAGGCATATGGAGACAATTAGGCAGCATAGACTCAATGTGCAAATTGGAACAACTCTGTGACATAGGAGGCATCAACCAAGTCTCCATAGGGACTCAAAGCTTAACTAGTCGGTGGAGAATATTGTGAATAACAAGTAAAAATCCTAAGGTCACACTAGAAACCTGACCCCTAATGAATAGACTCATAAACTGTGCTTTATTCAAAGGTGACACAATAGTTTCCATTATAAGACAATATCATTTCACGTCTTGTTTTTTATGTTTTATTTTATATTTTTTGGTCTTTTTCATAATATAAAGCTTGCAAAAGAATAAAATTTTCTTATAATACAAAGGAGAGGAAACGGATGTCCCATTCAATAAATCTAGTTTCAAGCAGTGGAACATACCTATGCTCAATGCAAGGAATTATGTGCAGGCTAAGGAAATTCAGGGGAATTTTTCATATGGGTAAAGGGTGATCAAGTTGCAAAGGAAAAAAAGCTAGCGCTGCTTGGCTAGAATTCAGACAAGCTCAAACAGTTTGGCTTATAATTTTGAAACAAAGAGTTGAAATTAAGCTCAATAAGGCAAGTGAACACACATGATGCATTTAAAACTTGATACAAAATGACAGTCCCTAAGGAAAATGTCCAGCATAAAAGATAAGAAAGGACATAACGTCTTTATTTGAAGTCATGGTGGGACTACAAGGGACTCCCATACCTAAGGAGGTAGCTCAGCATGGGAACCAAATGGAAAAATAAGATCTAACTAGGGTACCCATGATTTGGAAATATATACCGCTTACATAAAGACACTTATATAATAAGAAAGGAGTTTTTGTGTCATTAAGAAGCATGTTTGTACCTATGGTCAATGTGCATATTTACGTGACAATGCAAAAATGCAAGTGGAATCTGATCCTATCCTATATTCCAATTTAGAGATATACATGCCAAAGGAATGATCATACTAGGCACAACCCCTTAGCACCTGAAGAAATTGTTTCACAAAAAATCCTCACATTGTCACATTAGTCCATAAAGCTATAAAAACTATATAGAAAAGGATAAATGACTAGAGTAAAGCTATGAAATTCTGGTAGATAAAACAAAAATATATACACTAATGTACAACATTACAGCTGAGGCTGGAGGCTCAAACATACTTCATTGAGAGTGAGGGAGGAAACTAAAGTATTGCATCAACCTTTAAACGGTTGACTAAGATTTTTATCATCGAAACAATAAATCACAATAGGTGCTTGAGTATTTCAAGAACAAGTAGAAAGTGATATGGATAATATATTCTCTTGCAAGAGTGCATATATAGGCTATTCAGATAGCTCTAATATTCAATGGAAGGAGGCTCTCAGGGATCGAGATGGTAGGAAAAATATTTTTAGTGTTCCCTTCAACATATAGACTATACTTGTTCAAAGGGAGCACATGGTGATCGACTTCCTTACCTAAGGTCGACCAAGACTCATCATGCTCAGTCCTTTCAAGCTCTGGTAGGGAAGAAGATCTATAATGTAGGTCCTCCCAAGGCCTTTTAGGATAACCCATGGTCTCGACAATCACTTCATCCGGGGAAAATTATCATCGAGACAATCATGTGAGGAACTTGAGTGGATTTCCAAAGTAGGAGGGAGCGCATGATCTCCATCCTATGTCCCCGAAGAGAAAAGATCAAAGTATACTGTAGTTTCATATGAATATTGAAAAGTGGCCTTTGTTGCAGACAATGACATAACCATTCTGACGAATGGGTGCCCTTCACCAGATTCAACTAAATAAGGGAGAGTCATAGGATCACTCAAATACTAAGTATGAAATAGTACCATACTTGATGATGATAGAGCACCATCAAAAGTAGAGTTAATTGAAAAAAACGGCGAAGAAAAGTTAAAGGTTCCCATCAATGAAGGATACATTTCGACACCAAAATTATCAGTTTCTGGTTGAGAATTCTCAATAATCAGGACCATAGGTCTCGATGATGCAGAGGAACTATAATCGGTGAATGATACTTGATCGATTGTCACGATTTTGTATTCGTGATGATATGATACAACGCGGAACATATACGATACAATTTCCTTCATTGCATAAATCTAGTTCTGACCCAACAAAAGGATGTAGTCAAGGGGTGCATCAACCACCTCAACCTAAACCGACGCATTCTTCCCTCCCAAATGGAACTAAAGATAAGGAACAATGTCATGTGGTCTAAATGAGCATCCATCAAATGATTTCAACATAGTATTATAATGAGACAACTATGGAGAGCCAAGACCCTTCCAATAAGATAATGACATGAATGATGTCGAAGCACCTTCATCAATAATTATGCATTTGATGGTGTTGTTTAGATAGTCCACATGGACTTGGAAAGCCACATGGTAAAGAAAGTTAGGATAGACATCAATTGTCTCAAAATTTTTCATACTTGGGCTACTTAAATCATGAGATCCCAAAGAAGTGAATAAGGCATTCCTAGGGAAAATTTTAGGGGCGAAATTTAGCCCATGGGCGAATTATAGGGGTCACAAATTTTTTTGGGGTGAATTTTTAATATAAAAAGTTTTTTTGAAATTTAGTATATTAGCCCCATATTTATTAAACCCATAGTTATGGGAAATATAATAGCCAAAACCGTAAAAGATGGAAAAACGAATTTCGCCCCCGATTTTCGGTAATGGAGGCCAAGAAAAAATTATTTGCCCCTATTTTCCTGTAATGGAGGCTAAGAAAAACTAGTTTGCCCCTACTTTTCAGTAATGAAGGGAATACCAATTAATTCACCCTCAATTGTGTGTACCAGAGGGAAAAAATCATGTATTTCTCCATCGATTTTCGGTAATGAAGGCTAGTTCACATTTTTCTCATTTTATTGCATCATTCCATTCATGATTGGATGCATTATGTATGGCTAGCAGTGGGCTAGGGATTTCCCCGCAAGGTTTATTGGCTGGTTGATCCTTTTTTTACCAGGTGTCTGGGTCATTACCATTGGTAATAGATATGTATTGTTCCAGTAATTGAGGAAGTAACAAATAATTTACCCACGATTTCTGGACCATAGGGAAAATATCAGGTATTTCACCCTTTAATTGAGGGTGTGAAGCAGTTATTCCATACCATAGGGTTGGATTCAACCTAAATTTCACATTTCTACCTTCTTTGGCCATCAATTTTCATTAATGGAGGCTTGAATGGTGATTTTTCTCTTTGTATTTCATGGTAAATTAGGAATTTTACGATTTCAATCCCAAATTTGTTAAATGAAGATTTTTTTATTCCAAAATGGTCCATATTTGGGGAAAACATGGAACAATTTGATAATTTGATAAAATGGAGATGATTTTTTCAATATATAATGTCACAAGAGGCAACAATTCACCATGTAATCCATAATATTTTGTTGATTTCGATTACAAGTTTACAATGGCTGAGTGGAAAGATTTGACGGTGGTCGAGTGGAAAATATTTGTGTTTGTTCAAAGTTTGTTGCCACCTACAGTATTTTCAGAGGTTAGTTGCCATTGAACTAGATACAATTTAGTGAAATTTATGTGTCTGTCATTATTTCCTTCAAATTTGAGTTTTGCAACTTCTGTATCTCCTTCAAGGCACATTATAATGCATAGAGAGATTTTCTCCATGTTCTATACCCAATTTTTTTTATTCAATGATTTTTACCGTGTAAAGTTTAAACTAACTTGTTTGGGATTTTCATCTCCTCAGAATGATTTTCCTCTATTGGTATGATGTCTTTTATATGATTTAATGAAGGAATACAAATTAAAAGTGATGACATAATTCTAGAATTTCTAGTTAAGAAGATCCATTATGAAATCAGGGTGGTTCATGAGGGTTCACATTCAATAGAAATAATGCTTTAAATGGTATTATAATAGCAGGTTTTTAATCTAATAGGAAATTAGCAGAACATTTCTTAGGATAGTTTTCCCAGATCGATTTTCATACAGATAGGTTGCATGGTATTGTCATAGAGAAGCAAGATAGTGATGGAGGAAGTGTTGTATGGGGTATTTTAAGTGAATTTAGTGATGATAAAATCAGGAACCTCCATAGGGTACAAATGTGGGGTGTTTATTTGAGGCCGGGTCTATTGTTTTAGGGGTTCATAATTAACACCAACAACATACATTTTAGGGGCAGCACAAAGATTGAGCTCACTGAGGTTGTTTTTTTATCTAACCATAAATTGGAAAAATGTTTCTCTTTTAAGATTTTTCCTTGATTGATTTTCATACAGATCGGTTGCATGGTATTGTCATAGAGCAGCATCCTACTCTAGTGAAGAAAAGGTGGTTGTGTGTCCGTGTAGTTCCATTCAAAAAAAATATGAGAGCTTCTATGCGACTTGTTCAAGTTGTTGTGTTCATGGAGTGGTCTGGTGCATTGAGACATCTTTTCCTTTCGATATGAGAATAAATATCTAATAAATCACAATAAATATACTATAGATGAATCTTCAGTGTGAGTGAGGTATCAAAAAACAGTACACCAGTTGTTCTAATTAGTGTGCAACAACAACTTGTAAGTCAACTTTCGTCAATGCAGATAAAAAAGAAGCACAAACTTCCTCCAAAAGCTTTGTGTAGGGAAATACATGTGAGAACAAACTGTCTATATCTTTATTCTATATTCTTCTAGTAATCTTCTTAGCTTATTGAGTTCATAAGCTAAATCCTCCTCTAGCTCTCTATCTCTACTCTCTGTGCGAGCTTTAATAGAGCACTATGCACCTTAGGTCCCCTGTTAAAAAGGGAATAAGAAAAATAGTCTCCTAAGCTCTCGGGTAAGATACGTGTTCCATAAAGCAAAGTATAGTCTCTATATAGTGCACTAGTTCTAAGTAAATAAGTACCTTAGTAGTTCCTCCATTAAAACACCATATGACCTTCCAAAATTATGTGTGGATATTGGTGTCTAGGAGAACTAAAATTTTATCTCTCTAGTGGCGCTTAGTGGCAAGCTAATTTGTTGTCTAAATAATTATGATAGAATGGTAAGAGAGGGATTTCACTATCTCTATTAGTTTAGCTAGAGAAGAAAGAGTTAAAACCAAAGATAAGCTTTCCCTTTGTCCATTCCTTAGTGCCATGGAAAAAAAGCCTTAAGAGACTATCCTTAGTCCCATGCCCCCATGCCATATTAGAGTTAAAGCCATACAATCAATTCCATGGCAATTATCCTTCAAATAGACACAAGATTAGTCCATGCACTTAGTTCCATGGAGGCCCAGGCCTAGAGACTTCCTTACAGTAAGATATACTGCCTTTAAGCTTCATTGTTCAAAATATGCAAGTTTCACTTCTCTATCCAGTATAATATGTATATAAATATGTATTTCTGTAGATATTTCTTCTTGAGTGAGGTGTTTGAAGCGACGTATATAGATATTGGAATCTAGGAGTACTACCTTTCTTCCCGACGCCTGCCATAATCCTTATTTTATTCCTTTTTGTTGGAATCTAATTTCGACTTTTCCTCCCTCCCTCCTTTTATGGATCATTCTAACTTGGACACCTGACTGGTTCCTGTCTTCAGTAATTCCTAAGCCCTAAGTCCTATGTGATCAATAGTCCTAAGCTGCCCTATGTTTTCATGGTATTAGATGGTATATGAAACAAAAAGGATAGGAATATTGAATATGAACACTAAAAAAGAGGGTAGTATTTGAACCCAACATCTCCCCCCAACTGAAGGGATTGTAGGTCCCTACTGCAACTCATCTTGAAGACTCAACATCACTCTCCTCTAGTAGTTGGGTGAGTAAGTAGGTTTTACTCTAGTCTTTAGCTTCTTGTCCTTGATCCTCAATTCTTTTGAAATACCAAAAATTCAATGATGTCGTCCCAGTATCCTGAATCATCCTCCTCTCTTGGATATTCCCATAATATTGGAAAAGAAAATATGAGGCCTATCCATTTTATTCGGATTGTTTTCAAAAAGTCAAGGTACCTATGGACTCTATCTAGAGCCATATAAAAATCCTTCGTGGATAATGGCTCTCTCTTGCATTGTTCATTAAGAAGGTAGAATTGTCTACTCTGAATAGAGAGAACAATTTGCAACCTATTTAGGCCAATCTATTTTTCACAAGAAGAGATGGTTTATGACTGATTAGTGTTAAAAAATAGAAACAAAATCCTATTCTTCCATCTTTGTCAGCTTTTGCTCATACAAGTCTTGAGGAGAAGGTTCATGCCTAAAATGTATTCCCTCCATCTTTTCCCTGTTCATTACAAAAGATAAAGCTTTGTACCACGTGTGATGATTGTTCATGAAGGAAAAAAAGCTCTTAATTGTACATCTCCAACCAAGGGATTGGGGTCCCAATTACCAACATCAGGTACTTCTAGATTGTGAAGATAAGCTTCACACATCAAATTTTTATCCTCTTCAGTACAAACTTGGTACAGTAGCCTGAACTGGTCTTTAGTCTCCACAAAACACATGCAATCAGCTGCAAAATCCCTAAGCAAGAGAGAAATGAATTGAATTTTAAGATACACAACATACACAATAGAAGGCTGTGAATAGTACCTCATCACATGAGCTAGATGACACATGTATCCCATATCCATCCTTAACCTAAAATTCTCTTGACTCATCCTCTAGATTTCTAACCTTGATTTTTTTATTTGTATTCTGTCGGCCTACCTCTGTGGCTCTGCATATGCATATTGTTTGGCAAGCCTTCGCATATTGTTTCTTTAGGAATTGCAGCTGCTCCTCCATCAGTTTCCATTTATCCTCCCTTTCTTCAAATTTCCCAATGGCCTTTTTATAAGGATCTGCTTCATCCATAACTTGTTTCTGTTTCTCCTATCATGACTTGCCATCATCACACTCCGTGGATGATTAAAATGCTTTTTTATGTTCAATCGCTTTCAGAAAAACCCGTATCCCTTCCCGATGCCTTTGGATATTTAACTTATTCTTTAATTCATTAAATTCCTTTTTTAACTTATTCTTAGTGTGCATCATTCTTTTATTACATCCCCCTTTGGTAATACTTCCTGAAGTAATTAACACCAAAATAGACATTTTATTTGGAAAACAGGCCTCGGCCTCTTTCTACATTTTGAAGCAGGTACCATTCCTATATGCTCTTCCTCCTTATTTACTTTTTATTCATGCTGGATTCTTCTCCTTTACATTCAAGGAGGATGTACAACAACCATATACATGAATTTTTCTGGGCCGAGTGTCAAATAGGAGGAACTAGGCCCCCCTTCATCAACTCTTTGAATATATGGATTCTGATAGTGATGGAGGAAGTGTTGTATGGGGTATTTTTAGTGAATTTAGTGATGATAAAATTAGCGACATCCATAGGGTACAAACATGGAGTGTTTATTTGAGGCTGGGCCAGTGTTTTAGGGGTTCATAATTAACACCAACAACATAAATTTTAGGGGCAGCACATAGATTGAGCTCAGAGAGGGTTTTTTACCACGTTTGGTATCCATATATTTTGAAGAGAAATCATTGATCTAGAATCGTACATACTGCTGAAAGACCAGATATCCAGTTCCAAAATGAGCTAGAAGAACCACCTTTAAGCTCAAAGAGAGAGAAAAAGGATCCTAAAGAGTTCAATAAAACAAAAAGTAAGGCCAAGAACAAATCATAAAAGGAAAGTGTTCTTGGAACTTGTTCGGATTTGGACAATTGGGAGAGTTCAACTATTTCTGAGACTAGTGATATCAATAACACAGTAATGGTAAATTAGTCAAGCCCTCTCCATGAGGAAACAAGGTCTGGGAATGCAACACGTACTTTGGAACTTCTGGAGTAGGAAAGTAACCCCTGCATCAAATATGACAAGGGTTGAACCCCATATATATTGGCAGTTGACAAAGAAACAAGGAATGTCTTTCGACGTTTCATGGCTACAAATACCAATAAGTGGAATTGGCATGAAACTAATGTACCTAGTCCATTGACAAAAGAAATGGAGGCTTCACAAGAAACAAAACATGTAATATGAATTTCACTGCTTTCATAGAGTTGAAAACAGTTCACTAAAGTCGTAAGTTTTGTGTAAATCCAAACTGCTTGAATTTTCTTTGTAAAAATGTAGTTAAATGCAACAACAAAAAACCATTGTAAGAATTCAACTTAGAACTTGTTATTACTATCAGCATGATGATCTCAAGCACTTTATAAAATTGAACAACTGGTCATTTGGTTATTTGATAAACACTTCCTGGGAAAGATAGTGCTGGGTTTCATCTAGAGATTATCATATGCCAAGTCCCAATTGGAAATTACAAACTCAGTTTTGATGTAATCAAATGGTGGTTTGTATGCATAAGATGGGTCCTAAAGTCACGGGTGAATGTACTGAATAATTGGGGCTTAGACCTTCCTACCATTTTCAGGATCTGAAATGTGCTGTCTAACAAAATTGTTGCTAGAGTTTCATTGTGAAAAATTATTAATAATTATAGTTTATGTGACACATGAGAAGAAGCTTTTACTAGCAAGTGAACCAAATTTCCACTACAGATGAATGTATTCCATTTTCCCTTCCTCTGTATAAGATAATGTTCTATTTACAGTCGAACTGTCCCTACCTCTAGTTTTCCTAAGTCAGTGCTTTTAGCTCTAGTTACAGTTTTGAAAGGGTGAAAATTATTTTTCCTCCAAGTTTCTCATGTAGAATATCCCATTAATTTCCATCAAGGTTCCTAGGCTTGTTATAATAGATAGTATTTGCATATAATTATTTTCCATGATTTTTCAATATGGGAAAAATGACCCAGTTTTCTTAGGATGATCCAAGTCTAGCCACACATTCATAGAACTTTTCTCTATGCATTTTTTATTTTACAGGAATACCTATGCATGTAACTTTAGTAGTGTTATTCAGGAGTATTGTCACTACTTGAATTTTATTGATCACTTTTCTACAAACTTCAACATATCAAGATCTCTTCCTTTAGTTGAGTATTTATCAAGAAGTGGAAAGATTCCTTTTTTTATAAACTTTTCTTACACCTATATAATTTAAAACTTGATGCAATTTTTAGGGTTTGATAGTTTCTTATGTCTTAGAAGTTTCTCATGAAAAGATACATCATTGTTGACCTTTCTGTTATAAGGTACAAAACCTAAATTAAATTTTCTAAATTCTTGTTCTTGTTGAGCATAGTTGATTGTTTTTTCTAGCTAGAATCTTCTGTAACTGTCAAATTTTGCAGGCGGACAAAGATGGCAAATGAAAAGCTAAAGAAAAGGAGATGAACAAGACGCAGAAATCAAATGAAAAAGCACAGGTTAGCATTTATTTTTCTTCAACTTTTTAATTATGCACAGGGATGTTCATACAATTATGATTTTTAGCCTTTAGGGTTCTAAATTTCAGAAATTGATTTCTCATGGCTACAGGAATGTCATATTATTTAAAGTCTATTTTAAGTATGAATATGCATTTGCTACTCTAGTTTTACTTGTAATTTATGCACAAAGAAAACCATAAATGGCTACAGATGCAGTATCTTCACCAGTGTTGCACATATCGGTGATATATCGAATATATTGTCAAGTTAAACCCCCATTCGATATATCGGATCTTAAATATTGTGACATTTCTGATATTTTCAATGTGTCGAGATACAATGAATATATCGCGATAAATTCGAAAATATTGGACTTTTGACTAAAATTTCCAAAAACATTGCCTAGAATTGCATTTTAAGCTAGAGGGTTGGATTTTTATGAAGTTAAAGTAGATGATACCAAAGGAAATGAGGTCATGGATTTAAAATTTTCAATGCATTGATGTCTAGAAATTTGAACTTATTATCAATAGAATTTGCAATGTCTGTTCTAGATCCTTATCCTATTTGGCCATGACCATGATCAATGTACACTATCCCTTCAAACACTAAATGGACTAGTTATAGATGTGAGTCCATATTTGATGGAAAATTTCTACAATGATATAAATTATTTGAAATTGTATTGAAAGATTCTATTAAGTTCTTTCTCCATGGGTCAACTCTCTTTGTATACATCATTCCATCTCCACTAAAATAAAGTGACATACATGGAAAGGGTTTCATTAAAGTCTTATGAATTTCATCTTCCTTGTGTATTTCTTACAACATACAGTTGGTACTTTCAGTTGGCATCAAGGAAACTTGTATCCCTCATTCATGTTGTTATCTCGGAGTACACTATCATCTTCGTAGACAATCAATCAGGAGGGGATTGTATCAAGTCATTTGTGTTTCTTCCAATGCAATTTTTTTGTATCATCCTATCAAGGAAAATATTTCATTATTTTTATTTTAGTAATGATATGTGACCACTTGACATCTTATGCATCTCATCTATTAGTTGTTGTTACGGAGAAAACTTCCTATGGCTTAGGGTACCACAATAGACAAAGTAACCGCCGAAATCAATCCCTTCCCATATGTAAGAGAAATAAAAAATCTAACACTAAAGGACATCGAAACATACCTTATTCCAGATGGTTGATGTAGATCCTCCTTGAGCTTTTCCAATCCCACTTGTGTTAACAATTTGCTCTCTCAACAATCAACAAACAAGACAAGCATGCTATATAATTGTGTTAGACCTACTCTAGCATATATAATTAATAATGTAGAAGCAATTAAAAGAATCCATGGATTCAATATTCATTTAAATGTACATCATTGGACAGGAAAATATATTTCTATTAATATAAATCAGAGATTACAAGAATGAAAACCTTTGTCGGCACCTCTATGAATTGAAGAAACTGGGTCCTCCACCTGGGGCTTCACCACCTCAATTCTCCATCTCTCGATAGAAATATCACAAGGAAACGCAAGCTTGGGAAGAACACAAAGTGCTCCAAGGGAAAAAGGGATGTAGACTCAAGTATAATCAAGCTTCGGAAACAATGGACTATAGTTTTCTTGCTCTTCAATTCCTCTCGTTCAATGTATCCAAAGGGTTCCTTATATAGTGCTTCAATGGGGTAATGGAAGGTCAAATCCGAGTGATCTCAAGGCATATGGATGGCTAAGAGACAAGTGACTCAGATCCACATCAAGGAAAAATCCAAAACTATTTGGCCTTTTGCACACATCCCGATGTACGCAGGTTTAAGGGTCATATCCGCGTATATACATGAGAATGGGTTTAAAAGTCATGTATGGAAAATAATGCATGTTTTTAGGGATGATCTTGGAAAAATAAAAGGTACAAAAATGGTACATGTGGTCCAAAGAGTCTGCAGATGGACAGGGAAGGCCATAAATATGTGATCTACCATGTGTGGTAAAATCAGCTGTAACAGATGCCCCCTAATGTGTGAGGTCAGAGGGGTGATTCGATGTCCGAAATAAATTATAAGTCCATCCCAGAAGTGGAGTGATGAAGAACCAGGTGGAAGAACCATCCATCCAAAAATACAGTACAAATATCTCTGCATAAGAATGCAAGTACATACAACAGTCCCAGATACATAAGAGTACAATGGCCATGAATAGGCATGATACAAAATATGACATCTGTGGTCATCGCCACGTACAATATAGATAGATCAGAATATCCACGATGAATATGTAAAAAGGATCATGATATCCATGAAAGCTGAAGATATACAATGGATCAAGATCTCCATAATGGCTGAAGATATCTGACATACACTGGAATCAAGTCACGAGAGCTGAAATCTCATGAACGCTGGAACAATCAAGGAGGTAACATATAAAAAATGCCACTAATATAGAAATCCTTCTACACAATTCACTACGAGTACATGGCATAATATGTGAATAGAGGTGTCGAGGTCGAACATAGTAGTCCATCATCTGATTACCGATCATTGATGTATACCGTTAATAGACGCGAGATCACCCACCGATAATGAAAATGGGAATTAAGGTACTAGAGTGCAAACTAACAAGTGTGAATAAATGTGTTGAGGTAAAACACTTGAAAGAATCCATCGATAAGGGGACATTGATGTATTCCCAAAACTGTTCATGGCGAGAGAACCTACCACTGATGACTGCAAGTCTCAAGGCACTCAAAATAACTCTAGACTCCTATCCCAGAATAAATGATCTGAAGTCGATGGGATGAAATACACTGGAAGAAGGGAATTAAGGAATCCCCCATCATCCAACATGAGGTACTCAGCAAATCTGTATAATGTGGAAGGACTCAATCATAATGTACATGAACCAGTACCAGTACTGGGAATGGCCGACATGCAAAGTCAAGAAAATTGAGGAATGGCTGACTCAGGCTTCAACTCCTTCAAACAAGAGCATAAAGGTGAATGGTGACTGAATGTAGGAAGCATAGACTTAATATACAAAACTGGAACATCTCTGTGACACAAAAGGCATCAACAGAGGCTCCATAAGGATTGGAAGCTTAACTAGTCGGTGGAGATAAACTCAAAGAAATGAGTGTAGTTCCTAAAGTCAAACTATTCACTCAACCAACGAATGTGATATATAGTGCTATGTTTGAAGGCAACATGACTCGACTGCTGCCAAAGATAACATCCTTTCTTGTTCGGATTTTTGGTTTTTTGATTTTTTTGGAAATTTTCAAATATTTTGAAAAGCTTGAAAAAGAATAAAAGTTCTTTATAGTTACAGACTAGAGGAGATGAGTGTCAAGGGGAAAACAAACTAGTTCCAAGCAATGAAACATACCTATGCTCAATGCAAGGAAACATGTATAGGATAATGACACTTAGGGGAAAGTCCCCTCCCGGAAAAAATGGGGAATCAAGTTGCAAACGATATATAAAATGGCTCTATGTGGCTAGACATGAGACAAGCTCCAACTATTTGGCTGATAATCAAATTCAGGGAAGCAGGCATAAGGCTCAATAAGGAAAGCAAAACTCATGATAATTCAATTACAACTTGACATAAGGGAGTCCCTGGGAAAAGGCCAGCAAAAAGATCAAGAGGAGTATGAGGCTATTGCGCAAAGTCATGGCGATACTATATAAAGGACTCCCACACCCTAGAAAAAAAATGTCAGCATGGGAACCAAATGAAAAATAGGAGCTAACGAGGGTACCCATGTATGGTCAAGCTCTACCATTCACATCATGTTACTTCTAAAAGCAACAAGAAGGTTCTGTGATAAGATAGAATGGGTTCTTACCTAAGGTTATAATGAAATGGTCATCAGGTCATGCAAAGTGAAAATGGATGTGAAACCTAACCTATATGCCAGTTTAGACATAATACCTGAAATCAACACAAACGGGCCAAAACCACGGTCAAATCGTGCTCAAAATGGACTCCTACATCATCAAATTAGTCCAAAACGGTCCAAAATGGTAAAAAACGGTCAAAACTATAGAAAGTGGGTAAAAATTTTCAAAATTTTTCTATAAATGGTAAAAAAAATTTAAAATTCCATATCATTTGAAATTTTTACCCATTTGAAATTTTTACCCATTGGATTAGGTTTTCAAGGGTAAATAATAAGAAAATATCTTGTTTTTTTGTGCAGGATGGTTGTAGAATGGAGGGAGAGGGAACATGGTGATGTAGAAGAGGCAGTGCAAGGTGACTTAATGGCCCAACAAGCTTTGCATGCATGCGGTTTGTATAAGTTTTGGTGTCTTGGCAGCCTAAGGGCCAAACCAAGACTCCTGTAGATGCTAGTGGATTACTAGGATCTAGAATCCAAGTCTTTTCATATTGACAGGATGTCACTCAGTATAGAGATTGAGGACATATACTTTATCACTGGATTATCCCAATGAGGAGAGGTGGTAAATCTCTAATCTCGCAGGCCAGGAGGTGGCTTGACTATCGATGAGTACATTGCGATGTACTACTTTCCAGACATGAAAAAAGTTGGGATTCAAATCTTGACAAACTCGATCCTGGTGCTGGGACTGAAGGCCATACTATTGGCACTCGATAGGATAGTCGGCTTAGCTTCACTCCACCAGGCCTCTCAACCATTGATGGTATATGTGGTGGAGTGTATGAGACCCACAGTGTATGACTGGAGCACTGCGCCATTGAGCAACATGAAGCAACATCTCAGTGACTACAAGATGGGCATGGTGAGAAACTTCGGTTTCAGCAGTATACTAAACACGTTCTTCTTTGAGCGTGTACCAGGGATAAGCCCTAGAGTGGAAATTATTCCACATAGAGTTCAAGATCTGATCCAACAACGTTCGAAAAATGTTATTTGCAGACTGGGCGGAGGTAGGGTGGCTAACCCCTACCCAGCGGACTTCTTTCCATGGTGGTGGAGGCAGATCATAGCCATTGATGACTATCCCTATGCAGGGATAGATTTTCGTGGAGATCCAAAAATACCCCTACCACCAAGAGCGGCATATGGTGACATAGGTAACGAATCCCAAACCCACTTTAAGTTTTTTGAATTATTAAATTTTTTGTGTTTTTTGATATAATGACTCAAAAGACATGTTTTGGTGTGATGAAACATAGTGACAATCTGTCATGTGTATGCAGATGTTGGACCACGGTGACCGGATGCTTTCCCTCGTCATAGATGGAGGGGAAGAGGATATGACATCATGGGTACGGATGCGGAGTGGATGCTCCAAAGCATCTACATAAACTTTGTATGCTTAACACACAGGGTACCCATGGCACAAGTCAAGGACTTGCCCAAGGCCATGCAACGCCAGGTGGTTAGTGTACCATGGGCATGGGTTTGATTATTTCGATGGCTAGCTAGAGCCATGGTGTGTTACCTCGATTAGAACCCCCCTCCTCCTCCACAGGCTTAGAGACATGAGAGTACTTATTTTTGTACGACCGTGTATTATATTTTGGTGGCTCGGAAGCCCCAATTTTGTATTATGACACTTATGTATTATGATGTCACATTTTGGATGTTAATGAATTTTTTTTATGATGATCGATTTTATTTATTTACATGTGTGCAAAAATGTATGTTTGTGATATGCTTATGGTCTATGAAACAAATGGCAATCTAACACATAGTTAGCATATGAGTCAGCAACTTGATTAAAAATTATTGAAACATGTATGTATGTTATATTCTCAAATTTTCATTCTAGCAATCTCACATGTAAGAATCTTCGTAATAAAACTGGATCCCTAATATGATACGAGCCATTAAGCTGTGAAACCACTAACTGCGAATCAAGATGTGCCTCAAGAGAGAGAACACCATGCGAAATGGCATCATGCAATAACTCAATAATGACACTATATTTAGTAACATTGTTCAAATAATGCTGTAAACATACACCTCTTGAAGACAACACTTGACCCATAGGAGTATAAATCACTCAAGCATCCGAAGCTGAGTTTTGAGTGTGACGGCTAGCACCATTGGCGAATCCTATGTAAATGGAATACTCCATTAACATCTGCCATAAGAAACGGAAGCTAATCAACAAACCCAATCACCATAAGAAAACCTAACTATGCAACTCAAAGCTATACAATAATATACAACAATCAGCCTTGGCTGAAGGTCATGCATAGTATTTTTTAAGATAGAGCCCATTTCTAGGCTCCACCAAGTATTAGAGGAAATTTGGGGTCTAATATGGGCCTTATAAGAAAAAGCGCCAACAATAAATTTTGTGATTTGGAATTCTAGAACCAATAGAATTTCAATAAAATGAGTCAACCATAATGGTTGAATTGACATATTTGTCATAAAAGAAAACTACTTTTTTTGTTCGTATNGCGTTTTACTCAAATTTCAAGTGGGAGAGCTTGTTGTATGCGAAATTTAATTCCGCATCCAATTAGTATCCACACTACATACTTTTTATGGATACCTCTACCCCAAAAACAATAAATACCTAAACAAATGTAATGATGATGTCATCATCACATTTTTTTCAAGTATTTCTTGTTTTTGGGGTAGTGGGGTGTGTCAAAAGTATGTAGTGTGGATACTCGTTGGATACAGAATTAAATTCTGCATCCAATGAGCTCTACATCTCAGAATTTGAGTAAAAACACAGGGAGATATGTCGAGAATATGAACACAAAAAGTAGTTTTTTTCATTCTTCCTCCAAAATTAATAACTATTATTTTAATATTTTCCTTAGGAGGCCCATTTTTGACATCAAATTTCCTCTAATGGCTATCCCTTCATAATATACTAGCTCATAGGCTCCCTTCTCTAACACACGTTTGACCACGTAAGGACCATGCCACATGGGATTAAACTTCCCTGGCCCCAAGGGTTCTTTAGCTTGATCCCACAAAAGGACCAAATCACCTTCACTAAACTTCCTTCGACGAACATAATTATCATATTGGACGTTAACACGATGCTTATTTAATTTTAGAGCCACTAAGGCATCTCGGCGCTGCTCATCAAGCTGCTCTAAGTGGACCAAATGTTCCTCCAATGCGGAAGTGTTTGGTAAAATATCTATAGCTAACTTTGACGAAGGGATTTCGCATTCAACTAGAAAGACAAACTCCACCCCATGCACAAGATGATATGGATAGAAACTAGTGGCAGTATTAACCACGGTTCTATAGGCCCACAAACCAGGATATAATATGATATGCCAATTCGTCTTGCTTTGTGCGATGATTTGTTGGAGAATGGACTTAAGTGATTTATTCACTACTTCAACCTGTCCATTCACCTAAGGGTAATAAGAAGAGGAATGCTCCTACTTATACCCTAACTTTGAATCCAATTCTTCCATCATTTTACTCTGAAAGTGTCTACCATGGTTAGTGACAATCTCTTTCAGAATGACGAATTGAGTAATAATTTGGTTGAAAATGAAATGCGCGGCTGTATCATCATCGGATTTAAGAGTGGGCATAGCCTCTGCCCATTTCATGAAATAATAGACAACCACTATAATGTGATGATGCCCCCTAGCCAAAGCTAGTTTGCAATCCATAAATTAAAGCCCCACTTGATGAAGGGATCGATAGTGATAATAGGATGTAATAGGGCTGGATGCGAGCGCATATTGCGTGCAAACACTTGGAAAGGGTGGCACTTCTTGACCACAATAACACAATATTTGAAGATTGACGACAAAAAATATCCTGCTCTCAATATTTTTTGGGCTGTAGAAAGCCCAGATAAATGACCACCACACGCCCCTCCATGGCAATCATTCAGTACAACCTCATCCTCATCAAGTGTTAAACAATAATGTAAAATGGAATCTACCCCATGGTGGTACAAAGTGTTATCCACTATAAGGTAGTTCTTATCTACATCACGTAATCGTCGTCGCTCATCTCATGAAAGGTGAGTAGGGACCTTAAACATTTGCAAATATACAATGATATCCCCATACCACGGGTCCAAATATAAGATAAGGAAAATATGCTCATCGACAAACGTATCCTCATAAACCTCCTCCTCCTCCAAACTTGGAAAATCAGATATGAGCTCTGTAAAGATCAACGATTTCTTCGATTTCACCGAAACGAAATCGAGATCAAACTCTTGAAAAATAACAATCCATTTATTGTATTTTCCCCTAATCATCCTTTTAGTGAGGATGAACTGAAATGGATTGATATGAGCTACAACCAAGGTTCGACGAAGGAGAATGTAATGTATCAATCTCTAAACCGCATGAATGGTGGCCAAGGAAAGTTTCTCCACATTGGAATAACGATTTTCTGCATCAATAAGGTTTTAGCTCAAATAATATATGACATGCTGATGGAGCTCCTCATCCTCCTGAACCAAAACCATACCAATCGTCTCCATGGACGCGGCCACATAAATCAAGAAATCACGACTATAGTTGGGTGGACCAAGCATGGGAGCCAATGCTAAGGCGTGTTTAAGAGCATCAAAGGACTCTTGGGCTCGCTCATCCTAGAAAAAGGGGGTGTCCTTTAAAATATGCATAAATCCTTGAGTGAAATTGAAAAAATTAACCACGAATCTCTGCAAGAAATTTTCCATGTCTAATATTACGCAGGGGAGACAATTGAAGTATTACCTCAACCTTTGATGGATTGACTCTTATACCCTCCCTCGATACGATGTATCCTAGAAAGCGACCAACAGTCATGCAAAAGATGCACTTATGAGGATTTAAATGAACCTGGTAATGATGACATCTTTCGAATACTAACCTCAAATGGTATGGATGACGCACTCTCAAACGAGAATGAGTAGCGAGGTCATCCAAATACACTTCGATAATCATTTTGAGATCATGAAAAATTAAGGCCATAGCCCGCTGAAATGTAGCTTCGGCGTTTTTAAGGCTGAAAGGCATATTACGATATGCAAAAGTACCCTAAGGATAAATAAATGCAATCTTATGTTGATCCTTAGGTTTGATCTGAATCTGATTATATCTGGAAAAACCATCCATGAAGGAAAATACCTCGCTTCCTGCACACTCATCCAAAATTTGATCAATAAATGGTGTGGGAAAATTATCCTTAGGACAAGCACGATTTAAATCATATAAATTAGTACATATATGGATCGCTCCCTACTTCTTATCAACCGGAATGGGATTTGAAACCCGCTCCATCAAGGGAACGGGATAGATAAAACCAACTTTCAACAATTTCTCTATCTCTGCCTTAATGGCGGTTGCTTTTCTAGGATTCACCACACACAAACATTGTCAAACCGGTGTTGCATCCGGATAGGTCTTAATTTCATGTTCAACAATACGAGGGTCGATACCTGGAATTTCCTCGTATGACCAAGAAAAGATGTCATGAAACTCTTTAAATAACTCATTATACTCCTTGATCTCCTCAGAGGAGCAACTTGCCCCAATGTAGACGTTCTCAACTTTTCCAGGATCGCGAGAAATATTGATAGGAATAGTAGGTGATAAATTCACCATGTTCCCATCGGCCATCTGACTAGGAGAGCTCAATGGAACCACGGGACCACCAATCTTCTAGCTAAGAATCTCCTTAAATTCATCACACTCCATACGTTCAAGCTCGGGAAGAAAATATGATCGATGATGTAATTCCTCCCAAGGTGGCTCAACTCCAGACATGGCCTCAATAATGGCTTCACCCAATGGAAAAACATTGTCAAGGCAATCATGTGCATGAGAGGACTCAACTACCAATGCAGGCAACACATACGGGTCCTGCTCCTCCATACATGAAGAGGAAGGACTAGGCTCTGCAACTTGATCAAGTTTTGCTTGATATGCTACGATCATTGCAAGAAACGACACATCCATTTCAATAGGTCCAATCAAAGGACTTGATGAAGGAAGAATCCAAGGATATTCCATATGGGTAGTGTGAAAAGACACTGAATTAAACGAGGATGAAGCCCCACCAAAACTAGATCCGATCATAAGAATGGGCGCAGGATAGCTAAAGGTTCCCATAAGAGACTGATACATACCCACACCCACACTCCCAGTTGCCTGCTGAGAATGATCGATAATCAAGATATAAGTTCTCGATGATGCATTAACACTCGAATTACATAATGATGTCTGATAAATCATAATGATATTCCCATTAAATGGAAAGCATACCACTCGAAAGAGAGAAGAAGCTACGACTTGCATAATATACATCCAATTCCGGCCCAGTAGAATATTGTAGTCAAGAGGTGCACCAACCACCTTAACCTCAATCGCGATGGTCTTCCCTCCCAATTGGACCTTAAGAGAAGGAAGGATCCCATGTGGCCGAAAATATCTACCATCAAAAGCTATCAACATAGTAGCATATTGAGACAACTCGAGAAAACCCAAACCCTTCCAACATGACAAAGACATCACGGAAGCAGCAGCGCCTTCGCCAATCATAGTGCGTTTGATGGTCATATTAAGACACTCTACATGAATCAAAAGAGACACGTAGTAAGGAAAGCAAGGCTGTATTCCCATGGTTTCAAATTTGATAATGAAAGAAGATTTATCATCATCAACCCCAAGAGCAGAAAGCAAGGCTCTCCTCTGCAGATGACAAGTCTGAAGTACTTCAAGCGCAGACATCGCACAAGGAGTTTGGCCCAAATCCACGAAAAGGAAATAGTTTTGGGCAGCTCGGGCATTAGGATTGTGCCTTGAATAATTTAGGACTCCCTTAGGAATGCGAGGTGCAACTTTAGGTTTATTCGTAGGTTTTTCGATACGCAAAGGGATCTCAGGTGGAGCGAGTTATTTTCCAAGGTCCGGTTGTGAAGAACCATAATCCTTCGCATGAGGCACAACCTTAGTAGCATGCACCATGTTAATGCAACCATGAACACTATTGGCTTTTGATGGATTTCAATCTCCACTCGATGCACAATGAGGATCAATGGTCCTTGAGTTCATATTTTGATTCTTGGGTAAAGGATTAGTTAGCACGGCTGGGCCTTGTGCTATAAACCTTGAGGCATCTTCCATATGAGGGCACAAGTGTGTGAGGTGGTCCTCCTTACATAACTTGCAAGGAAACTTTACCTTATGTTTAGACTGCTTGTTGCCCCCAGCATTACGAGTGTTCTTGTTATTATAATTAGCATTTTAGTTCTTGTTCCCACCCTTACGATTATTTTTCCCTTTTTCCCTATTCCTTCTAGGCTGTTGGTTTCCCTTCTGGTTCGACGATTGCACAAAAAACACACTCACCATTTGGGTAGGTTGAGACAAAGCCATGGTTTGTCCTGATGCAGATTGATTAATTGACAATTGGCTCACTTGTTTCACAACCAAATCCATAGGTTTGACACTTTTACAACCCACAATTCCATCGGCATGTGGTCCAGGTTTGATCTAGGGATTGAAACTAGATCATAGAGCATTAGGTATAATCTCATACAAAAGCCTGGATTGAGCATAGATAAAATCCAACTCTTGTGCCCTAAATATTGTTTATTCCTCGTTTTAAACTCCGAATGTAGAAATATCCTTCGCGATGTAAGGTAACAACGACTTGAGGAACCACTCAAGGAGAAATTCCAGTGGTATAAAGGCTTTAATCAACCTCTTTCATCTATGCCACTCTTGAATATGATCCAAGATATGTGTGGCTTTGTCTTGCCGAAATGTCAACAAGAGCTCGATACCAATGTCATAATGCACTGGTAGCTGAAAGTGATTGAGGAAAGTCATGGAAAGGTCATCAAATAAAATGAATGCCCCCCTTGGTAACTCTATATACCATTTCGCTGCAGGACTGGTGAGGGTGATTTGAAATAGCCTCAAACGGATTGAATCCTCATGTAAGGAATTGGAAGAGCACCAAAGGTGAAAAGTAGTGACATGCTCACTAGGATCTTCTCCAGCTCTGCCCTTGAACTTGGGAATGTCTGAAGGAAGCTTGTTAGGGACGACCGACCAGGCCAGGTTATGAGATACCGTATCGTTCATAAGTCTCGATAAGTCAGGTAATTTCAATGTTGCGAGGAAAAGGAGCCTAGTTTGAGCCGATCTATGCCACACTCCTTGATAGTTTTGGTTCATGTAAGGCTGATTGCTATAAATAACATGGCCTTGGCCATAATAACCTCCTCCCATTTGACCTGTATAGAGCTACATGGATGCATTGTGATGTGGTGTACCTTGATTATGCAGTGCTACAAAGCCATAATTGGAAGAGTAAGCAAGTTGTTGATACCCGCACCCATAGGGTTGATAGTTCTATCCATATTACGGTCCGTAACACTGTCCATGAGAAGCTCCATAAGGTGTCCCATGGGATGTCCCATGAGAAGATCCATAATTAGGGATATGGGGAGTTCCTTACGATGGAGCATAAGACGATCCATAAATAGGGATATGAACTCCCGACACAACAAAAGGTACTTGACTCTGAGATACTACTGTACGAGTAGTTGCAGTACGAACATGGATAGTAGCAATATTCTAGCCTGAAGGACCACGTTAATGAGGGGGAGGTGTTAATATATTTGTAACTTCAGAATGTATTCATCTATATATCTTAGGTATTGTACCCTAATGTTTACTCCAGGATGTGTCTGTAATGTATTTGAGTCATGTCATGCCTCGATGTTCCTATCAGGAGGTTCTACAATGTAAACAAGTCATGTCAAGTCATTGTGGGTAACCCTCCTATTGCTCAAGGGTTAAAGTTCCTGCAGATGTGGGGCCCTAGGGTTATTAGACTATCCTAGAGAAGTCGACCCTAGGTGAGCCATTGTAAGTTGGGGCAATAGTCCCCACCATTGTGTCAAGGATAACCCTCCTTGTTGGTCGGAGGAGGTAAAGTCCCCACAAGTTGTGGGGCACTAGGGTTATTAGACACTCCTAGAGATGTCGGTTCTAGTAAGTAATTGTTAAGTGAGGCCAACATGTTGGAGTGGGTTTCAAGTGAACAAAAGAATATAAATAGAGAGTGAGCCTCTCTATTTATCATACACACACTCACTCATTGGGGCGTATGAGTGAGAGAGAAGTTGCTGGGATAAGAGAGAGACTACTACTGTCGGGAGATCATCTTTATGTTTTCGGGTTTTTCTTTTGGTGCTGATTCTATATCTGAGGAAGCTGCGGGGTTTTATCCTTTATGGTTTCCCCAAGGAAAATCTTTGTGTTCATTGTCTCTTGTGTTTTATTGCTATGCATGTTATTCTCTTAGATAAGATCCTAAGATCATTATGCTAGCTTAAATGATAAAAATATAACATGGTATTAGAGCTAACCTAAGAAGAGGACATTGTGCAGCTGTAGAAGCTAAGGATTCTTACTTTTTGGGTCTCTCTCCATAATCCATCAGCAAAATTATGCTAGGCTTACTCTCCATTGAAGGGCGCATCTTTCTATCAAAACGGAATTTGATTCCGAACATTTTGAGTTTTTGGTGCAGGAAATTAGGGCTTCTTACAGAAGAGGAATTTTTGAGTGAGCCCAACATAGGATTTATCTCCTCATCAAAATTGAAGTTTAGAGAGCTGGGTTGAGATTTTTGGTTGGGTGAAACTCCAGGAAAGTTAAACCCTAGTTTGACCCCGAGTTGGAAAAACCCTAAAATACTAAAATTGATACGTTTTGGTAGATTTACTATATCTCAGGATTGGAGAAGGCTCAGGAGATGAAACTTTCATTGGCTGAATATAAAATCCTGATTTACATTGTGTCCAAAATTCACCTCAGATTCGCTATATTCTAGGAGATATGATACCTCCAAGTTAGGGTTCCAGCCTCTTCCAGGATTCATCCTTAAACAGGGCACCTGGGGAGAATTGCTATATCTTGGGATACAAAGGTCCAAATGAAATTTATGAAGATGTTCCAAAAGGGGTACCAAATTTAATTTATTTTATATGACTTTCATACCTAGAATATGAAACAGTGACATGTGGCAATCCGTACAACTTTGTTGTTCGAAACAGTCCTATAACAGGTCACCTTGGGAAAATGATCATAAGTCATAATTGGTGAAACCAATTCTGATGAAACCTGTGGTGTTGAAACAAGGATAGGCGAGGATACCTCAGTGAGAATTTTTAGACATAGAGGAGCATTATTTTCAAAGATACCGCATAAACATTATCAAGAATTTCTTTAGAAGAAATTGGTAAACTAGGGCTTCCTGTTCCGGGAGCTTCCCTCCATTATTCTCAGAAAATGAGTACATTGGGTAGATCAACTTGAAGAGATCTATCTTTCTATCTAATCATATCTGAAATATTCCAATTTTTGAAAATTAGGGTTTCTCTGACAAACCCTAGATTGTTAGGATATTTAGACACTTAAGAGTTAGTTAAGATCAACTTGTGTAATATATCCATTAGGTAAAAGTGTGTTTCTTTAGTATGTATTTGTAAATATTCTAATCCGACGGTCATGATATGTTCTAGACATAGAGTGATTCGACGGTTGAACTTCTCTTAGATGATACCTACTATTGATCCGTGGCTTAACACTCGATTGGTCTATGATCTCTATTTAAAGAGCATAGAGGGTACTTGGCTAGTTGATCGATTATGAGAAGCTCATGTAACTTTCTTTCTTTTGCATAATAAATTGCTCCAAGTAGCTATTTGGCTGGGGCCGTGGACTGTTTCTCTCTCGAGGGTTTTAACCACGTGACAAAAATCAGTGTGTTGATCTGTGATCTATTTGTGTAAAGTGGTATCTAAAGGTGTTCAGTCTTTTGGGAGTACCCTGTGAACCCGAACATGGTATCAGAGATTTTATGAAGATCCGCTTTCAGTTTTGATCAAGATCTGGAACCGGTGTTGCCAAAACTTTGAAAGGGTTTCTGGTTCTAGATTTTTTATGCATTTGTGGCCTATGGAAACTATTCCATTGCGTTCAGAGCACCGTTTCCATTAGAAAATAGTTTTCGTTTCACCGAAAACCATTTCCGTTTGCTTTAGAAACATCCATTTCGGCAAATCTGAAGGTATAATGTTACAGTGACGGATTTGTTTTTTTTTTAATCTCTCATATTTTATCAGTTTATTATTAGATATTCTATGTTTTAGTCTCGGACTATTGTTTTCCCTGACTGCGTATGCTCTTTTCCGTGCACCTTGCGTGATCGCGGTGAATCAGAAACAGAAAGGGAAAGTTTTTTTTCTTGTCTTCTCGGATACATATGCTCTATGCTGTGCACCTTGTGCGACCACGGCAAATCAGAAACAATGAGAAAACTTGAAAACATAGACTTTCCGGGTAAGCCAACCAAGATCTAACCCCATTGTGTGGAAAAAAGTTTTTTTTTGTTTTTGTTTTTTCATTTTTTTTGTGATTTGCAGGAAAAGAAAGCAAGCACGGAAAATGAGAGAGAAAAGTTAAAAAAAAAAGCCCCCTTCCTCTTTCTATAGTTTTACGTACTTTTTAAACTTAGCTCACTTGGTTCAAAGTTGATTTACACCTTGATAAGTCTTGAGTTCAAGTCTTATCAAACTACTTTTTAGTGCATGCAATTTCTATTTTCAAGTTACTTTATTGTAAAAGTGCATCTCTATTTAAAAAGTCACATTATTGTAAAAGTGAACATCACTTATTCTACAAAAGTGATTCACTTCAAGCAACTTTATTGTAAAAAGTGATTGTCAAAGGTTGATCTTGGGAAGAGGGGGCTTCTTTTTTTTAGTTGGTCAAGTTAATATCTTCCACGTCACTATTGGGGACATCTTCAACATTTTCTTTGATCAAGCATAACTTCATCATCCAGAATCAGTTTTAAGTGCCCTTTTTTTTAAAACCGCATATATTTTTGAGCTCTTTGCATCCAGACAGTTAGTTTCTATTTTTTTTTCAGCCATTATTTTATAGTATGGCCGTTCCTTGTGATATTATACTTACAAGTTCTAACTATTTCTCATGGAAATATCGTATGGAGGATGTTCTACGAAGTAGGGGACTTTTCAGGATAACCTCATGGAAAGAAACAGAACCCACTGATGATGATAACAAAATTAAATGGGCAAATAGATGTGATGAAGCTCATGGATTGATTGGGATGTCAATCTTTACTGATTTGCGATTCCACATATCTGGAATTGATGAACCTGATAAAGCTTGGGAAAAGTTGGAATCCGTGTTTGGTAAACACAATGAAATTCGGGGTCATCAACTTGAGAATGAGTTGCTTTCCTTGAATCCAAATGATTTTTCATGCATTCAAGACTATTTATCTAAGTATAAAACTCTTAGATTATTATGTGTAGAATGCAAGATTAAGAAATGAGACAAACAATGTATTTATCATATTCTTTCCAAACTTGGACCTGCATACTCTGTTTTTGTATCTACATTTTACTCCATAAAAGAATCCTTGACTGCAGCCAGCTATCAAGAGCCTGGTCTTGAATCCTTTTGTGATTCCTTAAGTAGAGAACAAGATAAGCTCATTCATCTTGGAATAATTAACAATTCAGATACATCTGGGAAAGCCTTATTGTCCCAACAGAAAGAAAAGTCTAAGCCTCCCAAGAAACAGAATTTTCACAATAATAAGCAAAACAACAAGGGTCCCAAACCCTCTCAGTCAGCTCCTTCTTTAAAAAATGACAAAGGATCCAAGCAAAAAGGAAATAAGACTGAGCGTCATTGCAATTTTTGTGGGAAAGATAATCATGATGAATCTAAGTGTTTTAAGAAGATGGTAGCCTTGGAAGCAACAATGAAGAAGCACCACATCAACCTAGATTCGTCTTAAGAATCTAACTCGCATGGACATGCACTTTGTGCTTCTGGTTACTCTTATACTGCATCTTCTTCTACTTCAAATGAATGGCTCATTGATTCTGGAGCATCTTATCATATGGCTAAGGATAAAACCATCTTTTCTACTATGCATGAATGTAACACCAAACAAATATTTGTTGGTGATGATAGATCTCTAAGTGTTGTAGGATCTGGAACCGTTCCAGTAGAAAATGGTCATTTCAGTGATGTACTATGTGTTCCAAATATTTCCTGCAATTTTTTATCAGTCTATCAAATTACTCATTCAGGTGAAGGTAAAACTGTGACGTTTACACCTCACCAAGTTGTAATCAAGGATTTTAAAAATCCTCAAAATATCCTTGCTACTAGAACTATTGATGATATTACTAGGTTGTACAAATTTAACAACTTTGGGTCATCACCTTTTCCTTCAGCTTTTGTTGCTCATAGTGATAACTTGAACAAACTTTGGCATGAGCGATTTGGTCACTTAAATTATCGCTCATTGCAACAACTATGTAAAGACAATATGGTGACTGGTCTTCCGCTAGTATCTTGCAAGGATGGTGTTTGTTCTGGTTGTGTACTCAGAAAACATCATCAGGACAGTTTTGACAAACGTGCCTCTTGGCACGCCTTGGTTCCTTTGGAGCTTGTGCATAGTGACTTATGTGGCCCTCTTCCATCTACTTCCTTTTTTGGTTTCAAATATTTATTAACTTTCATTGATGACTACTCCAGACGCACTTGGGTTTACTTCCTAAAACTTAAGAGTGAAGTATTTAACATGTTCTTAGCCTACAATGCTCTTGTTGAAAAACAATTTGGTCATCAAATTATTAAGTTAAGATCTGACAATGGAGCAGAATATGTTAAGAACAAGTTCACTACTTTTTGCACTGAACAAGGAATCCAACAATAGCACACTGTTCCATATACACCACAAAAAAATGGTGCAGCTGAAAGGAAGAACCGCACTTTAAAAGAAATGGCAAATTGTATGATCCAATCTAAGGGACTAAGTCTTCAATATTGGGTTGAGGCCAGAAATTGCGCAAATTACATAGTTAATCGCACACCCACTAAAGTTTTACAGGGTATAACACTGGAAGAATCATAGAGTAAAATTAAACTAGATGTAAGTCACTTTCATGTGTTTGGTTGTGAAGCATGGGCTCACATTCCGGATGAAAAATGGGAAGCATTGCAACCTAAAAGTGAAAAGTGCATATTTGTTGGATATTCTGAAGATATAAAAGGTTATAGACTTCTTCAGCCACATTCTCATGATATAATCATTAGAAGAGATGTTAAATTTGATGAAAATATCTTGGCCTGCGAGCCTAACTTGGCGGGTGTGCCATCTTTGGCCTGCGAGCTTGATTCGGCGATTGTGCCTTCTTCTTCTTCTTCTTGCAGATTCGTTGAAAGGTTTTCAACTCCATTTTATGATGATGACAGTGAGGATGAAAATCCACCTCCGTCTGCTCATGTTCCTCCAACTGCACCACCACCAATACTTCCTCGATGGGTCTATTCAACATGTGAAGTAGCTGGTGATCTTATCGGTGATCCTAGAGATCAATGTCGAACACGTTCTCAGTTTCAGTGAGCCTCTTCTATTTTGGCTCAATTTTCTGAGAATCATGATCCAGAAACTTTTGCAGAAGCTTCAGAAAATCCAGATTGGGATGCAACTATGGATGAAGAATATCGTTCCTTAATGGCGAACGATACTTGGGATCTTGTTCCTCTTCCAAAAGGAAGAAAAATTGTCAGATGTAAATGGGTCTACAAAACTAAGTATGCATCAGATGGAAGTTTTTAAATACTTAAGGCAAGGTTAGTTGCCAAAGGTTTTTCCCAATTTAAAGGGATTGACTACAATGAAACCTTTGCCCTTGTAGCAAAAATGAACTCCATCCGCCTTGTTCTTTCCCTTGCATCCTTACATAACTGGGAAGTCCATCAAATGGATGTCAAGTATGCATTCTTACATGGTGATTTACATGAGGAAATTTACATGGAACAACCTCCTAGATATGTTCATAATAACTCTAGCCTTGTTTGTCTCCTTAAGAAATCCTTATATGGCCTTAAGCAAGCTCCTAGAGCTTGGTATGCCAAAATGGATAGCTTTCTCCTTGACACTGGTTTTTCTAGATGCCATTCTGACCCCAATGTCTATACCAAGAAAGTAGGAAACCATCTCATCATACTTGTTCTTTATGTTGATGATCTTATCCTTACTGGTAGTAACCCTAACCTTATAACCCATGTGAAATCCAGTCTTAAGCAAAATTTTGAAATGTCAGACTTAGGACATTTGCATTATTTTCTTGGTCTACAAGTCTTGCAAAATAAATAAGGAATATTTCTTTCCCAGTCTAAGTATGCTTGTGACCTTCTTCATTGCTTCCACATGGAAGATTGTAAACCAGCCCCTTCTCCCTTCCAGTCTGGAGTCAAACTTTCTGCCACTTGTACTTCCCCTGAAGTAGATGCCACCTTGTATAGTCAGCTTGTTGGTAGTGTTTTATACTTGACTCATTCTCATCCTGACCTTTCCTTTGCTGTTGGTCATGTTTCCCGTTATATGCAAACTCCTCATGAAAGTCACTGGAAAGAAGAAAAAAGAATACTTCGATATATTCGAGGTACAATTCAGTTTGGGATTCATTACAGTACAAGGGGAAGCCTTTGTTGGTTGGTTTCACTGATTCAGATTGGCCCGGAGATCCTGATGATCAAAAGTCTACTGCGGGTTATATTTTCAGTCTAGGATCTAGTCCTGTCACTTGGGCTTGTAAGAAACAACAAGCTCTTGCTCTTTCTTCAGCAGAAGTAGAATATCAAGCCGCAGTTAATGCTAGTCAGGAAGCTTTATGGCTTCGACAAATCCTTTCAGAGTTTGGATTCGAGCAGCAGCAGCCTACTCCACTTTGGTGTGACAATCAAAGTTCCATCAAGCTTGCCAAAGATCCCATTCTACATCAGCGTAGCAAACACATTGAGCTACACATGCACTTCAATTGTTCATGATAGTGTTATTGAAGTTCTCTATTGCCTTACAGATGATCAAGTTGCAGACATCTTCACCAAGTCTCTTACAGAAGTGAATTTTTGTAAACTTCGATCTATGTTAGGAGTTCAAGAATGTGTCCTTAAGGGGGGATAGGCTCTAATTCCGCCTTCCTTCTCCTAATAGTGTCACTTTTGTAAATCCTTCAATCCTATCCCAAGTTGTTCTTAAGGGGGGGTGTTAGGATATTTAGACACTTAGGAGTTAGTTAAGATCAACTTGTGTAATATATCCATTAGGTAAAAGTGTGTTTCTTTAGTATGCATTAGTATGCATTTGTAAATATTCTAATCCAATGGTCACGATATGTTCTAGGCATAGAGTGATCCGACGGTTCAACTTCTCTTAGATCATACCTACCATTGATTTGTGGCTTAACACCCAATTGGTCTATGATCTATATTTAAAGAGCATAGAGGGTCCTTGGCTAGTTGATCAATTATGAGAAGCTCATGTAACTTTCTTTCTTTTGCGTAATAAATTGATCCAAGTAGATATTTGGCTAGGGCTGTGGACTGTTTCCCTCTCGAGGGTTTTAACCACGTGACAAACATCGGTGTGTTGATCTGTGATCTATTTGTGTGGAGCAGTATCTAAAGGTGTTCGGTATTTTGGGAGTACCTTGTGAACCTGAACATAGATCAGCCAGCTCCAGAACCAGGATGGACACCTCAAATTGGTAAGATCTAATCTTTTTTTATTTTCATTTGAGGTTCTCATTTCAAAGTGATCTATCACATCATCTTGATGATAATCTTGGTAAAGTTGACAACTTCCAAGAATAGAAGTATAAGATCTCTCTGAATAAGATGAATTGGAAACCTACATGAGTAGAGAGGTTCCAGTTCCAGAGGGAGATGAGGCTCAAAGCCTTACACAAGAAGAACTTGGTCAAGGCCAAGAAGATAACTGTTGATTCAATCACGGATCAACTTGTACCACAAGTGTCTTCCCTAAAGACATTGAATATGTTTGATTCCTTGACCAAGCTATTTGAAGGGAAGAACATAAATCAGAATATGACCTTAAGAAACCAATTGAAGAATGTGAATATCCATAATGCAGAGACCATACAGTCATACTTTACAAGGGTCTCTCAATTCAAAAAACAACTTGTAGCAGTAGAAGAAGAAGTGGAGAATGCAGAAGTGGTGATAGGAACCTTGAATGGCCTCCCAGGATCATGAGATTCATTCATGCGAGGAATGTGTGTCAGAAGGAAGGGATTAATTTCAACAGACTCTGGGAAGAAGAAGAAGCTCAATTCATAATAAGAGAAGAGAAAATGGGAGCAACTGAAGATCAAGCTCTCATCATCCAAAGAAGAAACCTCAAGCAATGAGGAATATGAAGAACTCAACTCTTGAAGAACCTCTTATCCATCTTAGCATTTGGATGAGAAACGATGCTATTATGAATGAAGAAGATGATAAAGTTGAAGGCTCAAGAAGGAGTCTACCCATGAAACAAATAAAGATAAGTATTCAATTGTCATTTCATGATATTGTTTTGTCATGCATTTGTTTATATTCAATTGATGTATTATGCATGATAGAATGTTTGCATTAATGACAATATACTACTAATATGCATGTGATGGGTAAGTAGCTCATGTCGCTATACAACTCTTCATTTCTACTTATCTATAATGAAACCTCTTTGCTGACATATTGGATTAGTGCACAATCTCAACATTGTCCTGGTAGAGATGGAAGGCATCTAGAAAGTTTCTGTGAGACATGGATGGATGTTGTATTGGCTAAAGTTGTTGCATGATCATATATTTATGCATAAGAATTTTACAGTATGAATATTCCTTATGAAATTTTTCTAACCATACAATTAATGCATTTGACTTGTAGGAAAGATCACGTAAAATCACCTACAAGCAAAGAAGGATGAGACTTGTTCCGAAGAACAAGTAACGGTAGTTGAAGATGAAGAATAATATGATGAATGCAACAACATCATTGATGCAAAACCTTCCATCCATGAAGAAGTAACCAAGAAGAAAGGGAAGAATAGTTCAAGAAGAATGATGTCTAGGATGCAATATCGATACATGAAGGGAAGTTCGTAGTTCCATCATGCAATAGATGGAAACATCGTGGGATACAAGGCAAGATTCGTAGCATGAGGCTTCTCATGAAAAGAAGGCATATACTATGAAGAGACATTTGCAACCAGTGGGATTTGAGACACATGACATGCAGAATCCTGTGTGCAAATGAAATAATGCCTTGCACGAGTTTAGAAGACACCCATGGGATAACACATACATGATGAGATCTTAACCTTTGCTACAAGGTTGAATATGAAATCCTATAGAGGATGACAAGCTCATAGATGGGTGCGAGAAGAACTTTTGAAAAAGTTCTTGATAGAGGATCTTGGTATCTAGTGATCCTTGATGGATACATAGAATATTAGTAGCATAGGAAGCTACTTGTCACTCCGGTGCATAGAGTATAGAAGACAAAGGGAGTATGATGCTCCACTTCAGAGGGAGTGATTACAAAAGATCCTGAGGTTCGATATGGTATGATAGGATGGATGGATTACTAATGACTCTAGGATTTATTGAGAGTAAAGAGGATTCCAACCTTTGTTTCAAGGTTGAAGGCGAAAGACTAGTGATGCTCCTGTGATGTGTCGATGCAGTATTTTCTAGGCATGGAGGTGTGGTAGAATGCGGATGGAATATTCCTCAGACAAGGGATGTATGCAGTATAGATCCTGAATAGATTCAAGATGATGGACTACAAGGCCATGAACACACCTATGGAACATCTTGAGCCAATTCCTGACGGATCCGAGACATGTTCACTTGATTGTTGCAAAGCATATTCTGAGGTACCTGAGGGGTACAGTTGGTTATTGGCTCAAGTATGAGGTGAATCAAAAGATTAGCTTGGAAGGTTATGTTGATTCAGATTGGGCAGGTAGTGCCATCGATAGGAAGAGCACTTCAGGTTGTTGCTTCAGTATGGGATCAGGAGTGATCTCTTGGTTTTGCAGGAAGCAGTTCTATGTGGCACTGAGTACAGCTAAAGCAGAGTATGTCATAGCTTGTTCAGCTAGTTGTGAGGCAGTATGGATGAGGAAGCTACTATCTGGTTTATTTGATCTCCAGTTGGATGCTACTTGTATGTATTGTGACAACCAGAATTGTGTGAAGTTGTCAGAGAATCCGGTGTTCCATGACAAGTCGAAGCATATCGAGATCAAATATCACTATATCAGGGATATGGTGCAGAGAGGAGAAGTGAAGCTCCATTATGCTGTGATGGATGAATAGATAGCTGATGTGTTGACAAAGCCATTGGCCAGAGTGAAGTTTGAATACTTCAGGGAGAAGCTTGGTGTTCTCCAGATCGAGGTTCCCTCCAAAGGGAAGTGATGAGTCTGTGAGCCATTCTGACATGGTGAGAGGATTGGTTCCTTCCATGGTCAGATGTAAGGGCTGAGCCATTCTATCATGGTGAGAGGATTGGTTCCTTCCATGTCAGATGTGAGTGTTGAACCATTTTGATGTGACTATAGGATTGGTTCCTACATGATCAGATATGAGTGCTACATGCCATTCTTGGAATGGAGGCACCTGGTCAGTTACCAAGATATCTCCCATACACAACAAGTGGTGGTTCATAACCAATTATAGTGGCCCTCAGCTTCAACGCATATAGAAACTATGCTGTCCGAGTCCTACCTGGTTAGGACACCTATAGAATAACCTCTGCAAAGTACCCCCTCGATAACCTAAGTAAGGAAACTAAGGTCACCTCAATATAATCAATGCTCAGGCAGACAGTTGCAGGTGGGATTGACCATATGGGTAGGGGAGCAAAGCCCAAAACTCTTGAAAGATCCCCTAGATATGAATACAATCCTAGAAATATCTTTGGTACTACTTAGTTATGACCAGGGGTCATCCCAATCAATAACCGCTCAGATTGCCTCGTGCTTAACTCCAATGTAAGAGGAGGATCTTGAGAAACACTAATTATATAAATGAATTTTACACTCTCACCTGGATAGACACATAAATGTTTCGTTTAGTGGTCTTGGAGAATTTACTCATAATGATCTATTCCAAGACCCTAAAACCTAATTTTGTTGGTGCACCCTATAAAAGAAAAGAGTGTAATTCATTTTATTATGCATTGATTTTAATTGGATTATTACTCAAAAATGCAAATGGTCATGCAACTAATGATGTTACTATGCAAATGCACTGTGTCAAATGAAAAACAGGGTATGCTACTACGTGAAGTGCAGAATTTTCCTTCAAATGAATATGCAATCATTCCTACATGAAAATATGACTAATTCTTTCCAAGCAAACCTAATGCAAGTACCATGCAAATGCAAAAATGAAAACAATGCATAGCCCTTATGGTAAGCCTTGGATCTAGGTCCGTTCCTAGCATAACAACAGTATCTGTTATCATTTTGCCAGGCATATCCTGTGCCTCTACCTTCCTTTCCGTCCTTTTCATTATTCTTTTGGTGGCCCTATCATAATAGACAATATTGAAGTCGGGGACTTCTTCACCCTTTTTCTGGATGAAAGGCACTAGCTGGAGCGTAGGGGCCACAGAGATGCTAGCAGCGGGTACTTGAGAGATCTGTACCTCAGGGTTGTCCTCCTCTTGGGTCTGCCTTGCTGCTGTTTTAGAGACTGACTGTTGTGTCAACTCTATTCTTTCAGCCTCCTGCCTTTGGAGCTCCTCCTCAAGCTTTCTCTTTGCTTCTTCAGCTGCTTGTCTAGCTGCTTCCTCTGTTTCTTTGGCTTCCTCTCTTGCTATCTCAGCTGCTTCTTGGGCAGCTTTACTTTTCTCTTCTTCTCCCTTATGCATCCATTCTGCGGCCTATTTTTCCAACCTCTGAGCTACTTCATTCCTCCTTTTAATTCCTTCTTCAGCCTTTTTCTGTTCCTCACCTTTCCCACCTATGGTGGTGATTTTCTTCTTAAATATTCTGTTTAGTGCCGTCATGTTGGGAGCATTCTGGAAGACAGATTCTTCCTTATCGAAATGATGAGTATATTCGAAAAACACCTTATGCTCTTTACAGTGCTCTGCTATCTTACCGAGAGTATCATTTCCTCGGAAAGGCATCTCACCAAAATGGAACTTTCCTAGTTCCTCTATGAATTCGGCAACTTGTTTCACCCTGGTGAATTTGTAGCTACCTAGCCTGAATGGTAAAGGAGGGTATGCATTCTTCTTGTGTTCGAACAAGAAACTACCTATTCCGTCAATGAACACCTGTCTGACTGCCTCTTTATGGACTATATAATCCATTGCATATTTGGGAAGCAGTAAAGGAGTCTTTGATCCTCCATACATTCGGATGTACATGCCATTTTTAGTGAGGAAATAATTAGCATATTCTCCTATTACCTGCATGGCACCTTTTGACATACAGTCACATTCCTTCCGGAAAATGAGCTGGTAGAGTGGCATAATGAAGTGCTCGTAGACCTCTATGTAATGGCTATGGTACTGGTGAGCCCACAATGGTCTATAAGCAGCATACATAGGCATTCTTTCCCTGTCCTAGATGCATTTGAGACTGGGGAAGGGATGGTTACACAATATGCAATCTATCAATATTGAACTCATGTAAAACTTGGACCTTTTCTGGGCTTCTCCTCCCAAGGCTGTGGCCAAGCAAGAGGATAGACTGCTTGACACAAGGCTGGCCCAATTGAAGACCGTTCCTTGGGTTTCCACATGAAAGATAATAGGTATCCATTCAAGCTTGAAGAGTCTGCCATGAGCTCTTCCAAAGATCCTATTTAGCATCAATGCTATAAACCGGTAGGGGGCCCTCAAGCTCGCTGTATCATATTCACCGGTCTGTCTATATCGGTACAACTTTCCCTGCAAGAGCATTTTCTTAAGAGTTTCCACCAGGTCCATTCTGATGCTGTCCAGCCAATCATCAAATAAGAAAACCTGGGGTTCTGGTAGGTGATAGGCCAATGCCACATATCCAGGGCTAAACGCAGCATAGCCCTGTCCTTCAGCGTTTCCTATAATCATTGTGGTTGTATTTAAATGGGGCAAAATCCAGCCCATTACCTCAGAGAAAGGGAAAATTTCTGGTCTAGTGGCAATTTTCATGATAGAAGACTTCTCTAAGTTAGCATAGATAGATTCTTCTTCGAGGCCCATGTCGGGAACCTCCCTGTGGGAAATCAATCTATATATGTCACCCCATTTGTACTCGGGCTCAATACCAGAAACACACTGGGTGTCTTCATATATGTATTCAGTATTTGTTTCAGCTTCTGCTTCTGGTACTTCTTCCACCACTGGGGCCTTCTTCTTTTGTCTTTTGGACATGGTGAACTCGAATTCTTCCTGCCATGTATAACATTGTAATATTGAGACATTCCAGGTGCATACATTTACATGACAGTGTGCAACGCTTTATTATTTCTATGTATGTCATGGCAGCAACTAGTTAATGAAACTAAGATATAAGTTTGCATAACTTGATTGACCAAATGCACACTATTTAGTGCTCTTGTCTATATCTCAGCATGATGCAAAACCTTTCTGTATGATATTAAAACATCACATCCACCATCTTCTAGACTGCAATAAAATTACATCCATATGCAAAGTGCCATTTTCATGTATTTAATGTGATAGCGAGTAGAGGAACAAATGCACGCATGTACAACCCAAAAATGCCCTGACTATCAGAACCACTGAAACCAGTGTGCAATATTCCATAACCTTATCTATACCTAGCATAAAGAAAACTCAGTCCTGTACAATAAAGTGGGAAAATACTATTGCTGTATGATACTAAAACTTTTAACAATCATATTTGAGCCGGTATTAAATCTACATTACTTCGCAATGTGCCTTTCCTCCCACGAAAACAATTCGTAAAGCAAGTACATCAAATGCAAGGTGCAACATTCATCAATTTGGTCTATTGCTCAGCAAACAAAGGGAAGGGGTTTGAATATATCAAGATCATGCTAGCCGCCTACGTTTTCTAACATTAAATACTTTGACAACATCGCTTTAGCAGGTATGAAATCGGTAATGACTTACGTTGCTTGCGGAAAGACAGTTACATTGACTCGACTATACGCTGCGGGTATTACTGTCATTTTTCTACAACTGGCGCTTCGACTAGAACCATTATCCATACTATTTTCAGTTCGCGCACCATGATAATGGAAAAGCCCTTTTTTCCATCTAGGGTTTCAGACAACCGTGCCCCAATGGACTGCACGGGGCGGCGCGAGCCATACAATGCGATCCGCAACGGTGAAAAGCCAGAGCAAACTCCACCCGCAACGACGAAATATTTAAACCAAGAAAACTTCCGATTCAACACGTTTCAAAAAATCTTAAGGGCAGCCATAAAGCTAGGCCAAAAAGTGGATTTACTTCAAGAAGTCAAAACAAAACAATGGGTAGCCCCATTCGGCATAAGCAAGCTTTTCTTAAAAAATATTAGACCAATTTTAAACAACAAACAAGCTAATTCAAGCAAAGGAGGGTCCTAAATTTTTTTAGAATTTTGGGAAATTGTTGCAGCTGCAACAATTGGCGACTACCTGGTGAACCCCAGATTTCTGAATTAACTCTGTTCCAGTGCAAGACCGTTTGAATAAAGTTGAAATCTTCTAGATGTCCTTATCCCCGGGCTGGCCAGTTTAAGCATTTAAACCATTGAGAAGTAGTCTATTCTTTGGGGAAAAGGTAACACAGAAATATTTCCAGTCTGAATAACTCTTTTGAGGCCAAATAGGTGAGGTTTATTTTTCCTGTCCTTCGGTAGTTTCCAGCTTGGACACCACAGGATCATAACAGAGTGTAAACAGTATTATCCGTTTGTTCATCCTTCCCATGCCAACTGCACTTTTGTGCCTTCTGAACTTTGGTTCTTTTGATATGAGTCCTCCTGCAGGCCTTTCTTACTGAATTTTAATCCAGGATCCTCTATCCCATAGTGTCCTTTTGTGTGAACAATATACTTCATATTTTAATTCACGGATGGAGAGGTTCTTGTGGCCATTTAGTTTTTCATGCTTTGATATTTTTCTTTGATAGGTATGTCTTATTTCTTTCAGGAGTTTTGAATCTTAATAGCTTTTATCTTTTCTGAAATTATGGCATGGGATCATTTAAATATGATATACTGTTTTACTCTGCTTCCTCTCCGTGGGTCTTTTGCTGTCACCCCTTTGGGCTTTTAAGATGTGAGGTGGATGGAGCCTCGAAATAGTATTCTAGACCTCTTTTATTTCTGAGTTATTTATATGGGTTAAGTAAGACTTCAATGAATGCATTTCCAGTTAGGAAAAATGCTACTAGAAGACATTCTATACTTTTAAAGCATAGTCTTTCACTCAAGATCCCAGTTAATCAAGAACCCTGATGTTTCCATTGCAACCAAAAGTTTGCCTCTTTATTGAAAACCAAAAGAAAACTAGCAAAGCAATAACTCAAAAGACAACGATATTAAATCAATTAGCAAAGCAAACAGCCTTAAGCATCAAAGAAAACAGACAATTGATTTATGTACAAAAAGAAAGAGAAAATTTTCCCACCCCTGAAAAATATTGTTTTTAAAAAAAAATCTAGAGTCACAGGGTGGGCTGGAAAATAGAAACAGGATATTTAACCATGGTCTAGCTGCACTGTTTTTGAAACCGAACACATGTTCACAATTCTATAATCATCTTTCGCAGCCTGAGGAATTTGAAGGAGCTCAAGCTGAGTGTCAGTCATATGACTAGCCTTTTTTTAAGTAAGATGTCTTAACTCAAACTCAGTCAGATAATTTCCCAGAACACATTCGGCAGATTCATTTCCCTCTCCTAACTTAGTGACATCGTGCTTCATATAGGGCTCTCTTACTATCTTAATCAGGTTTGGGCTTCCCTTCTGAGGTAACCATAAGTGGGACCAATCCGAAGCGAAATACCCATTCAGTCTTGCTGTCCAATCTTGGTTTAGGATCATTCCATATCCATCAGGTATGTCTGCTACTACAATATCAATGTAATGACATATCTTTTCATTTGCAGACAATCGAATCAGGACATTTTCCATTTCCCCCGCTACTTTAACACTAGTCTTGTCTAGTTGAGTGACGTCTCAAAGAGTAGGCTTTAGCTTCCCATCAAGTTTTTTGCAAACTGCCAGAGGCATAACATTCATCGATGATCCAGAGTCCACCAAACAATTGTGCACATTGTGATTCAGCATCTCTAGGGTTAAAAGGAAAGGTGGGGCGTTGGTTTTCCTTGTCCTAATCAGTTCGATCTTTTCTTCCACAGGTTGGTTATTTGTGGGCATATCCTCTTTGATTTTACCATCCTTTTCTTCCTCATCATCTTTCATAGATTTGGCTGGTACAACAAGAGGCTCTACTTCCTGTTTGCAATTAGTGTCTCCAGGTGTGTCATCTTTAACATTTACAGCTACCTGTCTCCTGACCTTCTCTTGCAGATTTTTAACCTTTGGAAATATTGCATTTCCCTTAATTTCTAGGTTCTTATCTTTTGTGGCCAGAGCTGTATATGGAGATTTGAGGGCATCTTCCTCTATATTGAAAAGCGAAACACCATTCCATAAGAACATGGCATCATCATCTCCCTTCTCTATGGTCTGTTCCTCTCCTCCTTTTTTACTACTGTCTTCAGTCAATTTGGAATCCAACAACTTATTCATTACCAAAGATATTGAATTCAACCATTGAGGGCACTTCTTCTCAGAGTGAGGTTGCTGGTGAAAAGTACATAAATTATCCCCCCTATCTCTGTTATATTTATTGAGGCCGATTTTGGCGAAGGGATTTTCCAATGGTTATTATCCTCTCTTTTAGCATAGTAGGGTCTATCAGTTTTCTGAATGTCCCTTTCTTTTTCCAGGTCTATTATTCGGTTGTAAAGGTTTTGCATTGTTTTCATCATTCCCTCAAGGTCATGTGAGTGCCCCTCTCTGGGTTTGGACGACACCAGAACTATTTTGTCTGCAGTTTTCTCCCCAGGTAGATCAGGATATTCTTCTACACTCTCCCTCTCGGCCTCTACTCTTTCGGCCTCTTCGTAAGTCTCTATTAATGTGGGTTTGGCTTTCATCTTGGTAAACATAGCCAGCTCAGGCCCCAGTGCTGATGTATAATACTCAATTAAGACCTTATCGGAGGGTCTGTCAGCTTCAGAGAAGTTTTTTAGGTATATTGAGAATCTCTGAGTGAACTTATGTACCTTTTCATTCTTCTCTTTTCTTACCAAACCAAGACCTTTCATTAATGAGGCATGAGTTTTTTGGGGTGAGTATTTACTTCTGAAACTTCTTTCAAAGGTGTCCCAATCAAGAATAGAATTCGTAGGTAAACTGAAATACCAGGACGCTGCTGTTCCTTTAAGGGTGTGAGGAAACAATATATAGACAACGTCTTCATAATCCCCGGCCCTTAATCCTTCTAGAGCCAAGTAAAATCTTTGCAAGTGGTCATCTACAGCAATTCTTTCTTCGGGATCAAAATTAGGCAACAGTTTGTCAAAGGATTGAGGCAATTTATGCAAAGGAGGTGTGAGGTTTAAAGGAGACCTATCTCTCCATGCAGGCAACGGGTTGGGTAGATTTACATTTATGCCAGCCATAAGCGCAGCTATGGGAACGAGAGTCTTGAGCAAAGAAAAACGTAGGATGAGAACAGGCTCTCTTGCTTCAAGGTATAACCGAGACTTGGGACTACCGGTGAGGATGAAAACTTCAAATATCTGCTGGTAAGGTAATCCTGGGAAAAGTAATTTTCCATGGCCATCCACGCACTGGCGGCCCTCCTTCTAGCACCAATTCTGTTGGTGCATGGAAATTTGCAGGCGACAACAGTAAAGGATTCTCCCCAATCAACGTTCCCAACTAGCCCGTTGACTGTTTGGTGTAGGGAATCCGTCCGGTTTGCGGTCCGGCTACCGTAGGTCAAGGTAACAAAAACAAAAGGTTTTACCAGTTGCGGCCTGGTCCATCGAGTTTTTTGTAATTTTGACTTAATGTATGCAATGCAAATGCCTAACTAACAATGCATGGTGATAAAGATGCAAGGAACTACACAATGTGATGCGCAGGTTCTTACCTCTCGTCTTAGGCTCATGAACATCTAAATCACATATGCAGCCATGAAGTAAATCAATTAACTATCTAATCACCTATCTATCTATCCCCGGGGAGCCAAAAGAATGATTATTTGTGAGTAATGTGTCATTTCCATGTATGATAAACAGAAATTACAGATAGCTGATATTCATATTTACAACACATGAATGAGAAAAATATTCCAACAATTAGATAGCTAATTGTTATATAAGCAACATACATTACTCTTGGTGAACTTTCCACAAAAATAAATCAGCAATCATTGAACAAGACATAGGTCATAAAGTTAGAACGATCTCACGATTCATGGACACAAGCTGAAAAAAATAAAGTAGTTCATCTTTCTGCCATCCATTGTATAACATTAGGAAATTTCACAATCTCTTCCTCCAACCGGCAAACTGTAATGTTTTATTGCAAAAGGAAATAGTTCTTCTTACAATATGTCTTTCTGTCTTACTGGGGGAAAAATCCACATTCTCTTCTTAGTCTATTACATTTATACAAAAAGAGTGAAATGGTTGGGCTGCCCAAAGTAGCCTTTGGGCTTCCCAACCTTTCATTTACCCAACGCTTTTCTTTTTCCCAATGCTTTACTTTTACAAAAAATATTACAAAATATAAAGATGACACATCCCCTACGAAGAGGGCCCAGCTTGGTTTTCTAGGAACTTCTTCCACACTGCAGCCTCACTAGCGATGCCCTCAAAAGTGCTAGGCTCCAAAAACTGAATATTTATCTCAAATTTATCGGCTTGATTCTTGATAGCATCGATCCTTGCTGGGCTCAAGCGAAGCTGATCTTCTAAAAATTGTACACTAATGGCTGGGTGGCCCACCTCATTCTTCAAAACTAGGTCATCAATGGCCTTGATCTGTTGTGTTCTAGCCTCTGCATCCTGATATCTTCTCTGCAATAACTCTATGAAGGTTTCGTGGTCTGGGAGCTCATCAAGATTATGCTCAGTGTTTGTTTGACACCAGTTAAATGTATTAAGGAGCCTCTTGAAATATTCTAAGAATGCTCCCTGCGCCCTTTTGATGGTCTTCTTGAAGTCTTCCGTAGTGCTGATAGCGAACTCTACTAGGTCATGATCTCTTTTAAGAGCTTGATGGTCTTTGGCTGGTAGTTTTGCTGGGGTCTCTGCATTGTTCTCCAGTCTTGCCATTCTGGCATTCAAAACTTCAAGAACTTCCTGGGATCTGTCGACAAAGTAGGAGGAGGTCTCCATGATTTCCCCTAACTGGTTGTCAATCTAAAGGACCTTACACCTTTCCTCCTCTAGAGCCATCTGTAGCTAGAGCATTCTAGCTTTTTGGGCTAAGATATGATCTTTGAATGGTTGGAGCAACAAAGAGATCTGTTCCTGATGTTCCTTTATCAGATCTTGGGAGTGCATATCATTGGCTGTCAAGATGATCTTCTACTGCTCCTTTAGCTCCTCCACCTTTGCCAGCAACCACTCCTTCTCCTTCTTCAACTCTTGATCTTCTTCTTGCATTTGCTCAAGGTGTTCTTGTGTAGTCTCCTGAGCCTGTCTCTCATCATGCAAGGCCCGCAACTTAGCTTTAGCAGTCTTCATCTCCCTCTGTAAGTGTTCAAATTTCCGCTTTAACCTGTTTCCTTCCTCTCTCTCTCTCTTCAGGCTATCCTTCAGCTGAGCAGAAGATTTCTTGTATAACTCCAGTTTAGTCATCACCTTATCTATGTTATCCTCTGAAGCATGTAGTATTGCAGTCCCAGCCCTTATGGTAAGCCTTCGATCTAGGTCCGTTCCTAGCATAACAACAGTATCTGTTATCATTTTTCTAGGCATATCCTGTGCCTCTACCTTCCTTTCCGTCCTTTTCATTATTCTTTTGGTGGCCCTATCATAATAGATAGTATTGAAGTCGGGGACTTCTTCACCCTTTTTCTGGATGAAAGGTACTAGCTGGAGCGTAGGGGCCACAGGGATGCTAGCAGCGGGTACTTGAGAGATCTGTACCTCGCGGTTTTCCTCCTCCTAGGTCTACCCTGCTACTGTTTTAGAGACTGACTGTTGTGTCAACTCTAATATTTCAGCCTCCTACCTTTGGAGCTCCTCCTCAAGCTTTCTCTTTGCTTCTTCAGTTGCTTGTCTAGCCGCTTCCTCTGCTTCTTTGGCTGCCTCTCTTGCTATCTCAGCTGCTTCTTGGGTAGCTTTACTTTTCTCTTCTTCTCCCTTCTACAACCATTCTGCAGCCTCTTTTTCCAACCTCTAAGCTTCTTCATTCCTCCTTTTAATTCCTTCTTCATCCTTTTTCTGTTCCTCACCTTTCCCACCTATGGTGGTGATTTTCTTCTTAAATATTCTGTTTAGTTCCGTCATGTTGGGAGCATTCCGGAAGACAGATTCTTCCTTATCGAAATGATGTGTATATTCGAAAAACACCTTATGCTCTTTACAGTGCTCTGCTATCTTACTGAGAGTATCATTTCGCTGGAAAGGCATCTCACCAAAATGGAACTTTCCTAGTTCCTCTATGAATTCAGTAGCTTGTTTCACCCTGGTGAATTTGTAGCTACCTAGCCTAAATGGTAAAGGAGGGTATGCAGCCTTCTTGTGTTGGAACAAGAAACTACCTATTCCGTCAATGAACACCTGCCTGACTGCCTCTTTATGGACTATATAATCCGTTGCATATTTTGGAAGCAGTAAAGGAGTCTTTGATCCTCCATACATTCGGATGTACATGCCATTTTCAGTGAGGAAATAATCAGCATATTCTCCTATTACCTGCATGGTACCTTCTGACATACAGTCACATTTCTTCCGGAAAATGAGCTGGTAGAGTGGCATAACGAAGTGGTTGCAGACCTCTGTGTAATGGCTATGGTACTGGTGAGCCCACAATGGTCTATAAGTGGCATACATAGGCATTCTTTCCCTGTCCCAGATGCATTTGAGACCGGGGAAGGGCTGGTTACACAATATGCAATCTATCAATATTGAACTCATGTAAAACTTGGACCTTTTCTGGGCTTCTCCTCCCAAGGTTGTGGCCAAGCAAGAGTTCAGACTGCTTGACACAAGGCTGGCCCAATTGAAGACCGTTCCTTGGATTTCCACATGAAAGATAATAGGTATCCATTCAAGCTTGAAGAGTCTGCCATGAGCTCTTCCAAAGATCTTATTTAGCATCAGTGCTATAAACCGGTAGGGGGCCCTCAAGATCGCTGTATCATATTCACCGGGTTGTCTATATCGGTTCAACTTTCCCTGCAAGAGCATTTTCTTAAGAGTTTCCACCAGGTCCATTCTGATGCTGTCCAGCCAATCATCAGATAAGAAAACCTGGGGTTCTGGTAGGTGATAGGCCAATGCCACATATCCAGGGCTAAACACAGCATAGCCCTGTCCTTCAGCGTTTCCTATAATCATTGTGGTGTATTTACATGGGGCAAAATCCAGCCCATTACCTCAGAGCAAGGGAACAACTCTGGTCCGGTCGCAACTTTCATGATAGAAGACTTCTCTATGTTAGCATAGATAGATTCTTCTTCGAGGCCCATGTCGGGAACCTCCCTACGGGAAATCAATCTGTATATGTCACCCAATTTGTACTCGGGCTCAATACCAGAAACACACTGGGTGTCTTCATATATGTATTCAGTCTTTGTTTTAGCTTCTGATTCTGGTACTTCTTCCACCACTGGGGCCTTCTTCTTTTGTCTTTTGGACATGGTGAACTCGACTTCTTCCTGCCATGTATAACATTGTAATATTGAGACATTCCAGGTGCATACATTTACATGACAGTGTGCAACACTTTATTCTTTCTATGTATGTCATGGCAGCAACTAGTTAATGAAACTAAGATATAAGTTTGCATAACTTGATTGACCAAATGCACACTATTTAGTGCTCTTGTCTATATCTCAGCATGATGCAAAACCTTTCTGTATGATATTAAAACATCACATCCACCATCCTCTAGACTGCAATAAAATTACATCCATATGCCAAGTGTCATTTTCATGTATTTAATGTGATAGCGAGTAGAGGAACAAATGCACGCATGTACAACCCAAAAATGCCTTGACTATCAGAACCACTGAAACCCAGGTGCAATATTCCATAACCTTATCTATACCTAGCATAAAGCAAACTTAGTCCTGTGCAATAAAGTGGGAAAATACTACTGCTGTATGATACTAAAACTTTTAACAATCATATTTGAGCCGGTATTAAATCTACATTACTTCGCAATGTGCCTTTCCTCCCACGAAAACAATTCGTAAAGCAAGTACATGAATTGCAAGGTGCAACATTCATCAATTTGGTCTATTGCTCAGCAAACAAAGGGAAGGGGTTTGAATATATCAAGATCATGCTAGCCGCCTACGTTTTCTAACATTAAACACTTTGACAACATCGCTTTAGCAGGTATGAAATCGGTAATGACTTATGCTGCTCGCAGAAAGACAGTTACATTGAATCGACTATACGCTGTGGGTATTACTGTCATTTTTTTGCAACTGGAGCTTCGACTAGAACCATTATCCATACTGTTTTCAGTTCGTGCACCACGATAATGGCAAAGCCCTTTTTTCCATCTAGGGTTTTAGATGATCGTGCCCCAATGGACTGCGCGGGGTGGTGCGAGCCATACAAGTTGGGTTTCAAAATACCAGGTGAAAGGAAAAATATACCAATAGAGGAACCATCAAAAACCCCAATAAACCACCACAAAAAACTCCCCACGGACCTCATCATCATACAAGGGGAAGCTAGGTGCAGGCGGCGTAACGGCCGCCTGCACCGCACCTCCATCTATTATGCGCGGGGATGTAAACAACAATGATGGGAAAACTTGGCTGTTCCGATGGTTATACTACCCTCCCACGACAAAACAAAAAGATAAGACCTTTTCCTACAAGTCTGAAAACCTAGCGGTATGAGGAATACAGCCAGGGAACACTACCGTAGAAAACCACTAATAGTATGAATGAAAAAGGAGAAACTGACAGGAGCCTACCTGGAAAATGCAACGCAGTCAATGGGGGGATGAGCGAGTCGACGACGTCCAAGCTTCCATGATTGCCACTTGGATGCAAGTAGACCAATAGCAGGGTTCTTCGTTGGCTCAAGAAACGACAGCTCGACGATGACAATGCTTGGCAGCGAGAAAATAACAATAGAAAATCAAACGCCATCCCTGGATATATAATACTTGCTCACACGTGTGAGGAAAATAAAAAATCGGACACTGGATGATTTTTTACATCGGGGAATGAAGTAATTCACCTTCTGCAACGGTGGGCGTTTGAAGTGTAGACCCAGCTGCGGAGACACGCATGGCGGGAAAAATCATAAGGTCGGACGTCGGAAGGTTCTTTTGATCGGAGGATGAAAGTGTAGATCCATCTGCAATGGCGGAGGGAAGAATCATAAAGGCTTCCGATGCCAGAACAAAAAAAACGTCGGACATAAACAAACGATCGACATAAATGAAATGCGATCCGCAACGGCGGAAAGCCGGAGCAAACTCCACCCGCAACGACGGAAGATTTAAACCAAGAAAACTTCCGATTCAACACGTTTCAAAAACTCTTAAGGGCAGTCATAAAGCTAGGCCAAAAAGTGGATTTACTTCAAGAAGTCAGAACAAAACAATGGGTAGCCCCATCCGGCATAAGCAAGCTTTTCTTAAAAAATATTAGACCAATTTCAAACAACAAACAAGCTAATTCAAGCAAAGGAGAGTCCTAAATTTTTTTAGAATTTTGGGAAATTGTTACAGCTGCAACACCAGTATGAGCCGATCATCTTTCTTTTCGATCCCACACTGTTTCAGCTGCAAAACTAGTGCTTTGAACTTGGAGAAATATAGTTGTAGGGATTCAAGGCTATTTGGACTCAGAGAAATCAGCTCATTTTCGATTTGATGTCCCCTCATCTCATCTGTCTTTCCAAAAGGATTAGAAAGCTTCTCCCATGCTTCATTTGGTGATGTCAATCCATCAAGATGGAAAAGGAGGTCTCTGAAAATACTCAGACACAGGAGGCCATAAGCCTCATCCCTCCTGTTGTGCCATTTTATCTTCTCTACAGTTGCATTGGGCTCTACTTCTGTTGCCATAGTCACCCTGTAGAGTCCTTTCGCTCTCAACAGTATCTCCATCTCTGCTTTCCATTCAAATAAATTGAAAGGAGTCAAGATAGTTTTCTGTGATTGATCCATAGCTTAGAAAATCTGTCCCGGTTGTCAGTAGAAGGCTCCCAGTCACTGATGTCGAACCTGCAAAACAATTTTGGAGGAGAGAAAACAATCTACAAGTGCTCTGATACCATGTAGAAATTGAACCCAGTGATAGATTAATTTTACTCACAACAATTAACAATTGATCATGCAAAATCACTCACAAAAGAGACTGAAATTGGAGATGAACACTAAACTATATTAAATCAGCGTACAATAGCCAACCCTGTAACATAATAGGTTTCTGAATAAATAACATACATCAGGGATTCAAATGCATGAGGATCAATTCGAATCTAGCATAAAGCAGGCTTACTAAAAATAAGCAAATCCCCCGTAGGTGTAAAAAGTTGATCCCAAATCTGTCATGGAGCTCACGAATTGGAAAAATGTCTTAGGAAAGCTAAAGAGTGGTGGAATGGCAGCTCATACATGCTTTTGCATGGAGAAAAGAGTGGAGGATGAAGAGGACAAAAAGCTAGTTCACCTCACCTAGTCTAGCTTTTCTATTTGCCTTAAAACACTGAAAAAGCAGGGAATAAAGAAGAAAAAGTAGAAGGGAGCCTAGGAGGCCAGGAATAAAGAATATTTGATTCCTTGGGCTTTCCCATGCGCTACATGAGTCAAATAAGTCAAGTTTGACCACTATGGATAGGTAATAGACAACTTGCACAAGGTGGGAGACATGAACTAGGGTAATAAGACAGAAATAATTAAATTAATGTCTAAATGGATAAACTATGGGTTGATTATTCTAACACATCCAAGCAATCCAATGCAAGTACCTCCTCAAATCCATATCTAAGATGCAACTAAGAGTGCAACTACTTTGTATTTTTCAATATAAAAGAATGGAAAATGCAATAAAAGTCATCTAAAACTCTCGGTCTCTGTAGAAAGTATAAAAGACAAGCCCAGCAAGACACTGAGACAAAAAGAGTAATGCACTAATGGAAAAACAAACAGGATAAATGACTAAAACTACTTTCAAAGAAAAATCAATGAAAATGCGGTCTCTGGTCACAAAAGAAGCATCCAACAGACAACAACAAACCCAAGAAAGAGCCAACCACACTCACAACCCACCCAACAACTTCCCACAACATCAAACTCACCAAAAGGTAGGATGTACGTGACTGTTTAAAGAACAGCTGTGTATGTACATGACTTTTGGCCAAAAATCCGCGTATGTACGTGACTTTTAGCCAAAAACCTACGTATACAGAGAAGGCAGTGGTTAAAAGCAGGTCAAGGTCAAACCAATAAAGGGGAGTGTCAGTGGACAATCATACTATAAAATGCGACACAAAAACAGGGAGAAATCAAGAGCAAGTCAATAATCTCAAGCCCATTGTGCCTGCAAACCCCCAAATAAAAACAAGGAACGTCCCCAGTGGAGTCGCCAATTCTGTTACGGAGAGAAATTCCTATGGCTTGGGGTACCACAACAGATAGCTTTGACTCCAAAAATCAATCTTTCCCAATATGCAATAGAAATAAAATGTCTAACACTAAAGGATCGGACCTCATACCTTATTCCGGACGGTTGAAGTAGATCCTCGTTGAGCTTTCCAATCTTCTGCTTGAATTGATATAATACTTCCTCAACAACAAGTAAACAATACAAGCATACTATATATCATGGTGTTAGATCTATTCTAGCATATATACTCAATAATGTAAAAGCATTTGACATATTCCAATGGATACAATATTCAGTCAAATACACATCATTGGATAGGAAAAGATAGTTCTTATTAATATAAATCAGAGATTACAAGATAGATACAACCTCTGACGACACGTCTGCGAACCGGAGAAACTGAATCCCCCACTTGGGCCTCCACCACCTCAATCCTCCATCTCACGATAGCAAGCTCACTAGCAAAAGGCAAGCTTGGGAAGAACACAAAAGTGCTCCAAAGGGACAAAGGGATGCAGACTCAAGCATAAATTCCGGCAATAATGGACTATAGTTTCGATGCTTTCAATCTCTCTATATGCCTTCAATGTACCAAGGGGTTCCTTATATAGCTTCACAAGGGATAATGAAGGGTCGAATCCGAGCGATCTCAAGGCATATGGAAGGCCAGGAGTCGAATGAGTCGGATCCATGTCAAGGAAAACTCCAAAAGGATTTGGACTATGCACACATCCAGATGTACGCGGTTATAGGAGTCAAACCCACATATGTACGCGGTTATCAGGTAAAAATATGCGTATATCATTTTTTATATAGTTTTAGGGATGATCAAGGAAACATCAAAGGATAAAATATGGTCCATGGGGTCTAAAGAGTCTGCAGTGGGATAGGGGAAGGCCATACAAAGTGTGATTCACCTAGAGTGGTGAAATCCGCTATAACACTTACAAAGGAGGGTTAATCTCTATGAATTTACATGACTTGATTACATTAATGAATCTCTCGATAGGAAAATCGGGGACCAATCAAATACAATATACGAAACATACAAGTGAATACATTCTAAAGTTACAAATACATCAACACTCCCTCTTAACTAGGAAGGTATTCTCTTGAAAAAAATCATCAACACAAGTCTTCTTCTCTGGATCATCATCAAAGCTGGATCATCATTGGATCATCATCAAAGCTAGATCATCATTGGATCATCATCAAAGTTGGATCATCACTACTCTGCTATCTCGATCAAATGGTGCTATCTCTCAATTCTACTCATCACAGGAAGTTCTACAGAGCCATCCCTTTTTCATGCTGGTTGTAGGCCTGACCTCCATGTAGATATTCATCTTCTTCAACACTTATATCTGACCATGGGAGGAACACATCCAGCATCCATGTCAAAAAGTCCTACCCAGCACTTATGTTTGACCATGGGAGGCCCAGCTTGTCACCATGTCAGAAAGGCCCAGCACTTACATCTGACCCAGTCAGAATGGCCCAGCACTTACATCCTTCGGCATGGTAGGACACACCATCTACCATCTAAGGAAACTCCCAGCACTTACATCCTTTGACATGGTATCTACCATATAAGGAAAGGCCCAACACTTACATCTGACCAAGCTAAAAAGGCCCAGCACTTACATATGACCCAATCAGAAAGGCCCAGCACCATCCTTCGGCATGGTAGGTAGGACACACCATATACCATCCGAGTAAAGGCCTAACACTTACATATGGCCTAGTCAGAAAGGCCTAGAACTTACATCTGACCCAGTAAAAAAGGCCTAGAACTTACATCCTTTGGCATGGTAGGACACACCATCTACCATCCGAGGAAAGGCCCAACACTTACGTTTGACCATGGGAGGAACCAATCCTACCACCATGTCAGAAGGGCTCAACACTTACATCTGACCATGGGAGGAACCATTCCTACCACCATGTCAGAAAGGCTCTGCACTTACATTTGACCATGGGAGGAACCATTCCTACCACCATGTTAGAAAGGAAAATGGACTCATCACTTCCCCTTGGAAGGAACCTCGATCTGGAGAACACCAAGCTTCTCTCTGAAGTACTCAAACTTCACTCTGCCCATTTATACCATAGAATCATATTAGGGCTTATTACGTCTGAGGATATCTTGCGAGCTTCTCCAAGACGGATTACATCCGAGGAAAACCTACATGACCGTTTATGTTTGAGCAACCAACGAGCTTCTCCAAGATTTTATGATCAGACAAAGTGTCTCACCAGCTATGCTAGAACTCCCTCTTTTGAGAGATCTTGATATGGATAAAAAATTGGAGCTTCACTGCTCCTCTCTCACAAGTAGTTGAGCAAGTGGAAACATATTTTTCCTGGGTTGTACTCAGTGCCATGCATGACTCCTTCCTGCTAAACCAAGAGATCACACCTAATATCATATTGAAGAAACACCTCGAAGTGTTCTTCCTATCAATTGCACTACCTTCCTAATCCGAATACACATAACCTTCCAAGTTAATCTTCTGATTCGCTTCATACTTGAGCCCATACTCAACTTTACCCTTCGCTTACCTCAGAATATGCTTTGCAACAATCAAGTGAACATGTCTCTGATCTATCAGGAACTGGCACAATGTGTTCACAACAAACAAAATATTTGATCTCATATTCATCAGGTACATAAATGAAACAATCATCTGATGATACATCGTGGAATCAAGTGACTCTGATGAAGCATCACTCAATAGCTTTAGGTTTGATGCCATAGGTGTGGTCATGGCTTTGCAGTCCATCATCCCGAACCTATTCAGGATCTCTACTGCATACTTCCCTTGTCCCAAGGAGATTCCATATGCATTCTATCACACCTCCAAGCCTAGAAAGTAGTGCATCATATCCAATTCCTTCATCTTGAACTCGACATCAAGTCTCATTCTTGCAACTTTAATGAGTTCCTCTTTTCTGTTAGGAACAAGTCATTGACATATAACAGGAGCATCACTAGTCTTCCTCCTTCAGCCTTGAAGTAAATATTGGAATCCACTTTACTCTTAGTAAATCCTAGAGTCATCAGTAATATGTCCATCCTATCACATCATGTCGAACCTTGAGATATTATATAATCACTCCCTTTGAAGCGGAGCATCGTTCTCCCTCTTCCTTTCATACTCTATGCATTGAAACATTCTATACTGGAGTGACAAGTAGCTTCCTCTGCTGCTAATATTCTATGTATCCATCTAGGGTCACTGGATACCAATATCCTCTATATTGAACCTTTTCAAAAGTTCTTCTCGCACCCATCTATGAGCTTTTCATCCTCTATAGGCTTCATCCTCAACCTTGTAGAAAAGTTTAAGATATTCATCACTCTACGTGATCTTCAAGCTCCTCATGTATGTGTTATCCCATGGGTTCCTGTTGTAATCCTTCAGATCACATAAGGTTACCAATAATACATATAACAATATACACAGATGCAAGAGACAAGAACTGATAAGACGAACAGATTATATTATTCTCAATAGATCATACAAAGCCAAGAACTGAACTGTACTGTGTTCTTGTGTGGCTCAACAGCCTAATATACAGGTTACAAACAGTTACAATCATAACTACCTGTCGGTTCACCGAACCGACACGACTATTAGTTAACAGACTAACTACTGTGTTTACTCGGCCGACCGACGTAGTCGGTCCCTCGACTTAGTCGGCTGATCGACTAAGTTGGTCTTCGTTCAAGTCGACTTATGTCGACTTGCTCCTTCTACATCTCCCCCACAAACAAAACATTTCTTCGTCTCGAAGAAAGAGGAGGGTAACCACAAAATAGATTAGTATGCCCAGAATTAGATCGGCAAGAGAGAAACTGCTACTGAGGTTGGCTGTGCAACCGAATAGTTGGTCTTCTTTGTACACAGACTTCGACTATGGCTGGTGCTGTGATGGCAAGCTGATGTTGAAAATCCGTCCATGTCTGCAAGGCTTTCTGAATGTCGATAGTCAGAGTAGTGAGATTTGAGAGTACCGACATCTTCTCTGCCATTGCCATTTCTGCAATATTTTCCATGTTGGGGCCCAGCAGCTGATTGTGTTCTTCCGCCGTCTCAAGGAGTCTTTTCATCTGCGGGCAGATGTTGTCGACTTTCTCCAAGTTGGGAAGTGCGTGCTGAACCCACTGGTGTGCCTCACGTTCCAACTGCTGCAGCTTATTGCTTTCCATCACTATTTGATCCTCGATTGTCTGCCTCAGTTCTGTCTCAGTCGACTTCCTTCTTTCCAAGGCCTGAATGCCTTGTCTGGTCTGCCTTGTCTGACTATATACCTGCCCATAATGAGTAGGCCATTCTCGGAGTACTTCTTCGGTTACAATGGATTCCTCCATGTGGTCTTGTAGAAGTTTGTGAGCCTCCGAGAATGCTGGACGATCATACCGCGTACACAGACTTATTCTCTTCTCACCTTGGCTCATATTTACGATCTGATCTCCGATACCGAGGCAGAAAACATACGCTCGTTCTCGACATGGACGACACTTTGCTGAAGGAATCCTCGGAGAAATTTCCCGCTACTGGCTCCTCCAATTATTTCATAGTTTCCATAGACTCTGAGCTTGAAGCATATAGTGTTCATGCAGACAAATTAGCTGAATCGACCTCGGATTCCGAGTCAGAGAATCTGATAACGAGCTATGTTTACCTTCGGCCGGGGCTCAAGAGGTTCTTGGCGGAGATGTCGAAAGTATTCCAGATAGTTATTTTCACCATGAGCACTTCGGATAGAGCTGCCGTGCTTCTTGACGCGATATACTACGAGAAATACGTCACAATGTATCTCTTCAGGGATTGCTGCAGCACCATTGATGGCAAATCTTTCAAAGAGCTCCGATATCTTGGATTAGATAGGAAGAAAGTTGTGTTCATCGATGACTGGCCGTTCATGCAACTAACTGGACATCCGCTAGTATATTTCCCGCAGCCAGCCGAATCGACTATCCAGCAGTTGACCAATCCATCTCATCGACCGACCCAGCTTGTCGGCTGATCACTTCTGTCGATCCTCCCTCAGAATGGCGCCGCTCTTTTTGTCTATCAACTCGTCGACTACCTGCACACTTTGTAATATTATATTCTTACAAGCCCGTTGATATTTAATTTCCGTCGACCAGTTTTCTTTAATTTCCGTCAACCAGTCTTTAATTTCCGTCGACCAGTTTTCTTTAATTTCCGTCGACCAGTCTTCTTTTTTGTTAATTCTTATAAAAAGGAAAAGACTTTATGCTTATGAAAGAGTCAAGTTGAAACTTATGTCGGTTGTCATTCATGTCGGTTGAGTCAGGTCGATGGAAGAATGTCGGTCGAGTTTGTACAAGCATGTTGGGTTGGTCTTGTCTTCAGTTGGTCGATATGCTCATTCTAGTCGAAGTCAACTACTTGTCTTGTATAATCATTATAGTGATGTGACTCATCTTTAAATATTTTGAATTCAAGAGGGGGTTAAACGTGAGTCTCAATAGAGGCAGGCGATCCCCTCCATTTTATGTAAATCAAGTTGGTCTCTTGCCAACCATTGTAAGTTGAGTCATGTAAGTAGTTGATCACGACCAAGACCATGCACATGAGCAGGAAATATACAAGCTTGCAGGAAATTCGTACTCTCACGATAGAACCAGACGACGACGATGGCATTCAAGCAAATATCATTCACCTACACAGCGAAGCGATTCAATGAACATGATGACAATGTACCCCTCATTATCAAAATGCTGAAACTGTTCCTAGGTTGTGACCTCGGAAAGCCAGAAGACAGAGAAATGACATAGAAAGTCGAAGAGCCAAAAGGCCCCGCATTCCTGAACCAATGGAGATGCCGGTCAGATGAACCCGGGTGAGGCTTTAAACCAAAAGACCTAGTTGCAGAAGAATATGGTTTCCCGCCATTGTGAGAGGATGAGACTTCGATGGCCTATTGTCAGATTGAAGATGGAGGCTGAAGAGTAACCAGTCACAGTAGAGCCTTGTACACGTGTGTTTTCCTATCAAGATGGCGGCTGTTGCGGCTGAGTTACCTATGCAGACCGGTATGCATGGTTGATGCACAGTGAGGACTACTTCGCAGTTGCAGAGACCCAGGACATTGATGCAGTTTTCTTTGTTTTCTTCGGGACGAAGAAACATTTTGTTTGTGGGGGAGATGTAGAGGGGGATAATTACCTCCTAAATGTCATCATGTAATTATAGTTTAAAAGATAAATAAATATTAATAAATAGGTAGTTGGAGCGGGTACAACCGCTCCAACCTACCTCATAATGTATAAATAATTATCAAAGATAATGCAAAGATGGATTGGACGTCCCTTCCCATATTTCTTTGTCTTTGATCGCTGTGTATGAACTTAATGCATGCTTGAATGTGATGTTGAAACTCTAGACTTCAACAGTGCCTTATGAGCTCGTACAAGGCCTTCTTTAATTTGCACACATGAGTCTTCCTGTCATGTGTCTCAACTCCCAGTGGCAGAAAATGTCTCTTCTTTCTAGTGAGAAGCCTCGTGCTATGAATCTTTCCTTGTATCCCATGATGTTTCCATATACTACATGTTGGATCTTGTAGATCCATATGGAAGACACTACATTCTTCCCTTCAAGTCTCGATACTGCATCCTAGACATCATTCTTCTTGAACTGGTACTCTCCTTCCCTTTCTTCTTGGCTACTTCTTCATAGCTAGAAGGTTCTGCATCAATGATGTTGCTCAATAGTGTCACATAACTGTTATAGTGGATTTCACCACTCTAGGTGAATCACACTTTGCATGGCCTTCCCCTGTCTCTCTGCAGACTCCTTAGACCCTATGGACCACTTTTTATCCTTTGATGTTTCCTTGATCATCCCTAAAAACATATGAAAAATGCTATACGCGACTTTTAAACCTATAAGTGCGTACATACGTGGGTTTGACCACTAAAACCACGTACATCGGGATGTGTGCATAATCCAAATCCTTTTGGAGTTTTCCTTGACATGGATTTGACTCATTTGACTCCTGGCCTTCCATATTCCTTGAGATTGCTCGGATTCGACCTTTCATTACCCCTTTGAAAAGCTATATAAGGAACCCCTTGGTACATTGAAGGCATAAGAGAGAATTGAGAGCAACGAAACTATAGTCCATTGTTGTTGGAACTTATGCTTGAGTCTGCATCCCTTTGTCCCTTGGAGCACTCTTGTGTTCTTCCCAAGCTTGCCTTTTGCTTGCAAGATTGTTATTGAGAGATGGAGGACTGAAGTGGTGGAGGCCCAAGTGGGGGATTCAGTTTCTCCGGTTCACAGACGTGCCATCATAGGTTGTATCTTGTAATCTCTGATTTATATTAATAGAAATATCTTTTCCTGTCCAATAATGTGTGTTTGAATGAATATTTTATCCATGGGATTATGTCAAATGCTTTTACATTATTGATTATATATGCTAGAATATATCTAACACCATGATATATAGAATGCTTGTATTGTTTACTTGTTGTTGATGAAGTAATAGATCAATTCAAGCTGAAGATTGTAAAGCTCAACGGGGATCTACTTCAACCATCCGGAATAAGGTACGAGGTCTGATACTTTAGTGTTATACATTTAATTTCTACTACATATTGGAAAGGATTGATTTCTAGAGTCAAGCTGTCTGTTGTGGTACCCCAAGCCATAGGAATTTCTCTCCGTAATAGAATTGGCAACTCCGTTGGGGAGTTCCTAGTAGTTGTCCTTTGGGGGTTGTTTTCTCGGCATTCAATGAATTTGAATTGCTCTTTCTCTCTTGTTTCTGTGTCAGGTCTGGGGGCATGTATGCCTGGTAGAGTCTGATTGGTGTGAAGTTTGTCTTAGCCTGTCTGTTTGCCTTGATTTTATGCACCTTTCTTCCTGTACGTGGGTTTTTTATTTACAGTTGCGTATACACACGGTTTCCTCTGCAATTTTCGCGTATACACGTGGGTTTACTGCGAACAATCACGTATGCCCTTGATTTTTCCTTTTTGGGGAAGATAATTGGTTGCTGGGTGAATTCTAATATTTGCTGAGTCTCCTTTGGCACTGCTTGAGTTTGTTTTGACCTCTGTTTCTGACCAGAAACGTTTTTTTTAGGCTAATTTTTCTTTTTTAAGAAGGTTCTTGTCATGGCATTTTCAATTTTTTGTTTGAGATTAGTGCATTAGAGTTCTTTTACCTTAGTTCTTTGCTTGAGTTCTTTTTGGGTGTGCTTGCAGAGTCTAGGGGTCATAAAATCATTCTTTTTCTTTTTACATCTCTTTTATTTTCAAAAAATCCAAAAACATTTGCTTATCATCATGCATTGCATTTTTCACTTTGCATTGTACTTACACTAGATAGAATTGCTTTGGAGTACTAGTTAGGAATTCATATAGAAAATTTGCATTTATCATTTGAAGAAAAATTGTGCATTTCACTTAGTAGCATACCCTATTTCCATGGACACAATGCATTTGCATTGATTGTTAGGTGTGCATTTTACTTCCTGTTGTGTCATAACACCACTAGTTGCACGATCATATCCCTTTTTTGAGTAATAAAGCCAACTAAAATCAACGCTAAATAAAATGAATTACACTCTTTTCTTTTCTAGGGTGCATCAACAAGCTTAGGTTTTAGGATCTTGGAATAGTTCATTGTAAGTCAATTCTCCAAGATCACTAAACAACAACATCTAGGTGTCTGTCCAGGTGAGTGTGTGAAATCCTTGGTATAACCAGTGTTTCTCAGGATCCTCCTCTCAAAAGGGAGTTAAGCATGAGGTAGTGTGAGCGGCTATTGATTGGGATGACCCCTAGTCATAACTGAGTAGCACTAGAGATATTTCCAGGATTGTATTCGTATCTGGGGGCTCTTTTGAGAGTTTCAGGCTTTGCTACCCTGCCCATACAGTCAATCCCGCCTGTGACTGTCCACCTAAGCATTGATTATATTGAGGTGACCTTAGTGGCCTTACCTAGGATATCGAGGGGGTACTTCATAGGGGTTATTCTACGGGTGTCCCGGCCAGTTTGGGGTCGGACAGCACAGTCACTTTATGCGTTGAAGCTGAGGGCCACAATAATTGGTTACGTACCTTCGCTTGTTGTGTATGGGAGTCTCAAGCCTCTCCTAGGCGAGACATACTTGCTTCATTCGGGAGCTCACTTATCTAGCCCTTGTTTGATTGCATTTGGCTTTAGATTTTATTAGTGATTGCTCTGTGCACGATAGTTGGCCTAGGGTTGACGTAAATAGAGATTCTTTGCTATTTTTTGAGTCATTGTGGATTTGAGTGCGGTTCCTCGCTGTTCTCGTCGTTTAGAAGGACTTCCACCTTCTACTTCTCCTCCTCCTTTGGGAGAGAGACCTAGACAATCCAGGCAGACTATGTCACACATTGATTCACACACCATGGGAGACCATTTATAGGATATTCTTGAACCACCTCCTCCCATTCGTGTAGACAATGGGGAATTTACTCCTACTTATGATCCTTCACCCGACTTAGCTGAATTAGGTCCTGTGATTTCTGAGATAGGACTCTTGCATGATAGACCTACTCACTCTAGATCTGATTCCCCATTGAATCGTTACCGGTATGGAATGCTGGAGGACGCCGAGACTCATTTTGAACCTGCCAGCACTAGCTACGGTAGTTATGCTACGTCTGGTTTCCCTACACATGATTTGACATTTCATGTCGAATCTGATTTCGAGCCTAACACTATGCCTAGGGGCACTCTCATTCCTTACCATGCGGAGAGGTTTGGGAGCACTAGTCACATTGCACCTTCTATCCCAGTGGTGGAAGCTACATCGTATCTCCCTCCTAGGTCTAGGTTTAGCGATCCGATTAGGATACCAGATCCGAGACAAGTGACGATAGGTGATAATACATATATTATTACTCAGGTTCCTTCATCCTCAGTCCCTAGTTCTTCAAATGCACATCCTCCACCTTATTCACGTGGTCCTTCAAGCCGGTATATGGCTATGAGTCAGGTCCATACTACAGTTACTAGACCAATTGTGTCTCAAGTTCACATACCGCCCGTTGCGTCGGGAGGCTATGTTCATGCTTCTAGAGGTCATATTGCTACTTCCGAGGCTTATATCCCTACTTCTGGAGTGTATCTTCCTACCTACGGAGTGTCTCATGGGGAATCGCATGCGATGACCTATCGACCTTATTATGGGACGTAATATGGATAGGTTTCTTCACCTTATGGAGGTGGGTATCAACAACCTGCTTACTCTCCTAATTACGGCTTTGTAGCTCCTACTAGTCAAGGTCCACCATACTATGGTACTTCCACGCGACCCTATATGGGTCAGATAGGAGGAGGACACTATGGCCAGGGCCATGGTGGTAATCAACCCTATATGAACTAGGGAGCAGTCCATTGACCTCATCATCCTAGGATCCCTTCCCTTGTGACGCTTAATCTTCCTGACTTATCGAGACTTACAAACAATCATGTGGCTCATGACCCGGCTTGGCCGACTGTCCCTACCAAGCTTGCTTTGGACATACCTAAGTTCGAAGGAAAACCGAGAGAGGATCCGAGCGAACATGTTACTACGTTCCACCTTTGGTGCTCTTCGAATTCGTTACATCAGGACTCAGTCCGTTTGCAACTATTTCAACGCACCCTCATAGGGACTGCTGCGAAATGGTATATAGAGTTACCTAAGGGAGCTTTCGCTTTCTTCGATGACCTTGTGATGACTTTTCTTAATCACTTCCAATTACCAGTGCGCTATGACGTTGGTACTGAACTCTTGTTGACATTTCGGCAAGATAAAGCCACACATATTTATGATCATATTCAAGAGTGGTGTAGATGGAAGAGATTAATTACAGATTTTATACCGTCGTAATTCCTCCTCGAGTGGTTCCTCAAGTTGTTATTGCCATATATAGTGAAGGATGTTTCTACATCTGGAGTGCAGAATGAGGAACAAGCGATTTTTAGGGCGCAGGAACTGGACTTGATCTATGCTCAGTTCGGTTTGTTGTATGAGATTATTCCCAATGCCCCTCGCTCCAGTTTCGATCCCAAAGTCAAACCTGGACCACATGCCGATGGCATTGTGGGTTGTGCAAGTACGAAACCTGTAGATTCGGTTGTAAAACAAGCTAGTAAATTTTCAATCAACCAATTTGCTTCGGGACAAGCTACGGCTTCGTCTCAAACCACCCAAGCGGCGAATGTACTTTCTGTGCAATCGTCGGACTAGAAGGATAACCAGCAGCCCGAACAGAATAGAAAAAAGGGTAAAAATAATAATCGAAAGGGTGGGAATAAGAATGAGAATGCTAACAATAATGACAAGAATGGTAGAAATGATGGGGGGGACAAGCAAGCAAAACGTAAGGTTAAATTCCCTTGTAATCTATATAAGGACGATCACCTCACTTACTTGTGCCCTCGGATTGAAGAAGCTTCGAGATTCTTAGCACAAGGCCCAGCTGTGCTAACTAACCCTTTACCGCATAATCAAAATATGAACTCAAAGTCCCATGACCAGTCTAGTGATGACGATCCACCAAAGGGAAGTGGTCGTGGGTGCATTAACATGGTCTGTGCTGCAAAAGTTGTGACTTGTACGAAAGATTATATTTCGTCACAACCCAGCCCAGGCAAAGAGCCTGATCCACCAGGGTCCCCTTTACGCATTGAGAAACCTACAGATAAACCTGAGGCTGCAACTCGCATTCCTAAGGGAGTCCTTAAGTGTTCAGGACATAATCCAAATGCTCAAGCCACCCAGAATTATTCAGTTGTCGAGGATTTGGGCCATACTCCTTGTGCGATGTCTACATTGGAAGTGCTTCAGAGTTGTCCTTCGCAAAGGAAGGCGTTGCCTTTTGTCCTTGGTGTAGACGGTGATGATTCTTCCTCTGTGATCAAATTTGAAACCGGAGGACATCAGCCTCACTTTCCCTACTATGTGTGTCTTTTGGTGCACGTAGAATGTCTTGGTATGACCGTCAAACGTACTGTGATTGACGAGGGCACTGCTGCTTCTGTGATGTTTTTGGCCTGTTGGAAGGGTCTCGGTTCTCTTGAGCTGTCTAATTTAGAGAATTTTGGGCTATTGGAAGACCTGGGTTTTATACCATTAACTTTGTACCAAAAAAAAGACCCATAGTGTTGGCCCTTTCGGCAACAACCTGCGAACAGGTTGCAATCTCACCCGAAACAGCTATGGGGTGCCGCAAAATCAGGTTTCTGCAAGCAGAAGAGGGATATTACTGTACCTTTAGCCTTAACAACAAATATCTATACCAAATAGAGCTTTGATATTCACTTAATTAGCTTCGCAGTTAGATAAACATACAGTTACTTGCTTAACCCTTAACTGGGAATTCACAGCAAAGTTATTATTTAGCAGTTATCTTACTTTATCAATTATCTACTTATCAATGCATAAAATAAAACCATAACAAAAACAACACAAAAGAAACACAACACAATATATAACATGGTTCACCCCCAGTGTAGGGGCTACATCCACAAAACTGCGCTTTTATTCCACTTCTTACAAAACAACAGTTTTGATCTGCGCACTCAGCAGCAGATCCGTCCTTCAAGTCTAACTACGCACTCAGCTGCAGTTCCTTTCTTACAATCTCTAAGCTGCACACTTAGCTACAATTCCTTTCTTACAAAACCCTTTGCGCACACAGCTGTATAGGTCATCCACGCACACAGCTGGGACTTGACCTTAAAAACCAAAAATAGATCTAACTTCTTCGCATCATATGATCCTCATTTCATTAGATGATCTTGTCATGTTTACATGAGTGCCTATTTATACAAGTGCACTATTACAAAATCATGGGCTTACACCCGAAATTTATGGACAATTACAAAAAGAGGGATTTGACTCAACCTCGACACCCCTAAGACTATTTTGAGTCGCAACTCCGCTTACAAGCTTCCACAAAAACCGTGGAGTTACCAAAATTAAGGACCGTTAAGGTACGCGCCCCAACAGGCCCCTAAGACTCACCAGTGTCCCGTCCCGGGACACTCTATTGCTTGTCTGGTGGGAGATTCTTATTGGCGAAGATAGTAAATTGCTGTCAGCTGCTTGCTCCTTCTCTACTAGCTCCTTTTACACTCTGTCGAGTTCTGTATCCGTCTGCATCTCTATAACCATCATCTTTGATTTTCCTTCCCTCCTGCTCCCTTATATGCCTATCATCATCATCATCCATTTTGCTACTTCTACCACGGCCGCAACTTGCTTGATCCCTCATCCTTTCATCCTTAGCAGACTACATATGTTCCTTATGTTATTATCTTCCTTCGCAATATTTATGATGGTCATGGGAATCATTGGGCCTTCTAAATCTATCGGCGACTCCATCCCTCGAACTGCCTCCCGTTCATGTCCTATCGAACATTTGACCATCCACAACTTTGGTTCCTTAACAGACGGTACCCCTGTGATTTCATGCCAATGTACCTTTGCATAAGACAAACAGCATGCCTCCATTGTGCTGAGCCAGGAGGATACATCTCGGGATCCTCCGGAGTCTTTCCTGAGGGTTTGTGCCTTTCTTCATTCTGTTTAGAGCAAAATTCTGCCTTAAATTTATTCTTGGTTGAACATGTATGCATAGGTGGATGCAACACTGGGGGAGTTAAGATGCAGGTGGATTGTTGATAAGGTTTTGTACACCTCTCTCCCTGAACTCTCGTAACAATTCCTGGACTTCGCAATCATTCGACATGGAATTAACTGTAAGCTCAAGAAAATGCGTAATGCAGGAGTCGCAGGCCTGTGTGGCTTGTTATAGAATCCCACAACAAAATATGCCATCATGGTGCATTATGGACACCAAATCTAATGGAGTGGCGGTAAATCCTATTCACACGGCGCTAGATTTTCCCAAAATCTCATTATTACAAGCAGTTAAGGTAGCTCACGTTCCAGTGCCGCCAAATCTAGTTTGTCCCATCAGTCACATTTTAGGCTGCGAAAGACCTTTCTTCTTCGACACAACCACTAACTTCAGCTTTGTCACAATGAGGACCTTTGACACAATATTGACCTTCGACCCATCCTGACCCAAGCGCCAACCGAACTTCGACCTTCGAACTTTGATAGCCTTCAATACTTCAAAGCTTTGAGAACAACTTCATTATAGTCTAGTACCCAATTTCAACTGTTCTTCGTACTTAGACTCTCCTTCTTGTTGTTACTTCTGATTAAGGGGTCCAGGCTTGTCCCTGTACTTCTTTAATCTACTTCCATTCACCATGGAAGGTAAAATTTCTCCATTCAATTTAGCTAACTGGACTGCACCACCGTCGGTAACTTCCTAAACTATGTATGGTCCTTTCCAATGTGTTTTTGTTAGAATAATCCGTTGGGATTATTGTAAATAAATAATAAATAAGAATATGAATAGATAGGAAGGTGAAAAGGCTGGTTCTCAACCGCCACATTGTAATGTATAAATAAATGTTTTAGCCATGAATAGAATTGAATCGGGAGTTATTACCAACAAGTGGTATCAGAGCCTGGCTAGTTGCCTGCCGTAACTCCTGCCTGGATGCATTTCAGTCCTGGCATTCTGCTTTCCAGTCCATTGCCTGCCTACTCCGTCAGTCTGCCAGTCGCATGCATTGTATGCGTTACAATTCCTTCACGATTGAGTTTTGTGTGCTGCGTTGAGGAGTGGGATTGGTCTCACTCTGCTGTGAGTATAGTGTTGTCATTTTGCTGCCTGCTGAGTTTATTCCTCTACAGTTTCAAGGTTTCAGATGAGTTTATTCTACCCTTCTCGTGGCCTCTCATAGCCTCCACATGAAACCCTAATCTCAACGAGAAGTCTGGTGATTATTTTAAAATTCTGCATGAAAGTTAAAGTCTGGTGATGAGTATTATTCTGGGTGAAACCCTAGAAATATTCTCCCTTCACCATTTCTTGAGTTGATACAAAAGAGTATGCAACGGAACAGTTTCCCCGTGAGTATATATGCTACGACCTATTACACCAGCGTGAAGGCACTACTGCGTGGAGATGTGAATTCTATGCGTGGAGTTTATTGGTAGTTTTATGCATATCTGTCTAGTTGAATAATGTCAAAAGACAATATCGCTATGTTTACATACAGTTCTGTGGATAATTAAATCCGTTGTGTGTATCTGATGGAAGTAGTCGTCACTACATTATTTACTTTTATAACCGATTAGATCTCCCACTAAATACCACGCCTTATATCTGTGTTAAACCATTGCTGCGATGAAGAAGTGGTATTGTGACTGATATATGCTGTATGTATGGCTGACTCGACTCCAACCTTCAGACCCCCATCTGACTTTTAAATTTGGATATGGTATGACCGTGATTAGATCACATGATCAAATGATTTATATGCCACTTACTGTTTATTAGGGTTTCCTTTCACGCCCCCTTGTCTTAGAACCAGAGTTTGGAGCTTCGGTGATCTCTGGGCTCTGGATGTTGCTGCAGCAACATAGAAGCAATATTATTATTATATTGGTATCCGTTCGTTGCTGAGCAAAATAATTCTCCAGCGAATTGGTGTACACGACCTCCAACATCAAATATCATTTTCAGGCCAACGTCAATCACATCCTGCGTAACAAAGGAAGGACGGTTCGCATGTGTTCCTCGTCGTCCAAGACTGAGAGATATGCTACTTTGATGTTGTTACGGCCAACTAGTGTTGATCCTTGATATGATACTGGCCTCTTGTGCTTGTCAATACAATAATCGTTGCGAGTTACTAGAGTTACTGTGCCTGATCGCCTTGAGCTGTGGTGCAGACCTACTTGTCCCTTTTCTCAAGCTACGTGAAGCTTGAAGACATTGTGAAGAGAAGACTCCATTCTTATGAGATTGTCATTCCAGAATTGTGACTGCGTGAATTGAAACCGATATATTGCATTGATATCAGACATATATTGGGTTGGAGACATATAGTGCGTGGAGGTAAAGATTCATGCCCTCATTAAACTGGGTGAAGACTGTTCTCTTCATGAGCGTGGAGGTAAATCTTTTGTGATCGCTTGGTTACACAAACCCTAAATTTACCCTAGATTTTGCGTGAAGTTTGAAGTAAAATAGTTTCATATTTATGAATGGCGTGGCTAAATGGTGAGGCTGTTGTATGGGCCTGTGATTATATATAGCTGCGTGGAGTCTGCAATTTTCATTCACATTGTTAGTGTTTGTTATAAATTGCTTCCATTTTCCACCTGAATTATTGTAATCGAGCTGGTGCTCTCCCTAGACTGCTGCGTGCTTTGAAAACCTACAAGAAGATAATCAGAATTGAGTAGAGCTGCATGTGTGGAGTGGAGAGTTGTATATATGCTGCATGGAGAGTGAGTCTATTGTATGAGCTGAGTATATATTGAATCTATATATGCTGCGTGAGTTTGAATCTATATTGGAGCTGAATATATGCGTTGAGTATATATGATTTTTGAGACTGCAATCTCCTCCATATACTGCTGCGACCTACAATTGATCGTGAAGACTGTGTGGATCTCATGAAAGGAGATTGCTGAGACTACTCATCATGTTGACTGCATAAAGTTTTGGATTTTGAAATCTGCGAAGAGCTGAGATAATTGTTGACCGTTGGTTGTAATATTTTCTCTGTCATTGTATCATTTTTAAAAACCTGAAGTTGAGATTGTAAATCACCTTGGCAGAGACTGTAGACCTACAAGGTTCTTATTTTTTCTAATTCTCTTTATCATATCAAGTTCATTATTGTAAATTACACTAACAGTTGTAAAGATGTTATCTTTGGCATCTAGTATTGGTGCTGCCGTTGCCGGCAAAGACCAATCCAAAGACCCTTCCAAGGGAGATTGCAGCAAGAGAGGACCAGGAAGAAGAATAAACTTCAGAGGAAGAGGGGGCAGTAGCAAAAGATCATATTTGTAGTGCAAGCATTGTGGAAAGATTGGGGACACATCATATCAGTGTTGGGATTCGTGGGACTCCATCAAAGACAAGCATAACCAGAAGAAAGATGACCAAGATGCTAGTAAATATTCGGATTCTTGTATTGTTGCACATTGTAATCTTGGAATTAATGAAATGAGTTCTCTTTCATCTTATAAATATTGTTGGCTGCTTGATACTGGTGCAACATCACACATGACATTTAGAAAAGACTGTTTTGAAGAACTTAATGAAACAATAGATGGCATAGTGTACTTTGCAGATAAGTCAAGTATTAAACCAAAGGGAATGGGCACCATTTGACTGAAGATGCCTGGATTCCCTGATTTCTTGTTGAAGAACGTTCTCTATCTTCCAGAGTTGCAGAGAAGCCTGCTGTCCTTGGTGGAGATTCGACATCAAGGCCATTCCATCCACATTTTTGATGGAATCGTTGAAATAAGAAAGTCCTCTGACAACCAAATCATCATGACTGGATATGAAGATGGAAAGCTGTTGAAGCTCAGGGGTTCATCCGCAAGATTTCAGAACTATGCCTACCTCTCTCAGCATGGAGAAGGTAATATGTCATCTAGATCATTGTGGCATGCAAGATTTGTTCATCTAAATTATAACAGTCTTCGTTTGTTGAGAAAGAATGGTGTATTTGGCTTGCCCACCATTCCTAAAGAGAAGAAGATATGTGATGCATGTATATTAGGGAAACATAGTAAGCTGTCATTCCATGAATCTAATTTTAGAGCAAGTAGGAAATTAGAGTTAGTGCATTCTGATTTGTGTGGCCCAATGCCAACTCCTTCAACAAATGGGAATAAGTATTTTATGACATTTGTTGATGACTACTCATGAATGTGCTGGATTTACTGTTTAAAGACAAAATCAAAAGCATTTCAAACATTTAAAGACTTTCATGCATTGATTGAAAAACAAGCACAATAAAAAATTGGTACACTTCGTACTGATAATGGAAAAGAATACACTTCAAATGATTTTGAACATTATCTTCGCCAACATGGAATTGTACATCAGACTACCGTTCCCTACAATCCTCAACAAAACAGTGTAGCAGAAAGAATGAATAGAACCATAATGAATATGGTTCGCTCAATGATGTTTTTCAAGAATGTAAAACTAATGTTTTGGGGTGATGCAGTAAAATTTGCAGCATATTTGAGAAATAGAAGTCCATCAAATGCACTTGATAACAAGACTCCACATGAAATGTAGTTTGGCCATCTCCCTTCAGTCAGGCATCTCAGAGTTTTTGGTTCCACCTGTTATGCCTTGATTCCGAAGGAGCAAAGAAACAAGCTTGGTGCTCGAAGCAAAAAGTGCATTTTCCTGGGGTACGAAGAATACTCCAAGGCATACCGTCTATATGCTGAGGTAAACAAGAAATTTGTTATTTCCAGAGATGTCATTTTTCTTGAAACTAATAAAAATGACCAGTCCATTGAGAGACAGCTTGATCATTTGGAAAATTACCCTCATCCAAAGACATATTATAAAAATGAATATGAAATTCCAAACCTTGAAGGGGGGATTCCTATTCTGGATCAACCTTTGGAATTTCCATATGAAGCACCAACTCCCCCACATGAAGAAGTTCCTGCTACTTCACTTGAACAAGAGGTTCAACTGGATGATGTGATTGAGAGAATTGAAATACTCTCAATCAATGATGAAGCACCACCAGCTGATCAACCAGGACCATACGGAAGATTCCTAAATGGGCCACAAAGACACTTGAAAGTGTCCATCTAGATGAAGTTGGAAAGACGGGAACAAGAAATTCGAAAAGACATGGAGGAGAAGCAGATAATTCAGGTGATGACATGGATGTATCATTTGATTGTGAATTTAATTTATCTGCTAACTTTGAACCAACTTCCTTTGAAGAAGCTTCTACTCGATTTGAGTGGAAAGAAGCTATGTAGAATGAGTATGATGCACTCATAAATAATGGAACTTGGAAGCTGGTTGACCCTCTAATTGGAACCAAACCAATTGGCTGCAAGTGGGTGTACAAGAACAAATACAAATCAGATGGCTCAGTTGACAAGCACAAAGCGAGGCTTGTAGCAAAAGGCTATGCACAGAAAGAAGGAATTGACTATGAAGAAACATTTTCTCCTACAACAAAATGGGCTACCATCCGAACCTTACTCTCTTTAGCTGCTCAGAAAGGGTGGAAAGTTCATCAAATGGATGTGAATACTGCTTTCTTGAATGGAGACTTGGAAGAGAATGTCTTCATGTCTTAGCCAAAAGGCTTTGTTGTGAAAGGAAAAGAACAAAAGGTATGCAATCTTGTCAAATCCTTGTATGGCCTAAAACAAGCACCTCGTGCATGGTATGAAAAGTTAACCAAGCATCTTTTGAAGTTAAATTTTTAACATTTTGATCTTGATGATGCAACACTATTTATAAAGAAAGTTGGAATATCTGTTGTGTATCTTGTGGTGTATGTAGATGATCTTTTGATGATAGGGAACAATGAGAGCTATATATCATCCATAAAGAAAGATTTGAAAAATATCTTTGAAATGACAGATATGGGACATCTCCACTATTACTTAGGAATTGAAGTCACTCAACATCCTAAGTACATATTCCTATCTCAGAAAAAATATTTTGGAGAACTACTAAACAAATTTTGCATGACAGATTGCAATCCTATATCTACTCCAATGGAATAGAAAATGAAGCTCACATCAAGCGAAGGAAAAGAATTTGAAGATGCGACAAAGTATCGACAACTTGTAGGAAGTCTTATCTACCTTACAACAACTAGACCAGATATTTCTTATGTTGTTGGCATACTTTCAAGGTTCATGCATAAACCTTGTGAAGGACACTGGTCAACTGCAAAGAGGGTTCTAAGATACTTGAAGGGGACTCAAGACATTGGACTCAAGTACTCCAAAGTGGATGACTTCAAACTTATTGGGTACTCAGACTTAGATTTTGATGGCGATAAGGAGACATGAGTATCAACTTCTGGATACACTATGAGTCTTGGATCAGCAGTGGTTTCATGGAGATCACGCAAACAGTCAGTTCCAACAGATTCAACAACAGAAGCAGAATATGTGGCTGTAGCTGAAGCAACGAAAGAAATAGTATGGCTTAGAAAGATACTTGAAGATTTGCAAGAAAAACAAGAGAACTCCACTCCATTGTTGGTCGACAATACTTCTGCAATCAAGCTCGCTAAGAATCCTAGATTCCATGATCGAACCAAACACATCAACACAAAGTATCATTTGATTCAACATCAAAACTTTATGCAGTCAACATGAATTTAGCTGAGAACTTCATGAATTTACTGTCGTACAAGAGCACAAGATCACCAATCTGGAATTGCTTCTTCTTAATGTGTCTATCATGCCATGATTTTTCTCTAGATTTATGTACTTGCTACTGGAAACCTACAATGAATTTGTCTTCCTCTAGTTCTAGCATCTTTGACAGCCTTTCTTTCAACATAGCTGGGTCATTCATCTCTGTGAAGGTAGATATTCTGAGGCTAGGAACAATGTACTCCATGGGCATAACTGCTTCTTTCCCATAGACCAGCCTAAAAGGTGTATGGCCTGTCAAATTCTTGCAAGTGGTTCTATAAGCCCATAGTAGTGTTGGAATTCTAAGATCCCAATCATTTCTGTTAACATTACAAACCTTTGTCAGAGCATGCTCAAGGATCTTGTTAAAGGCTTCGACAATTCCGTTTGCTTGAGGATGGTAGGTAGTACTCTTCTGATGATATACTTGAAATTATTCGGTCAATGCTTCAATAGTCTTATTTAGGAAATGTGATCCTTGATCACTCATAAGAATTTCTAGGACACCCAAATCTTGACAAGATATTATCAAAGATGAACTTCGCAGCTGTAGCAGTGCTACAGTTCTTGACTGGGTAAGCTTCGGCCCAACAAGTAAGGTAATCAGTTGCTGTAATAATGTATCTTGCACCAGATTTATTTGCAGGAGGATTGATAGGTCCAACAAAATCAATAGCCCACTTGTCAAATGCTTGTAAAGTTACTTGTGGAACCAGAGGCATCTCATCCCTTCTGGACGGTTTGCCTATCCTCTGACAGATATCGCAGCTATGGAAATACTCTCTTGCATCCTTATGAATCGTAGGCCACCACAATCCAGCTGTCAAAATCTTCTGAGCTATAGCTTTTCCTGCATAATGACCTCCCATTGCTCCAGAATGTGCTTTAGCCAAAATCAATGGCTTTTCATGCTCTAGGACACATCTGGGCAATATTTCATCTGGTCCCATCTTATATAGCTGGCCTGCTATCAAAGTGAAGTCGACTGCTCTAGCTACCAGCTGCTTCTTCTGCTGTGTTGTCATCTCAGCATGTGAAAACCCTATAGACAAGTACTGAACAATATCCTGAAAATAGTCATCAACCATTTGGATGGCAAACAACTGGGCATCCGGAAGACCTTCGTCCAAGCTAGTGGGTTCTTCTCCTGACTCGAGCCTTGAAAAGTGGTCAGGCCCTAAGTTAAGTCTTCTAGGATTAACTATGATTTCAAAGTCATATTCCTGAAACAGAATCATCCATCTGCATATCCTTCCACCTAACACAGGCTTCTTAACCAAATACTTCAAAGGAGAATGGTCAGTGAACATCTTAAAATGCGATCCTAACAGATAGTGTCGAAACTTCTGCAAGGCGTAAACCATAGCTAGACCTTCTCGTTCTGTCGTAGTATAATTCTTTTCTGCTGTGGACAATTTTCTACTTGCAAAAGAAATAGGGTGATCAATATTACCTTCACCTGACTGAGCCAATACTACACCTAAAACAATGCAAGATGCATCGACATGAACATGAAACTCCTTATTCCAGTCAGGGAATCCTAGGATAGGGGCAGTTACCATCTTTTCTTTCAAAATGTCCAAGCTTTCCTGACACTCAGGTGTCCACTCAAACTTAATATCCTTCTTCAACTTCTTCTCCATAGGGGCTGTAATCTGAGCATATCCTTTGATGAATTTCCTGTAATATCCAGTATGACCAAGCGTAGTGCAAAGTTGCTTAACAGACTTTGGAGGTGGCAAGTTCACAATGATGGCTATCTTCACAGGATCCACCATCAATCCTTGCTTGCATACAATATGACCTAGCAGAATTCCAAAAGGTGCACAAAAGATACACTTCTTCAGGTTCATTGAAATATGTTACTATCTACACTTGTCCAGCATAAGCCTTAATCTAGCTATATGATATTTCAATAAGCCAAAGATAGTCCAATCATGAAATTAAACTTCCAAGAACTTATGAATGAATTCCTTAAATGCAGATATGACTACTCTGGAAAACATAGCAGGTGCATTCTTCAATCCAAAGGGCATAACTGTATACTGGAAAGATCCCATTTCTGTAGCGAAGGTTGTTTTATGTCAATCCTCTGGAGCAATTCTGATCTGATGGTAACCTGAAAATCCATCAGTGAAGGAATACACTTCTTGACCTCTGACATTGTCTAAAACTTCATCTGTAAAGGGGGTAGGAAAAGGATCATGTAAACAGGCATCATTCAGCTTCCTCAAATCAACACAGATTTTGATTTCTCCCTTGGTCTTCTTTTCTTGTACCACCATAGGGCTGACCCATTCGGACTCTTCGACAGGTTCAATGATTCCTGTAGTGAGCACCTTATCTAGCTCCATCCTAACTTTTTCTTTGTACTTAGGGTTCAACCTATAAGGGCGATGTTTCATAGGCTTCGCATCAAGATTCAAAGGGATTTTTATCACTCCTATATCACCAAGGATACCTTTCATTTCTGAGAACTTCGTCGGAAATAGGTCTTGATACTCATGGAGAAGTTGGGTCACTTTGCTTACCATTTATTCATCCCAATAATCTCCAATAGTGGCATACTTAGGCATTTCTTCTGACCCAATCTTTACTTTCGTTGTCTTCAAGGGCTGAGTCACTTCTGGTGCTTTGACTGCTGGTCCATGTACTTCACAGTGTCCTTCTCACTCAGGGATGTTTATGTTGCGCGGATAATCATCATCGTTAATTGCGAGGTTATAGAATTCTACTGCATTGGATTCTTGTTCTTTCCAATCAAGTCGGTACTCGGCTATTTCTTTATCATCAAACACCTTAGTATGGATCAACCTAATAGCTGCATCTAAAGCAGAGCAAACCTCATTAACAGAAAAGGTAAGCACAAAACTATCAACAAGACTATCCCAACTTATAGTACGATGGTGAAGCTCAACCTCCGCATACCAGTTCTTTGCTACAGGTTCCAGAGTGTGCAAAAACTGATGTACCCATTGTTCATGAGGTACATGCTTCCATGCTTCATAACATTGCTCCAAATGTTCCTGAGGGCTAGTCTTACCATTAAATCTTCTTTGCACCTCCTGAGGTTGATCCATGAATCTCAGGTGAAGGGACTTTTGACAAGATTCCCAACTATGGATGTACTTTTTATGACCATTCCACCATCTAGCAGCTGTGGTTCTAAATACTGAATCTAGAGTCTCCATTTTCTGTGAATCTGGTACCTGCTCTGAAAATTGCAAAATAAACTCTTCGGGGTCTGTCAAGCCATCAAAAATAGGTAAGACTCTTGTATGTGAGCCAAGCCATCTGAGAGACTTGGTAATTCTTGCACATCGATGCCCATGTAGTTCATAAAGTCTATTCTGCCAATTCTCTAAACCTTCATCTAAATCCGTCATGCAAGAATTATCACACTTCCATTCCATTATACCTTCAGGAGTAGGTTTAACATAGTCTTCTTCCTTAGCTGTGATGTTGTAGATATGATCCAGAATATCCTGATCTTCATCTCTGACTGGCTCTATGTACATTTCTCCTTGAGAAGGGTCCAAGGGTACTATGACTCTCAAGCCTTTTCCTTCAAAAGCCATCTGCCTTCTTTTAAGGTTGATTACTGCAGAATTCTCTATTGCCCATTCAATTCCTAGCAAAGCTGGATAGGGGTTGCTATCATCAACTATCTCAATGACTTCAAAATCTGCTAAGGTACTGACTCCATCAATGCCTACTGGAATGCTAGAGAATCTTCTGCTGATTGGCTAATCTCAACTGTATAGGGGACCATTCAAGGGTAGGTTTTCCCATTTTTTCCCATGTCTGCTTAGTTAAGACATTTACTTCTGATCCTAGGTCTAAAATGATATCAGTCATGTCATACTCTCCTATCTGAGCATGTAATCTCATTACTCTTCCAGTTATTCTAACTCTATTGACAGTTTTTTCTTTACTAGAGCTTCACTGAGGTTCGCAAGAAGCAATAACTTTCTGTAACTCATTTAAATCATTCTGATTTCGTAAGAGCTTCATACAACTCTGTAAAAATGTTGACAGTGTACTTACTTTATCTGTCGAAGCTTCTTGAGACTGTGCCTGCTGTTGATACTGCTACGCAAGTGCTACTGCTGTGCTCGGATCAAGAAAGTCCTTTTTGGCTTCCATAAATGTTTCTTTTTCTCTTCCCACATCGAAGGTTGGAACTTTCTCTGGGGTCTTACGAACCCAAGCCTCGTCAGGTTGTTTCTCCTTATTCTGCACTTGTGTCGTATCTCCACTCCTTCTAACAACATTAATGGCTGGGAAAGGTCTTTGCTCTACAGTAATCATCTGAATATTCTGAGGAGGAGTGATATTTCTTTTTTGTATCTTGGCTATCAGCTATGGGCGTTGCTCAATGACATGGTCTACTGCTCTGCAATATCGACATGTCGTAGTTGGGTTTCGACAATCTCTAGCTAGATGTCCTACCTGATTACAGTTATAGCACACAACCTAGCCTCGACCTCTTCTAGGCATACCAGCACGACCACGACCTCCAAAAGCACCTCGACATGATGTACTACCACGGTAACCATATCCATCATTGCCTTGTGCATCATTTTGTACCCTATAAGCATCATATGTTCGCTCCCTCATAAGGTCAAAGCTACGACATTCCTCTTCATTTTGTCCAACTAACTTACAGAACTTGCAATAGGTATTCTTAGGTACTTGCACATATCTTTGTAGCAGATAGCAGTCTTTAGGTCGATGCTCGCCAGTTGTTCTACAAATCTCACAATATAGAACATTAGGGTTAAATGGGTTTGGCGCACTAGTATTCAGGTAATTTCTTAGCGCAGGACATTGTTCCTTGTCATGACCTTCTATCCTACATCGTGTATACCACACCTCTTCGTGAATAGATTTCCCTTTTTTCATGCCGTGCAGCTCCAAAGCCATTTCTGCTAACTGCGCTTGTATTTGGGCTATGCTAGAATTATCTTCGATAGGGGTTGTCTCCAGTTTCATGGCAATATCCAAAGCCTCTTGCTGATCAACAACCTTCTGTTGCATGAGTGGCGTTCTAATATGAGGTAATAAGGCTGCAATGAACCATTCTTTATGCTGTGCTAGTCCAATAGTGAAGCTAACTTGATATAGCAGAACTTTGAACCTCTGATGAAAGTCCCAAACTGATTCACCTTGCCTCTGCTGATTCTCTTTCAATTCAGTTATACATTGTGACTCTGATTTAGGCTTCTTGAACTCTTTGATCATCATTGTTTTAGTATCATCCAATACATGGTTCTGAGTATTGGAGAATTTCATAAACCAGGTCAAAGCTCGGTCTCTAAAAGAAGTGACCAGCTGCGCTCTTCTGATATTTTGGTCCAAAATGTTCTTAGCAGTCCACACATCTTCACATAAAAACCAAAACTTTTCGGGATCCTTTGATCCAGTTCCTTTGAAGACTGGGAGCTTGATATCATCAGTCATATGGGCCATAGTGGACTGAGGGGGGGGAGAACTTACTAGGGTAGACTGACCTGCGACAGGAATACTCGGGCTAGGGTTACTTCCAGACTGCGACGGGTTCTCAGGGGTAACAGATCTTTACTGCGGAGTTATAGGAGGGTTTCTAACAAAAGGGGTTTCTTCAGATTAAGGGTCTTCTGGTGTATACTCAGTATTTTGGCCTAGGGTATAGGATTCTAGGTTTCTCTTGTATCTTTTACCGCTCCGCAGCAAACCACTTTTCTCGTCGAGGTTACTTTCACTTCCAAGCATAGGTTAGTAACAACAATTCTAGCAATGTGATTCTATAAGAAATATGCCTTTTTCAGCCAAGAGCATTTTAATTTGCAAACTAAATGAATTTAAGTATTTACCCATTGGTCCTTTGAAAAACTATCGTTCAGCTTCGCTAAAAGAGGTACTTGTGTCGATGGCAAACTCCGTCACAAATGCTTCAAGGGTTCACGTTGTACAGAAATCAACAGCTCGCGATATCGCGTTGTTCACCCTTTTCAATATATTAACTCTTGCTGGGGTCCAATCAGGAAACTGATCTTCTTGGAAGTTCTTTCTTCTCTCTGTCAACCTAGATAACCACTGGTGCAATTCTATGTGGATACTACCAAAGAAAATTTTGTAAATATCAGCAAAAATTTACCTTTGTAAGAATTCATCTCAGCTACGACGTGGATCCTTATTTTCTTGTTCCACAAATTTTAGATAGGTCTCTTCGATCCAGTCGCCAATTTCTTTCACTGAGGGCTTCCAAAACATAACCCTCTAGGTACGACGTAAATCCCTCTTGAGCAGATACTGTTCAACCGACAATGGAACCAATTTGTTGGGCTATGGGCAGACCCAGGTTTTATACCATTAAATTCGCACCAACAAAAAGACCCACAGTGTTGGCCCTTTCGGCAACAACCTATGAACAGGTTGCAGTCTCAACCGAAATAGCTATGGGGTGTCGTAGAATCAGGTTTTTGCAAGAAGAAGAGGGATATTACTATACCTTTAGCCTTAACAAAAAATATCTATACCAAATAGAGCTTTGATATTTACTTAATTAGCTTCGCAGTTAGATAAAAATACAGTTACTCGCTTAACCCTTAACTGGGAATTCACAGTGAAGTTATTATTTAGCAGTTATCTTACTTTATCAATTATCTACTTATCAATGCATAAAATAAAACCATAATAGAAACAACACAAAATAACCACAACACAATATATAACGTGGTTCACCCCCAGTGTAGGGGCTACGTCCACAAAACTACGCTTTTATTCCACTTCTTACAAAACAACAGTTTTCATCTACACACTCAGCAGTAGATCCGTCCTTCAAGTCTAACTGCGCACTCAGCTGTAGTTCCTTTCTTACAAAACCCTCTGCGCACACAGCTGCAGAGGTCTTCCACACACACAGCTAGGACTTGACCTTAAAACCCAAAAATAGATCTATCTTCTTTGCATCATATGATCCTCATTTCATTAGATGATATTGACATCTTTACATGAGTGCCTATTTATACAAGTGCATTATTATAAAATCATGGGCTTACACCTGAAATTTATGGACAATTACAAAAAGAGGGCTTTGAATCAACCTCAACACCCCTAAGACTATTTTGAATCGCAACTCCACTTACAAGCTTCCACAAAAACCGCGGAGTTACCAAAATTAAGGACCGTTAAGGTGCGCGCCCCAATAACGACTATGTTAACTGCTTTCGATGGGAGATCTTTTAGGACACACAGCATCCTTCCTTCCCTTAAAGTCTATTTGGGGGGGAAGACCATTGCGATAGAGGTTGAGGTGGTTGATGCACCCCTTGACTATAATCTCTTGCTGGGTAGGAACTGGATGTATAGTATGCAAGCCATTGCTTCTTCCTTGTTTCACATTGTATGCTTTCCACATAACGGGAAGATCGTAACGATTGATCAAATGACATTCAAGAATCTGTCTGTTACCGCATCCTCGGGAGCTTCGATCCCTATCATTGAGCACTCTGAGCCGGAAACTGGGAGTGTGGGTGTAGGCATGTATCCATCCCTCATGGGAAGCTTTAGTTGTCCTGCACTGATCCTCATGATAGGATCTAGTTTTGATGAGACTTCAACTTCTACGATATCGGTGTCTTTTCACACAACTCATATGGAAGATCCTTGGATTCTTCCTACACTGAGTACTTCAAGTGAGCCTGTCGAGACGAGCGTGCCATTTCCTGCAGCCATGATAGCTTATCAAGCTAATCTCAAGAGTGTTGCAAAGCCTAGTCTTTCCTCTTCATGGACAGAGGAGGAAGACCCGTATGTGCTATCGGCATGGGCAGTACAGTCTTCTCATGCCCACGACTACCTTGATACGGTTTTCCCTTCGGATGAAGCGATTATTGAGGCTATGTCAGGAGTTGAGCCACCATGCGAGGAACTTCATCATAGATCGTACTCTCTTCCAGAGCTTGACCGTTTGGAGCATGAGGATTTTAGGGCGGTTCTTAGTCAGAGAGTTGGTAGTTCTGTGGTTCCATTAAGCTCTCCTGGTGAGATGGCTGATGGAAACATGGAAAACATATTTTCAACGATTCCTATCAATATCTCTCGCAATCCTAGCACCATAGAGAATGTCTATATTGGGGTGGAATGTTCCCATGCTAAGATTCTGGAATATAACGAGCTATTCAAGGAATTCCGCGATATTTTTGTTCGGTCTTACGACGAGATGCTAGGTATTGACCCTTGTATTGTCGAACATGAGATTAAGACTTACCCCAACGCTAAGCCTGTTCGAAAACATTTACGGCCGGTGAATCCTAGGAAAGCACCCGCCATTAAGGCAGAGATAGAGAAACTATTGAAAGCTGGTTTCATATATCCCATGACCTTAACGGAGTGGGTTTCAAACCTTGTTTCGGTGGATAAGAAGCAGGGAGTGATCCATATATGCACTGATTTCCACGATTTGAATCATTCCTGTCCTAAGGATAACTTCCCCACACCATTTATAGATCAGATTTTGGATGAGTGTGCGGATAGTGAGGCGTTCTCCTTTATGGATGGCTTTTCTGGATATAATCAGATACAGATTAAACCTGAGGACCAACAAAAGACTGCATTTATTTGTCCTTGGGGAACGTTCGCATATCAAAAAATGCCTTTCGGCCTTAAAAACGCCAGAGCTACATTTCAGCAGGCAATGACCTTGATTTTCCATGATCTCAAGTCAATTATCGAGGTGTTTTTGGATGATCTCGCTGCTCATTCTCATATGCGAATGTGTTATCCCTATCACTTGATATTGGTATTTGAAAGATGTCGACACTATTCAGTTAGATTAAATCCTCATAAGTGCATCTTTTGCATGAAATCAGGTCGTTTGTTAGGATTCATCATTTCGAAAGAGGGTATAAGAGTCGACCCTTTGAAGGTTGAGGCAATACTTTAGTTGTCTCCCCCGAAAAATATTCGTCATCTTCAGTGTTTGCAAGGCATGGAAAACTTCTTACGAAGATTTGTTGTCAAATTTGCCAATTTGACTAGAGGCTTTATGCGTCTCTTGAAGAAGGATACTCCCTTTTATTGGGATGAGCGAGCCCAGGAGTACTTCGATGCACTCAGGCGATCCCTAGCATCGGCCTCAGTGATTAGTCCCCCGGACTATAGCCGTGATTTATTATTATATGTGGCCACATCTTTAGGGACGATTGGTATGGTCTTGGTTCAAGAGGACGAGGAGATCCAAGAGCATGTCATATATTATCTGAGCCAAAACCTTATTGACGTAGAGAATCGTTATTCTCATGTCTAGAAGCTTGCTTTAGCTACCGTACATGCAGTTCAGCGTTTGAGACATTATATTCTCCTTCGCCAAACCTTGGTTGTGGCCCATGTCAATCCATTTCAATTCATCCTCACGCGAAGGATGATTGGGGGAAAATAAAATAAATGGATTGTCATTCTGCAAGAATTTGATCTCGAGTTTGTTTTGGCAAAATCAAAGAAATCTTTAATCTTTGCAGAGCTTATATCGGATTTTCTTCGCGAGGCCGAGGAGTTGGTTTGTGAAGATACGTTTGTCGATGAACATATCTTCTTAATCTCTACATTAGACCCATGGTATGGGGATATCATAATATATTTACAAACACTGAAGACCCCTAATCACCTCTCGCGAGATGAACGACGACGATTACGTCACGTCTCTAAGAACTACCTCATAGTGGACAATACTTTGTACCGCCGTGGAGTAGATTCCATTTTACAACATTGTTTAACTCATGACGAGGCTGAGGTTGTGCTGAATGATTTCCATGAAGGGGCGTGTGGTGGTCATTTATCTGGGCTTTCTACAGCTCAAAAGATTTTGAGAGCGGATTATTTCTGTCCATCAATATTTAAGGATTGTGTTGATGCAATCAAGAGGTGCCACCCTTGCTAGGTGTTCACATGTAATATGCACTTGAAACCTGCTCCGTTACATCCCATTATCACCGCCGGTCCCTTCACTAAGTGGGGGATCGATTTTATGGATTGCAACCCAGCTTCAGCTGGGGCGCACCATCACATTATAGTGGTTGTTGATTATTTCACGAAATGGGCTGAGGCTATGCCTATAGTAAAATCCAACGGTGAGACAGCCGCTCACTTTGTATTCAACCAAATTATTACTCGGTTCGGGATTCCGAAAGAACTTGTCACTGACCATGGCTCGCACTTTCAGAACTGTATGATGGAAGAGTTGCCATCAAAGTTAGGGTATAAGCAAGAGCACTCCTCTTCTTCCTACCCCCAAGTGAATGGACAGGTAGAGGCAGTGAATAAATCACTCAAATCCATTCTCCAATGAACCATCGCACAAAGCAAGAATAATTGGCACATTATGTTATATCCCACTTTGTGGGAATATCGAACTGCGGTTAGGACTGCGACTGGTTTTTCTCCATATCAACTTATACATGGAGTGGAGTCGATATTTCCAGTTGAATGCGAAATTCCTTCATTGAAGCTAGATGTGGAACTCTTACCAGACACTTCATCTTTGGAGGAGCATTTGGTTCACCTTGAGCAACTCGATGAGCAACGTTGAGATGCCTTGGTGGCTCTAGAGGTTAATAAGCATCGCGTTAAGGTCCAGTACGATAATTCTGTCCATCCAAGAGTGTTTAGTGAAGGATACTTGGTCCTTTTGTGGGATCAACTGAAAGAACCCTTGGGGGCAGGGAAATTTAATCCTATGTGGTGTGGTCCTTACATGGTCAAGCGTGTGTTAGAGAAGGGTTCCTATGATTTAGTGGATTACAAAGGAACAACTTTGGCGGAGCCTAGAAATGGGCTCTATCTCAAAAAATACTATGCATAATATTTAGCCAAGGATGCTTATTGTATATTATTGTACAGCTTTGCATAGTTAAGTCTTTTTCTTATCGTGATCGGGTTTGTGATTAGTTTCTGTTTCTTTTGGCAGATGTCAATGGAATCTCCCACCTACATAGGATTCATGGATGGTGCAAGCTGTCACACTCAACACTCAGCCTCTACTGCTTGGGTGATTTATACTCCTATGGGTCAGGTACTGTCTTCAGGAGGTGTATGTCTATGGCCATCTTCCAACAATGTTGCTGAATATAGCGCTGTTATTGAGCTTCTACGGGATGTCATTCTACATGGCTTTCTATCTCTTGAGTTATGTCTTGATTCGGAGTTATTAGTGTCACAACTCAATGATTTGTACCATGTTAGAGATCCAACGTTATTGAGAAGATTATTATGTGTGAGATTGTTAGAACGACAATGTGACAATATAACATATATACACATTCCAAGAAATAATAATCAAGTTGCTGACTCATATGCTAACTACGTGTTAGATTGGCATTTGTTTCATTCATAATAAATTAATCACAAGCACAATTTTTACACTTGTAAATAAATAAATCCATCGCCATAAAACTTTTTATATATAAAAAATGTGGTAATACATAGTGTCATGATACAAAATTGGGGCTTTTAAGCCACCATCATATAATACACGGTCGTACAAGATATATACACTCCCAGTTGTCTAATATTGTGGAGGAGGAGGAGGGTTGTGATCATGGAACGTCACTATAGCTCTAGCTAGCCGTCGAAATAATCGCACCCATGCGTGTGGTACACCCACCACCTGCCGCTGCATGGCCTCAGGCAAGTCCTTGACTTGTGCCATGGGAACTCTATGAGTCAGTACCACAAAGTTGGTATGAATGCTCTAGAGCGTTCGCTCTGCATCCACACCCGTGATGTCATCTCCTCTTCCCCTCCGTCTATGACAAGGGAAGCCCTCTAGCCACCGTGGTCCCACATCTGCATGCAAATGGTAGATGTCACTATGTGTTGTCGTGCAAAAACATGTCTTTTTTCTTCCATAAAATCAAGAAAATACAAAAAAACAAAATTTAAATAACTCAAAAAAAATTTAAAAAAGAGTGAGGGTCGAGATTCGTTACCTATATCACCATACGCCGATCCTAGTGGCAATGGCATGTCCAGATCCCCCCAAAAATATATCCCTGCATAGGGGTAGTCATCAATGGAAACTATCTATCGTCACCACCATGGAAAGAAGTCAGTTGGATATGGGTTGGCCACCCTACCACCCCCCAGTTTGCGCATAGCATCTTCCCAACGCCATTGGGCCAGATCTCGAAACCCGTGGAGAGGAACATCCACTCTAGGGCTCAATCCTGGAACACGCTCGAAGAAAAACATGCTCAAGATACTGCTGAACCCGAAGTTCCGTACCTACCTTCCTTACACTCACTGAGCTGGTGTTTCATGTTGCTCAATAGCGTAGTACTCTAGTCATAGATTGTGGGTCTCATGCACTCCACTACATAGAACATCAGAGGCCGCGAGGCCTGGTGGAGTGATGTTAAGCCGACTATCCTGCCCAGTGTCAATAGTATGGCCTTTAGGCCCAGCACCTGTATAGCATTGGTAGGGACCTGACTCCCCACCTTCTCGATGTCTGGATAATAGTACACTACAATGTACTTGTCGATAGTCAAGCCACCCCCTGGCCCACCTCAGGAACGAAGGTTCACCACCTCCCCTCGTCTAGAAAGACCTGTGATAAAGTATATGTCCTCCACCTCTATGGTGAGGGACATCCCATCAATATGAAAGGACTCCGATTCTGGATCCCAATAGTCTACTAGCATCTGTAGCAGTCTTGGTTTGGCCCTCAAACCACCAAGACACCAAAACTTGTAGAGTCCGCATGCACGAAGAGCTTGTTGAGCCATTAAGTTGGCCCTTATTGCTTCCTCTACTTCACCATACTCACGCTCTCTCCATTCTAGCACCATCCTGCAAAAGAAATTGAAAATTTGCCCATTATTTTAGTTGAAAATCATATGTGCGGCCTCATACGTGACTGTTTTGAAAACAACTGCGTATGTACGTGGGTTTGAGGTCCTTTTCCGCGTATATCCAGCCCTATACACAGAAAAATACTCGATTTCCGTGTGGTCCGCAACGCTCAGTTGGGATGGCCTAAAAAATTCATTTGACCATGAAAATCTATAAAAATTATGTCAAAATGCAAGAGAAGAGCATGAGTAAATACCTGGAAGAAACGGTTGTGAATTCCGCTGGCTGGATCTCCTGGAATTTGTAGTCGAAAATCAGAGCTCAAATGGGTAAAAGTTTCAAATGATTTATATTTTTTACTATTTATAGAAAAATTTTCAAATATTTGAAAATTTTTACCTCCTTTCCTATAGTTTCGACATTTTCTAACCATTTTGGACCGTTTTTTACATAATTGGTGTTGTAGAAGACCTTTTTCAATGTTGTTTCAGCCGTTGGATTGACCCGTTCATGCCAAATATTAGGTATCATGACTAAACTGGCATATAGGTTAGGTTTCACCACCGTTTGCATTTTGCATGACCTTGTGACCATATCACAATGACCTTAGGTACAAACCCACTCTATTATGTCATGGAACCTTCTTGTTGCTTTACAAGTGGCATGATACGAGTGGTAGAGCTTCACCTTACATGGGTACCCTAGGTAGCGCATTATTTTCATTTGGTGCCCATGCCAATAGTTTCTCCTTTAGGGTGTGGGAGTCTATTGTATAGTACTGCCATGACATTTCACAAGAGCCTCATACTCATCTTGATCTTATGCTGGCCTATTTTCCTCAGGACTCCCTCATGTCAAGTTGTGAATGCATTATCATGAGCTTTTCCTGCCTTATTGAGCTTTATGCCGGCTCTCCTGACATTGCGTTCCAGCCATATAGCCTGAGCTTGTCTCATGTCTAGCCATGCAAAGCCATTGTTTATATCCTTCGCAGCTTGATTCCCTTTTTACCGGGAGGGGATTTTCCCCCGAGTGTCGATATCCTACACATGTATCCTTGCATTGAGCATAGGTATGTTCCACTGCTTGGAACTAGTTTTTTTTCCCTTGTGACACTCGTCTCCTCCTAGTGTGTAACTATAAAGCTAGTTTATTCTTTTTTCAAGCTTTTCAAATAACTGAAAAAGTCCAAAAAAAACAAAAAACCAAAAATCTGGACAAGGAAAGATGTTATCTTTGGCAGCTGTCGAGTCGTGTCGCCTTCAAATAGAGCACTGCATATCACATCCATTGGTTGGGTTATAGTTTGAATTTAGGAGCTGTACTCATTTATATGAGTTTATCTCCACTAACTAGTTAAGCTTCCAGTCCCTATGGAGCCTCTGTTGATGCCTCCTGTGTCACAGAGATGTCCCAGTTTGTATATTGAGTCTATGCTGCCTTCATTCAGTTACGATACACCATTATGCTCTTGTTCGAAGGAAGTTGAAACCTGAGTCGGCCATTCCTCAGTTATCTTGACTTTGCATGTCGGCCATTCCCGGTACAATTACTGGTTCGTGCACTTTATGATCAAGTCCTTCCACATTATATAGCTTTGCTGAGTACCTCGTGTTGGATGATGGGGGATGCCTTAATTCCCTCCTTCCAGTGGATTTCATCCCATCGACTTAAGATCATTTATTCTGGAATTGGAGTCTAGAGTCATTTTGACTGCCTTGAGACTTGCAGTCATCAGTGGCAGGTTCTCTTGTTATCGATAGTTTCTTGGGAATACATCAATGTCCTTTGATTGATGGATCCTCTCATGTGTTTGAACTCAACACATTTATTCACACTTTTTAGTTTGCACTCTAGTACCTTGATTCCCATTTTCATTATCGGTGGGTGATCTCGCGTCTGTTAACGGTATACATTAATGACCGGTAATCAGACGATGGACTACTATGTTCGACCTCAACACCTCTATTCTCATAGTAGGACATGTACTCGTAGTAGTTTGTGTAGAAGACTTTCCAGATTGGTGGCATCTCTTATATGCTACCTCCTTGATCGTGCCAGTGTTCATGATATTTCAGCTCTCGTGACTTGATTCCAGTGTATGTCAAATATTTCCAGCCATTATGGAGATCTTGATCTATTGTATATCTTCAGCCATTTTGGAGATCATGGTCCTTTGTATATCTTCATCATGGAGATTCTTATTTATGTATATTGTACATGGCAATGACCACATATGTGATATCATGTATCATGCCTATTCATGGCCATTGTACTCTTATGTATCCGGGACTGCTATATGTATTTGCAATTGTATGCAAAGTTGTATTATTGTACTATGCTGATTGGGTGGCTGGTATTCCATTTGGGATCCTTCATCACTCCACTTCTGGGATGGACTTATAATGTATTTTGGCCATTGTATGACCCCTCTGACCTCACACATTAGGGGGCATCTATTATAGTGGATTTCACCACTCTAGGTGAATCACACTTTGTATGGCCTTCCCCTATCCTGCTGCAGACTCCTTAGACCCTATGGACCACTTTTTGTCCTTTGATGTTTCCTTGATCGTCCCTAAAAACATATGAAATATGCTATACGCGACTTTTAAACCTATAAGCGCGTACATACGCGGGTTTGACCACTAAAACCGTGTACATTGGGATGTGTGCATAATCCAAATCCTTTTGGAGTTTTCCTTGACATGGATCCGACTCATTTGAATCCTGGCCTTCCATATGCCTTGAGATCGCTCGGATTCAACCTTTCATTACCCCTTTGAAAAGCTATATAAGGAACCCCTTGGTACATTGAAGGCATGAGAGAGAATTGAGAGCAACAAAACTATAGTCCATTGTTGCTGGAACTTATGCTTGAGTATGCATCCCTTTGTCCCTTGGAGCACTTTTGTGTTCTTCCCAAGCTTGCCTTTTGCTTGCGAGCTTGCTATCGAGAGATGGAGGATTGAAGTGGTGGAGGCCCAAGTGGGGGATTCAGTTTCTCCAGTTCGCAGACATGCCGCCAGAGGTTGTATCTTGTAATCTCTGATTTATATTAATAGAAATATCTTTTCCTGTCCAATAATGTGTGTTTGAATGAATATTTTATCCATGGGATTATGTCAAATGCTTTTACATTATTGATTATATATGCTAGAATAGATCTAACACCATGATATATATAATGCTTGTATTGTTTACTTGTTGTTGAGGAACTAACAGATCAATTCAAGCTGAAGATTGGAAATCTCAATGGGGATCTACTTCAACCATCCGGAATAAGGTACGAGGTCTGATCCTTTAGTGTTAGACATTTAATTTCTATTGCATATTGGAAAGGATTGATTTCTGGAGTCAAGTTGTCTGTTGTGGTACCCCAAGCCATAGAAATTTCTCTCCGTAACAATAACTGCACTGTGTCTGATACCTCTTTCTTCCTTTAAAGGTATCATCATATTATTTTTCATCTTGTATTATTTCTCAACCTATCATTACTTGTTATTTAGAACAAGTCGCAACCTCTGTTTCTTGTAGGCAATTGTACGTGATATTTCCTACAGTCAAATGCATTAGTTGTATGGTTAGAAACATTTCATAAAGCATATTCATAATGGAAAATTCTTATGCATAAAGATATAATCATGCAACAATTCTAGCCAATACAACATTCATCCATATCTCATGGAAACTTTCTAGATGCCTTCCATCTCTACCATGACATCATTGAGATTGTGCACTAATCCAATATGTCAGCAAAGAGGTTTCACTCTAGATAACTAGCAATGGAGAGTTGTATAGCACCATGAGCTACTTAACCATCACATGCATATTAGTAGTATATTGTCATTAATGCAAACATTCTATCATGCATAACACATCAACTGAATATAAACAAATGCATAACCAAACAATATCATGAAATGAAAATTAAACACTTATTTGTATTTGTTTCATGGGTAGACTCCTTCTTTCAGCTTCATCATCTTCTTCATTCATAACAGCATCATTTCTTATCCAAATGCTATGATGGATAAGAGGTTCTTCAATAATTGAGTCCTTCATATTCCTCATCGCTTGAGGGATTTTCTTTGAATCATGAGAGATAGATATTCAGTTACTCCCATCTTCTTGAGTTGAGCTTCATCTTGTGTGCACTCTTCCTAGAGTCTGCTGAAGGTAATCACTTCCTTCTGACACACATTCCTCAAATGAATAAATCCCATGATCCTGGGAGGCCATTCAAGGTGGTTATAACCATATCTTCTTCTTCTTCGATTGCTTCATCATAGCATCGAACACTTCCTTTTGGTGTCTTCAAGGATGACACATGAGGGATGAGATGATACTTAATAGAATCTGCAATGATTCTCTTGGCTCTAGCCTTGGCCTCATCTCCCTCTGGCTCCTAGACCTTTCTCACGGAATCAAACATCTGTTCAGGTGTCTTTAGGGAAGACACATGTGGTATAAGGTGATCCTCTTGGCCTTAACCAAGTTCTTCTTGTGTAAGGATTTAACCTCATCTCCCTCTAGAACTAGAACCTCTCCACTTATGTAGATGTCCAATTCATTTCCTTCAAGAACCAGTGAGATCCCATACTTCCATGCTTGGAAGTTTTCAGCTTCACCAAGCTTGTCATTAAGCTAGTGTGACTAGTCATTTTGAAATGAGAACCTCAAATGTAAATAGAAAAATATTAGATCTTACCGATTTGAGGTGTCCATCCTGGTTGCGGAGCTGGCTGATCTAGGGTTTGTCAAAAAAACCCTAATTTTCAAAAATTGGAATATTTCATATATGATTGGATAGAAATATTGACCTCTTCAAGGTGAGATGTTGAATGTACTCCTTTTCTGAAATCAGTGGAGGGAAGCTCTCGGAACAGGAAGCCCTATTTTTCCAATTTCTTCTACAGAAATGCCTACTATTATTTATTTAGTATCTCTGAAAGTGCTGCTCCTCTATGTCTAAAATTTTGTACTAAGATATCCTCGTTTGTCCTCGTTTCAGCACCACATGTTTGAGTAGAATTGGTTTCCCCAATTTGGATTTATGAGAGCTTTCCCAAGGTGACTTCTTTAAGGACTGTTCAGCATAGAGATATTGTACAAATTGCAACATGTCATTGTTTCACCTTCAGGGTCTGAAACATTTATCATAGATATTACAGTCCATTCCCTATCTAGAACATCATGATAAATTTAATTTGGACCTTTTTAGCACGAGATATAGCAATTCTCCCTAGGTGTCATGTTTAGGGATGAATCCTGGAAGGGGATGGAAGCCTGATTTGGAGGAATCATATCACCCATAATATAGAGAATATGAGGCTGAAAGTTTTATATCCGGTACATCAGGACTTTATCCTTGGCCTGTGAAAATTTTGTCTCCTGGCCCTTCTTAAATCTTGAAATATAGTGAATTTACCAAAACTACCAGTTTTAGTATTTTAGGGTTTTTTCAGGCCCGGGGTCAAACTAGGGTTTGAATTTGTTGGAGTTTACTCAACCAAAATTTTTTACATTGGTCTCTAAAATTCGATTTTGATGAGGAGAGAAATCCTATGCTGGGCTCACTCAAAAATTCCTCTTCTGTGAAAATCCCTAATTTCCCGCAGCAATGATAGGTCAAAACTGAAAATGCCCGGAATCAAATTCTACTTTGGAAGAAAGATGTGCCCTTCAATGGAGATTTAGCTTGGCCTCATTTTGTTGATGGATTATGGAGAGAGAACCAAAAATTAAGAAGCCCTAGATTTTGTAGCTGCACAGTGTCTTCTTCTTAGGTTAGCTCTGATACCATGTTAGATTTTTATCATTTAAGTAATATGATCTTAGGATCTTATCTGAGAGAATAACGTGCACAATAATCAATCACAAGAGACACTAGACACAAATATTTTCCTTGAGGAAACCATAAAGGAAAAAATCCTGCAACTTCCTCAGAGATAGAATGAGCACCAATTGCAGCAGTAAAACCCAAAGACAAAAATATGATCTCCAACAACTGTTCTCTCTCTCACTTGAGTGAGTTCCTTCTCTCTCACCTATGCGCTATAGATGGGTGAGTGTATGTATCAATTAGAGAGGCTCACTCTCTATTTATACTAGTTTTTGACTTTCCAATAACTTACCAGGGCCAACTTCTCTAGGGAGTATAATAACCCTAGTGCCCCACAATTGTGGGGACTTTACCCTCGACTTACAAACGAGGGTTAATCTCTATGAATTTACATGACTTGATTACATTAATGAATCTTTTGATAGGAACATCAGGTACCAATGAAATACAATATATGAAATATACAAGTGAATACATTCTGAATTTACAAATACATCAACACCTAGATTCCACACCTTAAGGCTCAAGGGCATCATACAAGGCCAAAAGGTCACGGTTCTAGTGGATGGTGGAGCCACTCACAACTTCATAGATGCAGCCTTGGTGGAGAGGATAAAGTCACAAGATGAAACTTTTTATGGTTTCATAGTCATCATTCCAGGTAATAATTCTATGGACCACACTAAATGGATTCCAAAACTTCAAGTTATTCTAGGAAATCATACTATCAGTGATATTTTTTATGTAGTGAATGTGGCTGATACAAAAGTGGTTTTGGGAGCATAATGGAAGTATTATTTAGGGGAGTGCTTCCACCTAAGTTGTACTTAGTCAGTGTTATCAAGTGATCCTGGTGAACCGAAAAAAGATGATTTGTTCGGACTTTAGAAGACCTTCAGACTCGCTTCTGAGGAGTTTTTTTAATCTACCACATGTTCATACCCCCTTGGCAGAGTTGTAATTAAATGTTCTAGCATGGTGGTGTCTATAAAAGACTCGGTCTCTTGGACTAATTTATCAATCCGATCAGCCCAGAGTGTTTTTTCCATAGGTTATTATTGGTTGTTGAATAAACGACTCATAATTTCTGAGTTTTTCACTCAATATCTCCAAAGTTGGGGTGGTCGGCTTGACATTTAGGCCTATTGAGGTCATTAGAGTCTATGTGTCAATGTGTAAACATGCTCGGCATTATGATCGAGTCATATGAGCATGTGCTAAGTCCCCCTAGGTTTTGTTTTTTATAATTTTTAATTTTAATTTTTCCACAAAACTTAAGCTATTTTTTAATAGTCTAAATGGAAAAATTGGTCTTGTAATAAAAGTGGGGTTAAAAATCGGTTTTAGTCATGGGGGTGCTCATTTTATAACTCAAGGCACCTGGTAAACCCATAAATCCACTTTTCCTAAGTTTTGAGTGATTTTTCCATCACTCAGGTAAGAAAGTCCAAAAAAATCAAATATTAATGAATTTAATTAAAAATTAATTAAATAATGGAGCAAATCCAAGATCCTAAATAAGTGGAATTTGCTCCAATTTGATTGAAATCAGTCTCATCAGCTTCATAATGACTGGGAGTTTTCATTCCTTGACTAAAGGCATTGATCAGGGCTAAACAAGAGTTTACCTGACTCATGCATATTTGAAGGTTATGCCCTCCCTCTCTCCTCCACACGTGTGGATCAATCTGGCAGTGGTTTGATGGAGGGGTTAGTTCACTAAGTAAGGTGTCACTTCGATTTGGATTTCTAGTCCAGTTAGACTTAGTTCATCATCAAATCAGGCTCAACTTAACTCTCCATCAGCTAAAGTCTCTCCTTTAGTCAGGCATGCGCCCCTCTTGGCCAATCTGGCTATAAATTGAAGTTGCCATTCCCTTCTAGAAGCTAGTTCGAGTTGGAGAGAATAGGATTTCTATTGTAATATTGTTGTAATATTTTCATTGTTGGAATAAAGAAGCTTTGGTGGCTAAATGGTGTAATTTTTTCATGTTTGTGGAATAAGCATTGTCTTGCGGCTATTGATGTTGCCGGTTTTTCTCTCAATTTATGCATCTAAACCTTGTCTGGCTTGAATGATTCAGTTGAATAAATAGGAGTTTATTTGGGCAAGTAAGATTACTTGTTTTTCTGTATCTCAGAGCATATGTGTTTGAAGATCTATATTATACATGTTTAATAAGCTTATTTGCATGTAAGTCTTGTCTCTTTTTCATATATATATCCAGATCTCATAAGGTTTTGTGCAAGGTTTTTTTTTAGCTTTCAGGTGGCAAGGATTGGATGAGATGTGGATCTAGTTTGAATCCACTATAAATCGGATGTTTTTCGAAGGCATTTCCCCTCTGCATTCCACTAATAAGTTTTCATTGTAGATTTATCCAGCAACAGGCCTTTCCCCCTTCTCTTCCTCCATTTTATTAAAATCAATCTTCCAGTTACTTGTTCATCCTCTTATGATCAGATATACTTCTAAAAATTTCTTATACATTGTTAGATCTAGTTCCTAAGAGTCTTGTTACTTAGATATGAAATTTCATAAAGAATATAATATTTTAAAGATAGATCTACGTGAAGAAAGTCCTTTTTGCAAGTTGCTAAATCATAGATCTAAAGCTTGCTCATAAGGTAGTTTATTTTTTCATTATTTAAAGATTTAAATTATGCAAGAATGTGCACATCATATTGGCTGCCCAAAAAGCAAGCCAAGATCCGAAGGAAAGCTTGCTTTCTTTGGTTCCCTTTTGCAAAACTAAATTGTTCCTTTTTAACAATTTTAACTTAGTCTTTTTCGGTAATTAGTGTGGTGACCCAAAGCAATTTTAAAGTGTCTTTGGGCACATTTTATTTTAATAGCTTGCTGTTTTTTATCAGGTTTAATAAAAAAGAGAAGGATACTCTTCCCATTTTCTGAGTCTTGGGCGAACCGGAGCTTCCTGGAGGCTTCCCCCACTACTGTGCTTCCTTATTAGGCTTGTTGTAAGTATATTGTAAGCCTTTGGATCCTGGATAACAAGGACCAAAGTGAAAATTAGTTTTATCACATTTTAAACCTTAATAATAAAAAAAAGAATCACTTTGAGTAGGCTCTTTCGAGCCCACTCACCATCCCCCCTGGGGGATCCGCGTCCGTTTCACTCTTTTGATTTTTTTCTCATTTTTTCTCTAACTTAGTCTTGTCATGCCAGATTGTATACTTTGATCATATTTGTCATTATTCCATATTTTGAAATCAAAGTAATACTAATACTTACCCCATGAATCCCCAATTAAACCTAAAGGTGAAAGAGGATCGTGGTAGGATCAATTAGAAAACCTATGGTGTACGTTTTTGCTTCTATTTTCATTGTTACTTTTCATAAGCAAGCAATAAAATTAACCCCTCCTTGATTTCTCGATTGAGTTCCACTTGGACCAAAAGATATTCCTCGAGGGTATTTTTTTTAACAAGAACATGCTCTTAAAATTTACTAAAATTTACAAGAATCTGGTGTGTATGCTCTTCACTTAGCAGCTGTTCATCCGATCAGTCAAGATGCATCAAAAGCAACAGGAGTGACTAGAAAAATTAGGATTCACTTTCCCAATTAACCAGTGCAGGAGAAAATCCAACACCTCGATTAAACCATAAATGGTGGTAAAATACCCAAAGGAAGTGGGAACTACTGGACAGTGACCTCGAGGTGGCGATCTCTATTACATCCTAGTGGGTGTATTATGAACACAGTCTCAGTGACTCCATCCAGCCCACACATTCCTTTCGGGTAGCCGTAGTAGTTGTTACTTTTGGACATACTCCAAGTACCCCCCGGCTATATCTGGATTCCCTGCGCCTAATTTAATTCACTAATCTTTTCACAATAATTTAAAACGTACCAAGATACAATTGCACAACATTCACTCCAGCACTTGCAAGCACGCTTAATTATTTTTCGACTCCATTTAAAGGCACTGGTCAACTATTTATTTCTTTCAATATATATGTGATTGGGTGTCATATCATGCTTATTTGTGATTGTCTCATCATGTTATCTGTTGTTTACAATTGTTAAATAAAAAATCCTAAAAAAATTACTCATTTAATACCATCATCATCTAAGTAACCAGCCTTAGTAACTCGTAGGGTCTACCCCCCTTGGCTTCGTTAGGAGTTTGCCTAAACGAAGGAGTCAAGAACAAGGTGAGAGCCTTGACTCGAGACTTTCCCCCAAGGATACCCCGAGTGGATTGAACATTTCTTCCACGTTTCCCCCCAGGTGTGTGAAAGGCAGCAACATCTTTTGGCGCCATTGCCGGGGATAAATATTTTTATTCCCGGAGTACGGCTTTTGATTTCTTCCTTTTTGTTTTTGCTTTGTTTGATGAATGCTTAGAGTAGATCTTTAATTTTCATCTGGCGACTCCACTGAATTTTTTTCAGTTTTTATTTTTACAAAGAAAAGAAAAAAATATTTTTTGTGAAATATTTATAAATGCTTATTTTTCTCTTTCGCGTGGCGACTCAATTTAAGGGATAAAACCCTACTTTCTCATAATTTTGTTGAGACTTGTTGTGTGTATATGAGCTCATACAACATAGTAAAACTTTAAATTCTCATTATTTGATAGCTCTGGTTTTGTACAAAATACATGGTTGATATATGCTACTGATAAGCCATTATGGATGATAAGGATTACGGTGCTCAAATTTCCAATGCATATCCTCCCATCGATTTCTCGAGCATCCCGGGTTTCCCTAACTATGAACCATATCTCTAGGATAAAAGATATTCTCAGGCTCCAATGTTTTATGGAAATGGTGATTCAACTATCTGTCACATCATATTTTTTTTTCATTTGTGAATAAAATCAACATACTTCATAAGGATAATGTGATGAAAATTTTTGCTAATTCTTTGGAAAAGAAGGCTTGGATATGGTTTTGTGGTATTCCTGATAAATGCATTACCTCCCATGAATACTTTTGTGTTATGTTTTGTGAGAGGTGGCATGATGGTGAGGAAGATATGGTAACAGTTGTAGAAAGGGCCCTCACCTACCTAAAGGATCTAAAGGATCCCATGAATTCCATTATACATGGGCACACTCAGGATGATCCTATTGAAGATCTTCATGAGGAACCCATGATTGAACACATTGTTGAAGACTCTCCTCAAGTCACCATAACCAAAAACATTGAAGATTTGAGATATTCTCAAGTTTGTTGCAATGCTAATATTTTTCTAGAAATCCCTCATGAGGAAACCATTACTGAGATTGACACTTATGAAGAAATTTATGATGTGTATGATGACACTCCTCTATGTTCATCACTTAGGGAGGAAGTTTTGGAAATTTTAACTTCTCCTAATATATTTGAAACCAAAACTTTGAAGGATGATTATTATGAACAGGAGGAGGGTAGTTATATCTTAGGATGTGATACCAGCAAGGAAGACTCTCTCATATCTGACATAGATGGGAGTGATGACTATTGGAATTTCATAGATAATCCAACTTGTGAAAATATTATTGAGAATCCCATCCATGATATGTCTAGCAAGGGGAGTGTCTATTCAAAAATTTGTGGAATTCCAATCTACGATACAGAAGAGGAGCACTCAGAATTTTCACATGATCATTCTGAGTCATATCATGTAGAGCCGCACAAAGGTAGCAATAATGAAAACATTGAGAAGCAGTGTTGTGAAAATTCAGATGTGATGCAGTCAGTGGAATATCAGTCTCAGCCATCTTCTTCGCATGTAAAGGTTCCTTATGATTTGGAGCAGCTTGGGGCTTATACAATGAGTTATAATTTAGTAAGCCTTGATGATCAGTATGATGATGTAGTCAGTCAGCCTCATCATGCTGATTGGTATATCAGTCCTATCCATTCATGGATAGAAGCAACCTACACAAGCACATACCAGTTTGGAAAGAACCTTAATGACTTTATTCATGCCTATGATTTCCCATCCAATCCGCCCATTCTGGATCATCACACAGGTTTGCATTTTCTAAATAAAGTATCCTTACTTTGGCTGGTAACCAAAGACAATGATTTTTTTTTTATGTTAATAAAATGCTTAGGTGTTTACATTGGATTTCTAATTACACTTAACCCCTTTTACATCATGTTTAGAGTAGGAAACTAAGCTCGTTGAAAGAGATAATTTACTCTCTGCATTTTTGTTTTGTACTTAGCTATTAGAAAAAAAAATTCTTTAGTTAGCTACATTTATTTTGTTTAAATAAATCAAGTTAATGGTTCATTTGGATTTTATATAAATCTTGTGCTACTGAGATTTTCTTGTCAAGTTGAGACGTTTTTACAGGGTATATAAACCAGAGATTATGGTGTTCTCGTATCTTCTCCTTGCCGTATGACCAGATCGAGCACACGTCCCGCAGTTGGAGCCAGATGTTACCACCTAATTTGTACTAAGTCGGTGTTATCAAGTGATCCTTGTGAACCGGACAAAGATTATTTGTTCAGACTTCAGAAGACCTTCAGACTCACTTTTGGGAAGTGTTTTTTTAATCTACCACATGTTCATACCCCCTTGGGGGAGTTGTAATAAAATGTTCTAGCATGGTAGTGTTTGTAAAAGACTCGGTCTCTTGGACTCATTTGTCAATTTGTTCAGCCCAAAGTGTTTTTTCCCTTGGTTATTATTGGTTGTTGAATAAACAACTGATAATTTCTGAGTTTTTCACTCAATACCTCCAAATTTGGGGTGGTCAGCTTGACATTTAGGCCTATTGAGGTTATTAGAGTCTATGTGTCAATGTATAAACATGCTATGCATTATGGTCGAGTCATATGAACATGTGCTAAGTCCCCCTAGGTTTTGTTTTTTTTAATTTTTAATTTTAATTTTTCCATAAAACTTAGGCTATTTTTTAATAGTCTAAATGGAAAAATTGGTCTTGTAATAAAAGTAGGGTTAAAAATCAGTTTCAGTCATGGGGGTGCTAATTTTCTAACTAGGAGCACCTATTAAACCTGTAAACCCACATTTCCTAATTTTTGAGTGACTTTTCCATCATTCAGGTAAAAAAATACAAAAAAAATCAAATATTAATTAATTTAATTAAAAATTAATTAAATTATCGAGCAAATCCAAGATCCTAAATCAGAGGAATTTGCTCTAATTTGATTGAAATCAGTCTCATCGGCTTTAGATTGACTAGGAGTTTTCATTCCTGGACTGAAGGCATTGATCAAGGTTGAAGAGGATCTTAACTGGCTCATGCAGATTTGAGGGTTGCGTCATCCTTTCTCTCTCCTCCACACGTGTGGATCAATTTGGAAATGTTGATGGAGGGGTTAGTTCACCGAGTGAGGTGTCACTCCAATTTGCTTTTCCAATCTAGTTATACTTAGTTCATCATCATATTAGGCTCAGCTTAACTCTCCATCAGCTACAATCTCCCCTCCAGTCAGGCATGCGCCCCTCTTAGCCAGTATGGCTATAAATTGAAGCTGTCATTCCCTTCTCAAAGCTAGTTCGAGTTGGAGAGAATAGGATTTATATTGTAATATTGTTGTAATATTTTCATTTTTGGAATAAACAATATTTGGAGGATAAATGTTGTAATGCTCTCATGTGTGTGGAATAAGCATTGTCTTGCGGTTATTGATGTTGCCAACTTTTCTCTCAATTTCTGCATCTGAACCTTGTATGGCTTGAATGATTCAACTGAATAAATAGGAGTGTATTTGGGAAATTAAGATTACTTGTTTTTCTATATCTCATAGCATATGTGTTTGAAGATCTAGATTACACATGTTTAATAAGATTATTTGCATGTAATTCGTGTCTCTTTTACATATATATATCCATATCTCATAAGGTTTTGTGCAAGGTTATGTGTTTATATTTTAGGTGGCAAGGATTGGACGAGATGTGGATCTAGTTTGACTCCACTGTACACTAAAATTTTGTGAAGTAATTGCCCTCTGCATTCCACTAACAATTTTCCATTGCAGATCTGTCCAGCAACATGCCCGTCCCCCTTCTCTTCCTCCATTTTATTAAAATCAATATTCCAGTTACTTGTTCATCCTCTTATAATCAGATCTACCTCTAAAAAATTCTTATACATTGTTAGATATAGTTCCTAAGAGTCTTATTTCTTATATCTGAATTTTCATAAAGAATATCATATTTTAAAGATAGATCTAGGTGAAGAAAGTCCTTTTTGCAAGTAGCTAAATTGTAGATTTAAAGCTTGCTTATAAGGTAGTTTCTTTTTTCATTATTTAAATATTTAAATTCTTAAAGAAAGTTCACATCATATTTCCTTCCCAAAAATCAAGCCAAGATCCCAAGGAAATCTTGTTTTCCTTGGTTCCCTTTTGCAAAACTAAATTCTTCCTTTTTAACAATTTTTAACTTAGTATTTTTTCGGTAATTAGTGTGGTGACCCAAAGCACTTTTAAAGTGTCTTTGGGAACATTTTTTTTTATATTTCTGTTTTTTATAAGGATTAACAAAAAATAGAAGGATACTCTGCCCGTTTTCTGACTCTTGGGCGAACCAGAGCGTCCCGGAGGCTTCCTCCACTGTTGCGCTTCCTTATTAGTCTTGTTGTAAGATTATTGTAATCCTTTGGATCCCAAATAACAAGGAACAAAGTGAAAATTAGTTTTATGATATTGTAAAATCCTTAATAATAAAAAAGAGAATCACTTCGAGTAGGCTCTTTCGATCCCACTCCCCATCCCCCTTGTGGGGATCCACGTCCGTTTCAATTTTTTGCATTTTTCCCTTTTTTGCTCTAACTTAGTATTATCATGCCGGATTGTATACTTTGATCATATTTTTCATTATTCCATATTTTGAAATCAAATTAATACTAATACTTACCCCACAAATCCTTGATTAAGCCGAAAGGTGAAAGAGGATCGTGGTAGGATTAATTAGAAAACCCGTGGTGTGTGTTTTTGTTTCTATTTTCATTGTTACTTTTCACAAACAAACAGTAAAATTAACCCCTCCTTGATTTCCCGATTGAGGTCCACTTGGATTGAAAGAGATTCCTGGAGGGTCTTTTTTTTAACAAGAACATGCTCTTAAAATTTACTAAAATTTACAAGAATCCGATGTGTATGCTCTTCACGTGGTTGCGGTTGATCCGATCAGTCAAGCTACATAGAAAGAAATGCAAGTGAATAGAATAATTAGGATTCACTTTCCCAATTAACAACCGCAGGCGAAAATCCAACTCCTTGATTAAACTGTAAACAGTGGCAAAATACCCAAAGGAAGTGGGAACTACTGGACACTGACCTCAAGGCACCGATCTCTGTTACATCCTAGTAGGTGTATTATGAATACACTCTTAGAGACTCCATCCATCCCACACATTCCTTGCGGGTAGCCGTAGCAGTTGTTGCTTTTAGACATACTCCAAGTACCCCCCGGGTATATCTGGAGTCCCCCCACCTAATTTAATTCACTCATCTTTTCACATTAATTTAAAACATACCAAGATACAATTGCACAACATGCACTCCAACACTTACAAGCACCCTTAATTATTTTTTGACTCCATTTAAAGGAATTGGTCAACTATTTATTTATTTCAATATATATGTGATAGGGTGTCATATCGTGCTTATTTATGATTGTCTCATCATGTTATCTTTTGTTTACAATTGTTAAATAAAAAATCCTAAAAAACTTTCTCATTTAATACCATCATAATCTAAGTAACCAGCCTTAGTAACTCGTAGGGTCTAACCCCCTTGGCTTCATTAGGAGTTTTCCTAAACGGATAAGTGAAGTTAAAGGTGACATCCTTCACTCGATACTTTCCCCCATGGAAACACCGAGTGGCTTGAATATTTCTGCCACGTTCCCCCCCCCTAGGTGTGTGAAAGGCGAAAATAGGGAGCATACAGTGAATTATCAAGTCCCTGAAATAAGGTTAAAAAATTCATAATGGAAACCGATCTTGTTGAGGGGAATGCACACTTACCCAAACCAAGTAGTGTATTCTCACAACACGAGGACTATCTTGAGTAATAGAGGTATAGAATGGGATGTGGAATGTTTCATTACATCTCCTAAACCCCACTTGAACATTTCCAATCATCCTAAGGAGATAGAACAACTATTGAGTAAGTATAAGAAGGTTTTTGGAGACCTTCCCCCAGGAATCCCACTAGATAGAGGTGTTGATCATAGCATTGAGTTGGATATAGGAACAAAACCTATAAAAATTCATCCTTATAGGCATCCAAAAAGGATTCGAGATGAGATTGGAGAGGCAATTAAAGAACTCTTGGAATTGGGTCTCATAAGGCCTAGTTCTATCCCATTTGCTTCGTCGATTGTTATGGTAAAAAAGAAAGATGAAACCTTGAGCATGTGCATTGATTTCAAAGCATTAAAAAAGAAAAAAATAAAGAATAGATACCCCATCCCAAGGATTGATGAGCTCATGGATGAGCTCTATGGTGCCAATTTGTTCTCAAAGATTGACCTTAGATCAGGTTATCATCAAATTCGAACAATAGAAGAAGATATACCAAAGACTGCCTTCAGATGCCACTATGGTCACTTTGAGTTTGTTTCCATGCACTTTGGATTGACAAATGTACCAACCACGTTACAATCATGCATTAACAACATATTCCACAAGAAACTCTGTAAGTTTCTATTTGATTTCTTTGATGACATTCTTATTTACGGTAAAACTTGGAAGGAACACTTGCATCATCTAGAAGAGGTATTAAAAATTATGCATGATCAATATTTGTTCGCTAAGCTATCAAAATGTGAGTTTGGTTTGACAGAGCTCTTGTATCTTGGACACATAATTGGTCAAGATGCTGTGAAGGTGGATAGGGAGACAATAAGAGCCATTTTAGAGTGGCCTAGTCCCAAAATTCTCACTGAATTAAAAGGGTTCTATTGGAATATATTAAACCCACTCATAACTTAGGATAAAATAATTAATCATTATTTGATTAATTATTTACCTACTAGCTTAATTAGTTGAAATCCACTTACACGTTAAAGTCAATACATGCCATCTATATCCGAGGAATGCTTTATTTCTAAATCTGGGTTTATCTTGACCACCTTTTGACCATCCAAAAATAGTATGCAGCACATTACAGCAGATTATGCTTTATTCTATTTTTCCAGCTTTTCTATGGATAAGATAAAAGCTAGTCAACTAGGAAACTAATAGCTTTTGTTTCCAACCCATCCTCCATTAGTTTTTCTCCATTTTCTAGGATTAGCATGTTTTTCCATCACCCTTAACAAATCACTCATGATTTTTCCAATTCATGAGGTCCTTGATAGATTTGGGAAGTTCTTTATCCACATATGGGGGTTTGCTATATTTTGGTAATTCAGCCTTTTTGAGCTTTATGCATTTTCTCCATACAACTAGATTTTCCTATGAGGGATGTACTATTTATGTACACTATTATTCTTCATTATTCAATGGAAGCATACACACTAATATTCATATATTCATTCATGTGATTCAGTCTCTTTTCTTCTCCTTATTTTTCATGTATATTGTTGATGTAATTGTAACTTCAGAATGTCTTGTATTTCTTATCTATTGTAACCTGATGTTTATTTCGGGATGTTATCATGTCATGTCATGCCCCAATGTTATGATCAGGAGAATCAATAATGTAAACAAGTGATTTCAATTCATTGTGGGTAACCGTTCGATTGTCTAAGGGTTAAAGTCCCCACAGTTCTGGGGCACTAGGGTTATTAGACTCTCCTAGTAGAAGCCGGCCATAGTAGGGTTTTAGTCATGTCAAGATTAGTATAAATAGAGAGTTGGACTCTCTATTTATCACACATCACATACACACTCAAGTGTAGTGCATAGTTGATGAAGGAGAAGACATTGGGGCTAGAGAAGAAGAAGGTTACTGCTGTCGGGAGTGCATCTTACTGTTTTGGGGTTTTACCTTTTGTGCTGATTCTATCTCTGAGGAAGTTGCAGGGTTTTCTCCATTTATGGTTTCCTCAAGGAAAAACACTGTGTTCATTGTCTCTTGTGTTTGATTGCTGTGCTTGTTGTTCTCTCAGTTAAAGATCCATATAATGCTAGCTTAAATGTCGAAAAACTAACATGGTATCAGAGCTAACCTAAGAAGAAGACACTGTGCAGCTGTGGGAACTAGGGCTTCCTACTTTGTGTATATATCTCCACATATTTTCAGCAAAATTAAGGTGGAATAACTATCCTCCTTAGGGCACATCTTTTTGTCGAAGCAGAATCCAATTCTGAGGTTTTTCAGTTTAGGACCTGACACTGCTGCTGAAAATTAGGGATTTTTACAAAACATGAATTTTTCAGTGAGCCTAGGCCTATATTGATCTCTTCCCCAGAATCGATGTTAGGGATAAATTTCAAAGCATTTGGGTGGACAGAACTCTGGAAAAGCAAAACCCTAATTTGCTCCTGAACCAACTCTGCAGGATTTCAGCTCAAAATTAAGATCTGACATCTTGACCTAGTAATATCTAAAATATTTTGTATTTCCATTTGAGGTTCAGTTAAGATGTCTCATCATACCAATCTTGATGAAAATCTTGAGGGAGCTGATAACTTCCAAGCTTGGAAGTATAGGATCTCCCTGGTCCTGGAAGAAAACGAGTTAGACTCCTACATCCATGAGGAGGTTCCAGTTCTAGAGGGAGATGAGGCTAAGTCCTTGCATAAGAAGAAGTTGGTTATGGCAAAGAGGATCATTTCTGATTCTATCAAGCATCACCTTATCCCTCAGGTGTCCTCTCTCAAGACACCTAAAGCTATGTTTGATGCCCTAACCAAATTGTTTGAAGGGAAGAACATAAACCAGAAGATGACTTTGAGAAACCAACTGAAGAATGTGAAGATTCAGAATGCAGAAACAATCCAATCTTACTTTAGAAGGGTCTCTCAGATCAAGGAACAACTAGAAGCAGTAGATGAAGAAGTGGAAAATGCAGAGATTGTGATGACTACCTTGAATGGCCTTCCTTGGTCATGGGATTCTTTCATCCAAGGAATCTATGCTAGAAAGAAGTTAGTAAGGTTCAGCAAACTATGGGAAGAGTGTTCTCAAGAAGAAGCACAGATAGCAGCTTGAGAAGAAAAGATGGGAAGTGAAGATCAAGCTCTCATGGTACACTCCAAGTCAACCAAAAGAAGATCTCGTCACCCTAGAGGTAAGCACTATCACAAAGATAACACTAGAAAATATTTGTCTAGGTTCATATATTATACATGTGATGAAGCAATATATTATGTAAAGAATTGTCCTAAGAAACCAAAGCTATCAAAGAGGAGCAACAAAAGAATACATCATGCTCATGCTACAGAGGATGATGAACCATCCAAGAAGAGAACCAGATATGAAAGTGAAGATTCTTCAAGAGAGGATGAATATGTTTTGATTTCCACTCTCACAGGTAACATTAATCATGGAAGTGATGATTGGATTATAAATAGTGGGGCCTCTAAACATATGAGAGGATTCAAGGAATCCTTTGTGAGACTGTTAGAACATGAATCACCTCACAAGGTGAAGCTAGGAGATGACTACCAATATCCAATAAAAGGTAGTGGGGAAT
>LPNX010717141.1:1701604-1868454 GCA_001517045.1 Pseudotsuga menziesii
AGTTTCTAACAATGAAAGAAGTATTGTTTGTGCTAGGACTCAAGAAGAACCTCCTCTCCATATTGACATTCGATGCAAAAGTAATGAGGGTTGCATTCATAGATGGTCAAGTCATCATGTGGCCAAAAGGAAAGACTATCAATGATGCGATGGTGATTGGAGAACAAGAAGGAGGATTGTAGAAACTAAAGGGTCATCCAGAACAAGCCTTGGTCCATGACATAGTAGAGCCAAGTGAACTTTGGCATAGAAGGCTTGCACCTGTGCATTATAGAGCACTACCTATTGTAAGAAAAGTTGTTGAAGGTCTTCTAGAAATCCAAGCAAAACATGATGGGGTATGCAAAGCATGTGTGAAAGGAAAGAATACAAAAATACATTTCCAAGCAGGGAAATCAAAGCAAAAGGAATCTTGGAAATCATCCACTCCAATGTATGCGGTCCTATGTCATCAAACTCACTAAGAAGGTATGCATATTATGTTTCTTTTATTGATGATTTTTCTAGGAAGACATGGGTTTATTTCATGAAGAACAAAGATGAAGTATTCAGAAAGTTCAAGGAATTCAAAGCCTTGGTCGAGAACCAAACTAAAAAGAAGATCAAGACCTTTCAATTAGATAATGGCGGAGAATTCACTTTAAATAAGTTCAAAGAGCTATGCAAAGAATTAGAGATTAAGAGGGAGTTGTATACTCCTTATAATCCACAACAGAATGGGATTGCAGAACGAAAGAACAGAACTATCATGGAAGCTACAAAAGCAATGCTTCATGATCAAGACCTTCCTATGCATCTTTGGGTGGAAGCTACTAGAACAACGGTGCATGTACAGAACCGTACTCCACATAGAGTACTCGGGAACAAGACTCTTAAAGAAGTATTCTCTGGAAAGAAACCAGAAGTCAGCCATCTCATGAATATTCGACTGTCTTGTGTACATACACATTCCAAAAGAGAAGAGGAATAAATTAGATCCTTCAGGAAAGAAGGGTATATTTGTGGGATACTCTGAAAGCTCGAAGGCTTACGGAATATATTTCCTAGGATTCAAGAAGATTCACATTAGCAGGGATGTGACATTTGATGAAGATACAGCTTACAACAAATCCAGAAAGAAACCTGCTGAAGAATCTGAAGAAGCAGAAGCACCAAGAATTCATGATACAACCATGAATGAAGAAGTTCAAGAAGAAGATCAAGAATTTGAAGAACCACAAAGACCTGTAGATCCACCTCTGGAGAAGAATCCTCATAATAGGAAAACTGCTTGGGTATGAGAACTTATCCAAGGTGCAAAAAGATATGGGGCTCTAGAAGAGAATTACAAAGAAAGAAAGAGGACCAGATCCTACTCCAGGTATGTAGCATTACTATGTGATTTCATTGATAAAGAACCTTCTAGTTATGAAGAAGCGGCAGAACAGAAAGAATGGAAGGATGATATGATCAAAGAATACCAATCGATCATGAAGAATGATGTTTGGGATGTTGTCCCAAGACCAAAAGGGAAGTCAATTGTAACTTCGAAATGGATCTACAAGATCAAACATGCTGCAGACGGTAGCATAGAAAAATATAAGGCAAGATTTGTGGCTCGGGGTTTCTCTCAAAAAGAAGGAATAGATTATGAAGAAACCTTTGCACCTGTAGCCAAATACACTTCCATCAGATCAGTACTTGCTCTGGCTATAGTGATCAAATGGAAGATACACCAGATGGATGTCAAGACTGCTTTCTTGAATGGTGTAGTGGAAGAGGAACTGTACGTAGAACAACCACTCGATTTTGAGACACATGACAGGGAGTCTCATGTGTGCAGATTGAAGAAAGCCATGTATGGTTTGAAACAAGCACCCATGACATGGTGCAACATAATTGACAGCTTTCTATCCAGTTTGGGCTTTACCAAAATTAAAGCAGATTCCAACCTTTACTACAAGGTTGAAGATGGAAACCCAGTGATGCTTCTACTATATGTAGATGATCTATTTGTGATAGGTATGGATGGGTTGATTGCTGATACGAAGAGAAAGCTTGCTGCCGAGTTCGAGATGAAGGACATGGGAATGATGGATTATTTTCTAGGTATGGAGGTGTGGCAGAGTGTGGATGGAATATTTCTTGGACAAGGGAAGTATGTAGTAGAGATCCTAAAGAGGTTTGGGATGATGGACTACAAGGCTATGGCCACACCTATGGCATCAAACCTGAAGCTATTGAGTGATGCTTCATCAAAGTCGGTTGATGCTATGATGTATCGTAAGATGATTGGGTCCTTGATGTACCTGACGAACACAAGACCAAACATTTGCTTTGTTGTGAACACCTTGAGCCAGTTCTTAATAGATCCAAGAAATGTTCACTTGATTGCTGCAAAGCATTTTCTGAGGAACCTGAGGGGTACAATTGATTATGGGCTCAAGTACGATGTGAATCAGAAGATTAATGTGGAGGGTTATTTGATTCAAATTGGGTAGGCAATGCCATCGATAGGAAGAGAACTTCAGGGTGTTTCTTCAGTATGGGATCAGGTGTGATCTCTTTGTTTAGCAAGAAGCAATCCTATGTGGTACTGAGTACAGCTGAAGCAGAGTATGTCGCATCTTGTTCAACTAGTTGTGAGGAAGTATGGCTAAGGAAGCTACTGTCTGATTTATTTGATCTCCATATGGATGCTACTTGTATACATTGTGACAACCAAAGTTACGTGAAGTTGTCAGAGAATCCAGTGTTCCATGACGAGTCGAAGCATATCGAGATCAAATATCACTATATCAGGGATATGGTGCAGAGGGGAGCAGTGAAACTCCAATGTGTTGCAATGGATGATCAAATAGCTGATGTCCTTACAAAGCCACTATCCAAAGTGAAGTTCAATCACTTCAGGGAGAAGCTTGGTGTTCTCCAGATCGAGGTCCCTTCCAAGGGGAAGTGACGAGTATAGAATCCATTATGATGAGCAGGTCAGATGTAAGGGATGAGCCATCCTGTCATGGTGAGAGGATTGGTTCCTTCAATATCAGATATGAGTGATGAGATCCATATCCATTCTGACAAGCAGTTCAGATGTAAGGGCTGTGCCATTCTGTCATGGCTAAAGGATTAAGTTCCTCCCATGTCATATGTGAGTGCTGGCCATTCTAACGAGTAGGTCAAATGTAAGGGCTACCGCCATTCTGATGAGTAGGTCAGATGTAAGGGATGTTCCATTCTGTCATGGATAAAGGATTAGGTTCCTCCCATGTCAAATGTGAGTGCTGGCCATTCTGACGAGTAGGTCAGATGTAAGGGCTATCGCCATTCTGACGAGTAGGTCAGATGTAACGGCTACCGCCATTCTGACGAGTAGGCCAGATGTGAGTGCTGGCCATTCTGATGTAGGATGAGCTCCTACATAGATGTAAGGGCTACCTCATTTCTGACGAGTAGTTCAAATGTGAGTGCTAGCCATTCTGACGAGCAGTTCAGATGTAAGGGCTACCGCTTTTCTGACGAGTAGGTCAGATGTGAGTGCTAGCCATTCTGATGAGTAGGTCAGATGTAAGGGCTACAACCTTTCTAACGAGCAGGTGAGATGTGAGTGATGGCCATTCTGATGAGTAGGTCAGATGTAAGGGCCACCAAAGACCTATGAGGAGGTAGGAATACACCCGGCATGAAATAAGGCTGGCTTTGTAGAACTTCCTGTGACGAGAAGAATCATGAGATAGCACATATGATGGTGACCAGAGGAGATCCAGATCGAGCTATGATCTAGATCCAGTTATGATGACTTCGAGAGATCCAGATCGAGTGATGATCCAGATCCAACAGTGATGATCCAGATCTAGTGATGATCCAGATCCAGTGATGATGATCTAGATTGAGTGATGATCCAGATTCGGTGATGATCCAGATCTAGTGGTGATGTTCCAGATCGAGTATGATCCAGTGATTTCCCAGATAAAGTATGATCCAGAGATGTTCCATATCGAGTATGATCCAGATATGTTCCAGATCGAGTATGATCCACTGATGTTCTAGATCGAGTATGATCTAGTGATGTTTTAGATCGAGTATGATCCAGTGATGATGATCTAGATCGAGTGATGATCCTGATCTAGATGAAGATGGCATGAAGATAAAGATTTCTTGGAGATGTGGATGACGAGAAGATCCAGAGAAGAAGACCAGTGATGAAAATTGTGTTGAGAGAATACCTTCCTAGTTAAGAGGGAGTGTTGATGTAATTGTAACTTCAAAATGTATTCACTTGTATTTCTTATCTATTATAACTTGATGTTTATTCTGGGATGTTATCATGTCATGTCATGCCCCTATGTTCCGATCGGGAGAATCAATAATGTAAACAAGTCATGTCAAGTCATTGTGGGTAACCCTCCGATTATCTAAGGGTTAAATTCCCCGTAGTTTTGGGGCACTAGGGTTATTAGACTCTCCTAGTATGGTTTTAGTCATGTCAAGATTAGTATAAATAGAGAGATGGAATCTCTATTTAGCACACATCACGTACACACTCAAGTGTAGCGCATAGTTGACGAAGGAGAAGACATTGGGGCTAGAGAAGAAGAAGGTTACTGCTGTCGGGAGTGCATCTGACTGTTTTGGGGTTTTACCTTTTGTGCTGATTCTATCTCTGAGGAAGTTGCGGGGTTTTCTCCATTTATGGTTTCCCCAAGGAAAAACACTGTGTTCATTGTCTCTTGTGTTTGATTGCTGTGCTTGTTGTTCTCTCAGTTAAACATCCATATAATGCTAGCTTAAATGTTGAAAAACTAACACGTATGCTTGTGAGAATTATTAGTAGCAAGATCTATTTTCTGTGCTTCTCCTTAGAATCATTGCTCATAGCATTGATCTATTATTTATACATGTTATCAGAGCTATAGGTAGCACAAACTTTCCATCTTCTACATGGTATTAGAGCAGCAAGGTTGATCGATTTCTATAGAGTTGAGGAGCGCATCCAGTCTCCTATCCCTCTCTGAAAAAGAGCTTGTCTAGCTTACAAGATTTTCTCCTAGTTTGTTTTGCAGGTTGCAAATAGTTTCTTCTTGAGCACATCAATTCAGAAATATGGATTCTCCTTCATTAATAATTCTTACTCCCTTCAACTACCACGAATGGAAATCCAAAATATCCATTCTATTGTGCAGTAGAGGATTATACAGAGTTACTCTAGCTTTGGAGAATGAGCCCAATGATGTGATTGAGAAAGCTAAGTGGCACAATAGGTTGGATGAAGCTTATGGATTTCTTTGCCTCTCTATTTCTCCTGATCTACTCTTTCATCTAGATGATTTGACCACTCCAAACCAAGTATGGACTCAACTGTAGTCTCTCTTTGGAGTTCAAGATGAGCTAAGGGCGCACCAATTGGAGATTGAATTATTCTCACTAAGTCCAAGCAATTTGGATTATCTTGAGGGTTTCTTCACCAATTTCAACTCACTTGTTATAATTATCAATCAATGTGGGATTGAGAAAGAATATGATCAATTAAACCTTTCCATTATTTCAAAATTGGGTCCTGATTATAAGTTTTTGTGTCTACTTTTCATGCTACTAGGATTGATGTTCCTAAGTGGAAAATGCCTTCTTTAAATTCTTTTCTTGATTCACTAACAAAGGAGAAAGATAAATTGATCCATATGGGTGTCCTTAATTCTTAAAATGGAAAGGATAATTCTCTCTTGGTTCAAGGAAGCAAGAAATTCAAATCAAAAGAGAAGCAAATTGTGAAGAAGCCAAAGTCAGAAATTGAAGATGAAGATTCTTATGAAGATTTAATGAAGAAATTTAAGAAGAAAGGGACCACATCCAAGTGTTATTATTCCAAAAAGGGTTTCCATTAAGAGAATAATTGTTTCAATAATAATATGGAAATCATGTTTCAGCGTCTTGAGAATCACAAGATCGAAGTTCCAGATGAACTAGAGAAGCCTGTTGATTCCTCAGAACAATGTCATACTACGCAGCTCCAAGGTGATATAAATTATTCTTTGAGTGCCAGAGTTATCTCATTTTCTCATGTATCTGATATATATTTAATCTCTGATATATAAGAATCAGAAATATCAGATCATTTCTTCGATGATCCTTCTCTTAGCCTACTAGATTCATCTCCCCAAAATTGTAATTTTTCACTAGATATTGACTTGTGTTTGAGGAGATCTTCCTCACAAGATTGTACATATGATTTATAATATTGTTTTCAAGCTGATATAAATGTCATGAAACATATAATACCACCATCCATACTATCTACCATACATCTGAATAAGCCTAAGACTATACAAATCCCAAGTTCACTAGTTGATTCCTCATTGGTCTCTTATGCAGTGATATTTATCTTACATGGTTTGAAGTCTTTCCCATATTTCAGTGGCTGGTTATCCATGTCCTTATTCATATTTGGACTAATATTAAACATGTTTGGATATTTTCTAAACACTTATGGTTCAGATCTTATGCCCATCCATCATTCATATTTTTACACCTATCAATTTTCTCCAGTTGCTCATAATTTTCCTAGTATGTCCCTATATCCTCATGGAGCCACTGAAACCTTTGTATTTTCTGTTCCATATACCAATATTTCTGATATGTAAGATTTTTATCAGCCTCATATCATATGTATACAGGTGTTAAATCAGATTTGAAGATTCACATGTGATTCACATCACAATTTTGCAGCTATTCAGGGAATGGGGTGTGATGATATTTTGTCTTAATTTTTGTACTCTTTGGGAAGGAGTATGCACAAGATATATTTTCAATTTCAGATTATGTTTGAATATCATATTTTGACAGAAGAAATAATAATTCATATAATTCCCCTACTTCATTATTTGATGAGATACAAGGAGTCTCTCCTCTTCCTTATTGCAAGTTCTACACTCCATCGCATGATCATGGAGTTCATGATTTCTTCAACAAGTATTCCATCCAGAAGGAGTTCACTCAGATAATTCAAGTGAAGATAAGGATATGTTGAAGACATATTATTTCAAAATTTTGTGCCTTGTCCTTTCTTGAGGGAGGATTTTCCCCATGTGATTTTTCCTCTTTCCTCACTTTTCTGGACATAATAATTGTTAAAGGGTGACCATAGCCTTGTTGTTGGGACCTATATGCATCTATATGTTTTGTCCTACCATCATAAATTCATACTTATAGGGGGGTGTTGGAATATATTAAACCCACTCATAACTTAGGATAAAATAATTAATCACTATTTGATTAATTATTTACCCACTAGCTTAATTAGTTGGCATCCACTTGCACCTTAAAGTCAATACATGCCATATATATCCCAGGAATACTTTATTTCTAAATATGGGTTGATATTGACCACCTTATTACCATCCATAAATAGTATACAACACATTACATCATATTATGCTTTATTATAATTTTCCAATTTTCTGTGGATAAGATAAAATCTAGTAAACTAGGAAACTAGCAGCTTTTCTTTCCAACCCATCCTCCATTAGTTTTTCTCCATTTTCTAGGATTAGCATGTTTTTCCATCTCCCTTGAAAACTCACTCATTCTTTTTCCAATTCGTGAGGTCCTTGATATATTTGGGAAGTGCTTTATCCACCTATGGGGGTTTGCTATATTTTGGTAAGTCAGCCGTTTTGAGCTTTATGAGTTGTCTCCATACAACTTTATTTTACTATGAGGGATGTAATATTTATGTACACTATTATTCATCATTATTAAATGGAAGGATACACACCAATATGCATCTCTTCATTCATGTGATTCAGTCTCTTTTCTTTTCTCTATTTTTCCCATGTATGCTTGTGAGAATTCTTAGTAGTAAGATCTATTTCCTATGCTTATTGTTAGCATCATTGCTCATAGCATTTATCTATTATTTATATGGTTTCATTGGAAATTTCACCTACTATAGAAAGTTTGTGAAGGGGTTCTCCCAACTCACTTCACCTCTCACTGATTTGACAAAGAAATATGCTTTCCATTGGCATGAAGGGGCCGAGAAATCTTTCTAAGGAATTAAGGAGGTAATAAGCAATTGATCTATTCTACCATTTCCTGATTTTTCTAAACCATTTTCCTTGGAATGTGGTGCATCAGGAGAAGGCATTGGAGGAATCTTAAAACAAGGAAAACACCCAATATCTTTTGAGAGTAGGAAGTTACAGCCACATTAGAGGCTTTACTCCATATATGATAAATAAATGTTTTCCATCGTGCATGCTTTGATCAAGTTTCTACAATACTTGGTAGGAAACAAATTTATAGTCAAAACTGATCATAACAACTTAAGGTACTTCCTCACTCAAAAGGATTTAAACGAAAGGCAGCAAAAGTGGGTGAGTAAGATTCAAGCATTTGAATTTTATATTGAATATGTGAAGGGGGGAAATAATGTGGTAGCTGATTCCGTATCTAGAAGACCTTCTATTTCTCTCATGGATGTAGCAAAAAATTGGAAAGCCACATTAGAAGTAGAGTATGCCAAAGATAACTTTTCTTGTGTACTTTTTGATGGGACTAACAATGATGATAGGTACAAGGTATTGTAAGGAATCATATATTACAAACATAGAATCTATTTGGTCCCTAATTCAGTTTTGAAGGAGGAAATTTTAAAAAAGGCCCATGATTCTACAGTGGTCTTCATGGGGAATTGCGCTCTCTCTCTCTCCTCCACACGTGTGGACTCTACTGGATGCTCTGTGGGCTGATGTGTCGGTGTATGGGTTGATGTGTTAGCTCAATCAAGCCCCTGGTTGACAAGTAGGCTCAATGCAGCTTCAATTATGCATTGATGGACTCTCCATCAGTTGATTTCACTTGATTCCATGAGGAATTGCACCCCCCGGGCTAGATGGCCTGCAAATTTTATATATCCAGGCACAGCCTCCTCTTCCAAGCTAGTTAGAACTGGGAAGGGGGTGCTGCTGCTATTGTAACTCTGTAATTCTTCATTTGAAATAAAGAAAAGCTTTGGAGGCAATACGGTGTGGTGCCATTACATGTGTGGATGATTATTGCCATTGTCTTACTGAGGTAACATGTAGCTGTGGTCATTTTTTGCTAATGTCTTGTATATCTGTGGTTAATATTGGTAATTATCTTATTACAATCTTGATAGGAAAGGTATTGTTCAATAGGTTTATTGACTATCACTCTCCTTTGATGCATGTTTAGAGATCTGGATTTAGCATGTTCTATAAGCTTATATGCATGTTATCTTGAATCTCTTTGTATGTACTAATCGGATCTCATAAGTTTCTTGGCAAGTTCTTTGATTTCAGCTGAGTTGCAGGTTCACACTTTGGAGAGGATGCTGATCTAGTTTGTTTCTTCATTCTTTTCAAAACCTTCCAAAAGGAATAGTCCCTCGACATTCCACCTGAAATCTCCACTCGGGATCTTCAAGGAAAACAACACTTTTCTCCTCTTCTTCCTCCCTCAAAAATCAACACTTTACTTGGTTACTTTTTCCGTTCATAGCTGTGATTTCATTTGGATCTATTTCATCATAGTAAAATATACATAGATCTAATATTTCATATCTCATATCCTATATCTTGCACTTAAAAAAGTTTCATAAGCATCAGAGATCTAGCTGTAGGGAAATCGTCCTTTTTGCATGAATTTTAAAGAAAACTTGTAGATCACATGCATTAGATTTCTGTTCGCTGTTATAAATTTAATATTCTGCAATATCAGTGCACTTTAATTGGCTGCACAAACAGCAAGCCAAGATCCCAAGGAAATCTTGCTTTCCTTGGTTCCTTTTTCGCCGGTTTAGCTAGTTTAACCGCATTATTTTTTGAGATAAAGTAGGCTGATCCAAAGGTACTCTTAAAGTGATTTTGGTCATATGTTATTCTAACTTTCTCGCTGTCCTTTATCAGGTATGACAGAAAGAAAAGGAAGCTGCTGTCTGAAGTGGTCTCAGGAGCATTCAAATCCCCCTAGGGGTCTCCCTTTTCACTAAAAAATTTTAATTTCTTTTTGTAAAATTGTAAAAAACTTGGTTTCAACCTGTATAAGGACCAAGAAAGTTCTGATTTATCATTTCTCTGATATTGTAACCACTGTAATAAAATCATCTTTGGAATAGGCTCTTTCGATCCCATTCCCCATCCCCCCTGGTGGGATTTGTGTCAGTGCCTTTTTCGTCGATTTCTGTTCATTTATTTTTTACTAGAATTGATCTAATCTGCAGGTTAGTATACTTTATTTTATTATTAATATCATACTCCATATCTTACATTTCAAAGTAATCATAATACTTACCCCACGATTTCCCGATTGACCCGAAAGGGGAAAGAGATTCGTGGTAGGATTAATTATGAAACTCGAACTGTGTATCTGTTTGCTTTTTTCTATCATTCGTTTATCTGCAACTTTAAAATTAACCCCTCCTCGATTCCTTGATTGAGATCCACTTGGATTGAAAGAGGTTCTTGGAGGCTTTTCTTTTAAACAAGAACATCCGGTTTAAAACTTATTAAAAATTACAAGACTCCAGTGTGTATGCTCTGCACTTGGCTACGGTTCGTCTGATTAGTCAAGCTGTATCAAAAGCACTTGGGTGACTAGTATAATTAGGACTCACTCTTCCCAATTGACAAACCATCAGGTGAAAATCCAACACCTAGATCATACCTCTACGGTGGAAAAATACCCAAAGGAAGTGGGAACCTATTGAAAAGTGACCTCAGGGCGCCGATCTTTGTCACACCCTAATGGGTGCATTACGAACAATAGCCCCAGAGACTCCATTTCAGCCCACATATTCCTTGCGGGTAGCCGTAAAGGTTTATTTTTGGACATACTCCAAGTACTCTCAGGTATATCTGGAGTCCCCCTTTGCCTAATTTAATCAACTCATACTTCACATTTAACTTAAAACATACCAAGATGCAATCGCAAAACATTCACTCCAAGCACATGCAAGCACATCGATTTTATTGATTTGACTCCATTTTAAGGCACTGGTCTTTTTTGCTCCATATATACATTGTGTATCTGATTTGTGCTTTCGTGTGTTTATTTTTGTATCTCATCATCTTTAATTGTCTATAGTTAAAATATTCAAACTCCTAAGTAACTGATTCAGTTTAACATCATCACACTAAGAAATCATCCTTAGTAACTTAATAGGGTCTACCCCCTTGGCTTCGTTAGCAGTTGAGCCTAGACGAAGGAGTCAAGAACAAGGTGACAGCCTTGACTCGAGACTTGCCCCCAAGGACACACCGAGTGGCTTGAAGATTTCTGCCATGTCATCCAGGTGTGTGAAAGGCGGCAACACTTTTTGGCGTCGTTGTCGGGGATAAATCTTTTTATTCTCGAGTACGACTTAGCTTAACTTTTTTCTATACAACTAAAAAGATAAAAAATGTTTGATTGATCTAGTCTTTATAAAACATAAAAATTAAAACTCGATCCATCTGGCGACTCCACTGTCTAACATCCTTTCAAGAATTTCTACCCGAAGAAACCGCCGACAATTATTCAATCCTCTCCCTGATCCCGAAAGGTTTATTAGGGAAAGAGTGAATAGGAAGACTTCTTGTAGAAACCTTTAAGATTTAGGAGACCAATCCCTTTCAGATATCCATCACATATTTGTAGAGAGTCATGTTCACTAATATCAAGAAATGATGGAATTTTACAAACCCCTTGACTTTTCTCAGATAGCAAGTAGTCCTCATTACATTTCGAATGATGCTATCAAGAAGCTCCCCAGGTTCGAGGGAAATAATGCTACCACTGCCAAGTCTCATCTCCGAAAGTTTGAAAGGCACCTAGTCAGTTACTGCGATAATGTTTCCTCTAACCATGAAGATATCAAAATGAAGCTCTTTGCTTTATCCTTAGAGGATGATGCTGCGGAATGGTATGTAAACCTTGGTGATGATTCATATAAAAACCTTAATGAATTCCTAGCAGGTTTTAAGAAGAAATGAAATTAGAGGAAATTTCAACTCAAAATGGGCCTCCTAAAATGAACTAGTAAAATAATAGTTAAAATAATAAAATAATATTTATTAATTTTGGAGGAAGAAAAGAAAAAAACTACTTTTTGTTTGTATTTTTGACATATCTCCCTGTGTTTTTACTCAAATTTCAATTAGGAGAGCTCATTGGATGCGGAATTAAATTCTGCATCCAACGAGTACCCACTCGGAATACTTTTGATAGACCCCACTACCCCAAAAACAAGAAATACCTGAAAAAATGGAATGATGACATCATCATTCCATTTTTTTAGGTATTTCTTGTTTTCAGGGTAGCGGGGTCCATCAAAGGTATGCTGAGTGGGTACTCGTTGGATGTGGAATTTAATTCCACATCCAACGAGCTCTCTCGATCAAAATTTGAGTAAAAACAAAGGAAGATATGTCACAAATACAAACAAAAAAAGTACTTTTTTTATGATACCTATCCCCAAATTTATAACACATGATGACATGGAATTTGAATAAAAGTTAAAAGGCCCATTTTGAGTTGAAATTTCCTCTAATGGGGGGAAAATAAAGAACCAAGAAATTTGCTTGCTGCCCTTCATAATATAAAGAAGATGGAGAATGAAACCATGCATGAATTTAATACTAAGTTCAGGCGTGTGGTTGCGGACCTCCTTAGAGAAATCAAGCCAAGGGATTCCTCCATCCTCATATATTACATAGAAGCTTTCACTAGTGATTTGAGGTACCAATTAAGGGATAAAGGTTCGGTCGATCTAAAAACTACTCAAGATCTGGCCGAGAAAATAGAAAGGAATATGCAATCTTTGGGAAAATCCAACATTCCAGGTTACACTAGGGGAAACACTTCATACAACGAAGAAAAGGGAAAATCCTTTGAATCAGAAGAAAAGGAAACCTCTAAAGACCCCATGGAAAAGATAGCTAGCATGTTTGAAAAAATGATGACTAGTTAGGACCAATTCATGACAAACCAATCTGTGCAAATGAATAAAATCCAAAACAGAATAGTCACACTGGAGAGAAATAGTGGACCTAGGAATTTTCAGCCAAAACAGAATCAAGTGTATCAAAAGAATTTCCCTCAGCAAGAGCCTAGGATTCCAAACCAGTTAGACTCAATTAACCTGGTAGATGAAGTAATTCCATGGTGTAGACCTTGTGAGCAATTCCACCCAGAAAGCACTTGCTACATAGTAAACCATGTTATAGAACATGGGATGGCAGAGGTCAGTAATCAGGAAACAACATCAGGCGAGTCTGATCATGTGTACATGGTAGGCCGAACCTATCCTCTATCAAACCAGCAGTGGCAGTAGGCCACTGATTACGATTTCAAGAAGGATCTCCTGTCTAACTTTTGTGGGGTAAAGCCTCCTCCGGAGGCAATTAAGGAAATGAAGGATGCCAGGTTCAAGGGAGCTATGTATCAAAGGAGAGAAAAGAAATCACCGTCTAAACAGTACAAGCTTGAGGATGAAACCATTGAAGAATCTTATAGTGAAACTTATGATGAAAACTGTAATATACATGATAGGACTCCTATGTGTTCTCCATATAATGATGACAGTTTGGAAGGTTTACTACCTTGTGACCTTTCCTCTGAAGAAGATGAGTATGAAAATGAGGACAAGTATAGCTTGGAGCATGATACAAGTGACGAGGACTCCCTTATCCCCAATAAAGATGTTGATGAGAAGTCCCGGACATTCATGGAAAATCCAGTCTGTGACATGAATACAGAGGAAAATAATGAACCAGAAACTTTTGATGGTTTTGTTGATTTTTCTATCTATGGAATATCTAAAGGAGAGAGCATGGACCATGTGGCCTTGGGAAAATTTGATATGAAAAAGGAGCATGCAGTTTATCCATATGATCATTCAGAGTCATATCATGCAGAGCCACACAAAGGTATCAATAATGAAGACATGGAGAAGCAGTGTTGTGAAAAGACAGATGTGATGCAGTTATTAGAATATCAGTCTCAACTACCATCTTCACATATAGAGTTTCCTCATGACTTGGAGGTGCTTGGGGCTTATACAGTGAATTATCATCCGGTAAGCCTTGACAATCAGTATGATGGTGTGGTCAATTCGCCTCATCATTCCGATTTGTACATCAACCCTATCGAATCATGGATAGAAGCAGCCTGCGCAAGCACTTACCAGTTTGGGAGGAAGTTTGATGACATTATTCATGTCTATGATTTCCCATCCATCCCGCCCCTTCAGCATCATCACGCAGGTTTGCATTTTCTGAATAAAGTATCCTTACTTTGGCTGGTAACCAAAGACAAGGAAAAACAAATTTATGTTAATAAAATTCTTAGGTGGTTACATTGGATTTCTGATTACACTTAACCCTTTTTATGTCATGCTTAGAGTAGGAAAATAAGCTCCTTAAAAGAGAGCATTTACTTTCTGCATTTCTATTTTACACTTAGTGATAATAAAACTTTACTTCTTTTAGTTAGTCACATTTATTTTGTTTAAATAAATCAGCTTAATGGTTCATTTGGTTTTTTATAAAACTTGTGCTACTGAGGTTTTTCTTGTCAAGTTGAGATGTTTTTACAGGGTATATCAACCAGAGATGCTGGTGTTCTCATATCCTCTCCTTGCCTCAAAGACCAGATTGAGCACATGTCCCACAGTTGGAGCCAGAATGTTACCACTTAAGTTGTACTTAGTGGTTTTTTATCAAGTGAGCCTGGTGAACCGGATAGGGATAACTTGTTCGGACCTCAGAAGACCTGTGGAAGTACTTCTGGGAAGTGCTTGTTGTATCATATCACATGTTCATACCCCATGGGGAAATTGTAATAAATGTTCTAGCATGATAGTGTCTGTAAAAGACTCGGTCTCTTAGACTTCATTTGTCAATCCGATCAGCCCAGGGTGTTTTTTCCCTTGGTTATTATTGGTTGTTGAACAAACGATTGATAATTTTTGAGTTTTTCACTCCATGCCTGCAAAGTTGGGGTGGTCGGCTTGGAATTTAGGCCTAGTGAGGTCATTAGAGTCTATGTGTCAATGTATAGGCATGCTAGACATCATTTTTTATTCATATGAACATGTCTAAGTCCCCCTAGGTGTTTTTCAATTTTTCAATTTTTTAGTTTTTTCAATGTTTTTTATTAAATTTTAATTTTTCCAAAACTTAGGCTATTTTTTAATAGTTTAATTGGAAAAATTGATTTTGTAATAAAAGTGGGCCAAATAATCGGTTTCGGTCATGTAGGTGCTCATTTTCAAGCTAAGAGCACCATGTAAACCCATGGACCCACTTTTTCCTAAGTTTTGAGTGATCTTCCATCACTCACGTCAAAACGCCCCAAAAATCAATTATTGATTATTTTAATTAATAAATTGATGAATAATGGAGCAAATCCAAAATCAATAAATTAGTGGATACTCAACCGATCTGACTGAAATCAATCACATCTGGAGCAAATTGAATGGATCTAACAAATCCTTAACTGAAGGAGTGGATCAAATCAGATCCAGAGCTGATCTACAGTGGTCTTCATGGGGAATTGTGCCCTCTCTCTCTCCTCCACATGTGTGGACTCTCCTGGATGCTCTGTGGGCCGATGTGTCGGTGTATGGGTTGATGTGTCAGCTCAATCAAGCCCCTGATTGACAAGTAGGCTCAGTGCAGCTTTAGTTATGCATTGATGGACTCTCCATCAGTTGATTTCACTTGATTCCATGAGAAATTGCGCCCCCCTTGGGCTAGATGGCCTGCAAATTGTATATATCCAGGCACAACCTCCTCTTCCAAGCTAGTTAGAAATGGGAAGGAGGTGCTGCTGCTATTGTAACTCTGTAATTCTACATTTGAAATAAAGAAAAGATTTGCAGGCAATACGGTGTGGTGCCATTACATGTGTGGATGATTATTGCCATTGTTTTACTGAGGTAACCTGTAGCTGTGGTCATTTTTTGCTAATGTCTTGTAGATCTGTGGTTAAGATTGGTAATTAGCTTATTACAATATTGATAGGAAAGGTGTTGTTCAATAGGTTTATTAACTGTCACTCTCCTTTGATGCATGTTTAGAGATCTGGATTTAGCATGTCCTATAAGCTTATATGCATGTTATCTTGAATCTCTTTGTATGTACTAATCAGATCTCATAAGTTTCTTGGCAAGTTCTTTGATTTCAGCTGAGTTGCAGGTTCACACTTTGGAGAGGATGCTGATATAGTTTGTTTCTTCATTATTTTCAAAACCTTCCAAAAGGAACATTCCCTTGACATTCCACCTGAAAGCTCCACTGGGGATCTTCAAGGAAAACAACACTTTTCTCCTCTTCTTCCTCCCTCAAAAATCAACACTTTACCCAGCTACTTTTTCAGTTCATAGATGTGATTTCATTTGGATATGTTTCATCAAAGTAAAATATACATAGATATAATATTTCATAGCTCATATCCTAGATCTTGCACTTAAAAAAGTTTCATAAGCATCCTAGATCTAGCTTTAGGGAAATCGTCCTTTTTGCATGAATTTTAAAGAAAACTTGTAGATCACATGCATTAGATTTCTGTTCACTGCTATAAATTTAATATTTTTCAATATAAGTGCACTTTAATTGGCTGCACAAACAGCAAGCCAAGATCCCAAGGAAAGCTTGCTTTCCTTGGTTCTTTTTTCACCGGTTTAGCTAGTTTAACCGCATTATTTTTTGAGATAAAGTAGGCTGATCCAAAGGTACTCTTAAAGTGATTTTGGGAATATGTTATTCTAAATTTCTCTCTTTCCTTTAATATTTTTGACATAAATAAAAGGAATCTTCTGTCCAAAGTGGTCTCAGGAGCATTCAAATCCCCCTAGGGGTCTCCCTTTTCACTAAAAAATCTTAATTTCTTTTTGTAAAATTGTAAAAAACTTGGTTTCAAACTTTATAAGGACCAAGAAAGTTCTGATTTATCATTTCTCTGATATTTTAACCACTATAATAAAATAATCTTCGGAATAAGCTCTTTCGAGACCATTCCCCATCCCCCCTGGGGGGATTTGTGTCGGTGCCTTTTTCGTCGATTTCTGTTCATTTCTTTTTTACTATAATTGATCTAATCTACAGGGTAGTATACTTTATTTTATTATTAATATCATACTCCATATCTTACATTTCAAAGTAATCATAATACTTACCCCACGATTTCCCGATTGACCCGAAGGGGAAAGAGATTCGTGGTAGGATTAATTAAGAAACTCGAACTGTGTATCTGTTTTCTTTTTTCTATCATTCCTTTATATACAAATTTAAAATTAACCCCTCCTAGATTCCCCGATTGAGATACACTTGGATCGAAAGAGGTTCTTGGAGGCTTTTCTTTTAAACAAGAACATCCGGTTTAAAACTTATTAAAAATTGCAAGACTCCAGTGTGTATGCTCTGCACTTGGCTGCGGTTCATCCGATTAGTCAAGATGTATCAAAAGCACTTGGGTGACTAGTATAATTAGGACTCACTCTTCCCAATTGACAAACCATCAGGTGAAAATCCAACACCTAGATCAGACCTCTACGGTGGCAAAATACCCAAAGGAAGCAGGAACCTACTGAAAAGTGACCTCGGGGCGCCGATCTCTGTCACACCCTAATGGGTGCGTTATGAACAATAGCCCCAGAGACTCCATTTCGGCCCACATATTCCTTGCGGGTAGCCATAAAGGTTTAATTTTGGACATACTCCAAGTACTCTCGGGTATATCTGGAGTCCCCCTTTGCCTAATTTAATCAACTCATACTTCACATTTAACCTAAAAAATACTAATATGCAATCGCAAAACATTCACTCCAAGCACATGCAAGCACATCGATTTTATTGATTTGACTCCATTTTAAGGCACTGGTCTTTTTTGCTTCATATATACATTGTGTATCCGCTTTGTGCTTTCGTGTATTTATTTTCATATCTCGTCATCTTTAATTGTCTATAGTTAAAATATTCAAACTCCTAAGTAACTGATTCAGTTTAACATCATCACACTAAGAAATCATCCTTAGTAACTTAATAGGGTCTACCCCCCTTTGCTTCGTTAGGAGTTGATCCTAAACGGAGGAGTCAAGAACAAGGTGACAACCTTGACTCGAGACTTGCCCCCAAGGACAGACCGAGTGGCTTGAAGATTTCTGCCACGTGATCCAGGTGTGTGAAAGGCGGCAACACTTCATAAGGACATTTGGATGTCCATGGGGGCCTTGGGTGGCCAAATTCCTCTTTACATATGGCATGAACTAATCCCAAATTTTAAATTATGAGTTATGGAAGGTTCTTGGAAGGTGAAGAGTAATACAATTACCTATCATAGTCCCAAGGATTTGAATGGATGAGTAGGATTAACTCCCCATAGAACAATAAGAGTCTAGGAATAAACTAGGTGCCATGTGGAGCTAAATTCCCTACGCTTTATGATAACAATGATGGAAGATTATATGAAAATTCAGACCTGATTTCAGACCTGATTGTTGAAATATGAAAAATATTACATTACAGGGATAAAAATAGCCACCAAGAGGTCGAATTTGGTAGTTAGAGGAAACCATTCAAATTGGGTGGAAGATGAAGGGTTGAGGAGAAGGCCAAGTGGCATGGAGGTTACTAAACATCAAGGATGATGTGGATGAAGCCTATGGGAAGGAATTAGAAATTGGAGAAACTTATGAGGGTTCTAAAAATTTTTCATGAGGAATGGAAATGTCTTTCAATCATTTTTTAATTTTCCTTTGGCATTTGGAGAGCAATTTCTTGTCCTTTGCACGGTGAGTGCACACTTACCTTGCTAGTGAGCCAATTTCGAGAGAGTGACATTATCATCAAATTTGGACATGGAAGAGGAAATTAATACCTATAATTTGGAGCTTCAGATATTTTTTTATTTTATATAGGAGGCTACTTCTTTTTATGACCCATATTTCCTCCCATTCTCTCAATTTCCACTTCCATACTTGTTTTTCTATGAAGGCGCACTAATGTGAATGGTGGTTGCGCCCCATTGAGTTATGTTGATGCCCATGATATGATGTATGATGTATGGCTATTTAGTATAAATTTAATATTCTCTTTAAGTAGAAATAATAATAAATACATATGCAAATGTCTACATTTCCTAGCTTTCTTGTGACTAGTTTCCATGTGATGGTTTTTCCCTTTCAATGGAGATTGTGTATCTGATGTATATTGTAAATTGCATCAATGTTATATGATTTTATCAATATATTGACATGATTTAAATGTTCCATATTCATATTTCTCTGTTATGAACCATTATATGCAACATTTATGAGTCGAAGTTGAGCTTTATTGTGTCATTTTCCTTAAGCAAATATCATTGAAATTGTGCATTCAAATATGAATATTTAATCCTCTATTGTAGAACAATTAACCACATATAATGACAAAAAAATAATTATAATTACATTCCCCATACTCTTTTCTTAAATTTGGGAGGGTTTCTTAGAATTCGGAGAGCCATTTCTTCCCACACCCTAGGGGAAATTGCATCATAAATTGCTAGCAATTTTTCCCTTTTTTCCATCATGACCAATTCAAGTTGTATATGTCTATGAAATTTGATAAAAATATAATAGAGTCAATATAAGACTCCTAATACTCCCCACATAATTCCATACCAAATTCAAGACCCTCTTAGGCTATTCGAATCCCCTTGGGTCAAAACTAGTCAAGACAATTTTTTCCAAAATTCCTCCTTTATGGGAATTTTTGAATTGGGACATTACACAGGATAGCTCCGAGAAAAACCAGGAAATAATAGGAATAATATATGTCGAACCATATGTGATTATAAAGTTTCTCTAGGGGTGAATCCTACAAAAACATGAGGAATGAAAAAGTAAAATGCGGCCAGTGCTGGAAATGTCGAGAGATTACCTAAACAATGCTTTTGAAAAGGTGGATCCCTTGCCTTATGAGATGGAGGCATGACCACAAACTCCAATCCAAGCAAAGGAGAATGGTTTGGTCCATATCTGACAAAATCCTTGTTTCTCATTAGGATTCCAATTGTTTGGTTTATATCTCTATGTTCTGGGTATAACATATTTGTAGTGATTTTGTATCCAATGCACTCGTTACTTTCAAATTATTATTGGGGATTTCCTAGTTTCCTTTTCAGGTAGGATCCATTAACCATATTTAATTTATATGTTTTTAAAATATGGCATTTGGAATACTATCTAAGACTCTCCACGATCTGTCCCATTTCCGTTTTTAACAAGAATCCATGGGGATTCCAGTTTTGTACTATATTTATCTTTGTTTTAATTAAAATTATCCTCCAACATGTAAAAAGACGCTTGGGAACAAATATTGCACTTGAGGATACATTGAAGACAACCACAGAGTTAGTCACACTAATACCACATGAAATATCTCAATAATAAATGCATTCTCAGTATCATCCTATATGCGTAGGTGAAATAATGATGGATGTGTTAAAACTACACCAATCACACTGGTTTCTATAAGAGAATTCTTTATAGTATATATAATAGAAATAAGAGGATTCATTACACTCAAACAAAGTCACATTTTTCACACGGAGAGTTCATGAACCCTAGTTGAATTAAGGAGGATAAAAAATGAAACTAGAGGAGACATGATAACAATGAGAGGAATTGTGTTGGTCACCAATGAAGTTGCAATCTATAGACTGAAAATCATATGCATTATCTAATGGAATCAAGTCTAGAAAAATTGGGGTATGTTTTTTCATGAGTTAAATGATCTAAAATACTATCTTACACTTCCATTTGAGGGTCACTGTTAGTGGATAAATCTACTCAAGTGGACTCAAGCTAGACCTCCCTATTCCAAGTGGATCTAGAACAAATCAAATACATAATACATCCTACTTTCCTGGATCAAATAGAAATGCAAGTCAACATATATATCACCTACCTGAGGTCTACAAATCATCTTCTCTCTTTTTTGGTCCAATCTCCAGAGCCTTCAGATCTTGAGCTGCAAAAACCTATAGAGCAAGTGGAGACAATAAAACAATACATGTGTATTCAAACATGAATTGATCTAAGCTAACAGTTAAGGAAGAAATCTCTAAAAATTATCAACACAATAACATTTATGGAAAGAGATTTGTATTACTGTAATCAAGGAGATACATAGAATTACATAAATAAGGAGTGTCACAACCTAGCCTTAACGTTGCAACATTCCATCCAACAATCAAATCCAAGCCTCCAAATGATGATAGTAGCCTCCCAAAGGATCAAATATTGCATCCCAAAGGATGATAGGGATCACCTAGAAATTCCACGAGCATAAGAGTACCATACTCCTTCCTCACTTCACCATGGAGAGAGGGTTCAATTTATAATGCTAAAGGGATAGAGTAGATTGAGGATTAGGAGGAGGGGTCTAAGGGATATTCCCCATAGGTTAGTGAATCGAATGCCACCTCACCTAGAACCTAGGGATGTTCCTCCACCTCATACACCTTCAAGAAGAGTCTTGAAGCTTCATTTTTTCCCTCTAAACACCATCAGTGCACCTTTCAAGAAGGGAAATAGAGTCGATGCAACTTGCATGAAAGGAAAGAGTGTCAATGGAACTTCTAGTATGAATGGAAAATGTGTCTTAGCACATCCTACTGAGTGTGAATAAAGGACTTGAAGTCAAACAATCCGTAGAATATTTCAATCAAGATTCAATGATGTAAACTCATGTTGAAAGTGAAGTAACCTGCCATTAAGGCATGTAGGTCCAAGGTACTTGTCTTGGTTTCTAATTCTAATTCTTGCATGAGATGTTGAAGTCAAAAGGAATAGACTTGCCAAAGGAGGGCCATGGTGAATCCCCCATAATCAACACAAAACACAATCATAGATTTTTGAAGTGATTCAGACAGCAGAGTGATATACGAGACTGACTCAAAGATTACCAACATGATAGAAGGTAAGATGACTGCAGATGGTGGAAAAATGACAAAACTTCACTTGAACATGGGCATGGTATGAATTGGAAATATTGACATGAGAAGGATACCAATACTCTAATGAAACTGACGGAGGGATTATTCTTAGACAACTCAAACAAGGTAAGAAGACTCATGGAATTGGCAGGACTTGAAGACAAACAGATTACTTAAGTACTGAAATGCATATGCAAATGAGTTCCATGTTCAAGAGTAACTATGTACTGTCGTAAATAAAATGAAACACAAACTCTTTCCTTAGTTTCACCATCACAAAGGATGAGTTCCTGTTTTCATTTTTACGAGTTCAAAGAGGGTAACAAACACTCGTTATAGCTCATCAAGTGATGAGTCCATTCTCATATGTTTTATAAATCTAAGAAAGGAGGGGTTCATTCCAAGAAAAGGGTCCTTCATCATTTTGTTTTACGAGTCCAACGAAGGTAAACCCATTTGTCATTTCATGTTTAGAGAGTCTAACATGACTAAGAAGTCTCCAAAATGGAATTTTTCATAAAGTTAGTCCCCAAGGCCTGAAAAAGTACAAAATAATTCCTAGGATAACTCTTCCAGTCATGATTGGCTGGAGTATACCTTTTTTGTAAGTAGTTCTCCCTGGTCCGAAAAAGGGGTGAACTATCACCAGGAAGATGACTCTTCAAGCCTTTTTACGAGCATGAAGAAGACAAGATCACTCGACAATATTTTCACATTTTAAGAGTCCAAAAAGATCTTAAAGAGGACTATATTAGGATTCTTTTTTCATAATCCAATTTTACGAGTCTAAAACACAGTAAAAGTACACTCGATACCTCTTCACTAAGATTTTAACGAGTATGTCAAAGATATAAAAGACTCTTGGAACCTTTTTCATGTTTGAATCTAGAGCACGAAAAAGTGATAAAGTAAGTTGAAACGTCATCTTATTGTTTTTAACGAGCTCAAATATCAGTTGAAAGAATGCTCAGGGTATCTTCTTCATTTTTTACCGAGCTTGGAATAGAGAAAAAACTATGTTGAAAGGGTTGTTTCATGGTTTAGTGAGCTCGAAACTAAAAGAAAGTATTCTAAAAAAGACTCCCATTGATGGGTGTTTTCCCAACATGATTTCCAGTGGTTTGTACTTGCTCCCAATATAACTGTCAAGTAGCTTAATTCCAACATAAAGAGGTAGGGTACATGCCTCCCAAGATTCGTTTCGTATGATTTACAACCAGATGAAATGAAGGTTCAAAAATTGATTCTTGACACAATGTAAGAATTTGTTTCATTTTTTAAATGATCTTTAAATGAAAAAGGAACTCTGCTGAAGGTCAAGTTTATTTTTTAACGAGCTTGAAACCAAGAATAAACATTGCTCAAGGTGACCTGTTTCATTTTTACACAAGCTTGAAATAGACAATAACTATGCTTATGGGGGCCTGTTTCATTTTTACGCAAGATTGAAACAGATAATAACTATGCTTGAGGACATCTGTTTCATTTTTTAATGCGCTTGACACAGAAAGGGAACTATGCTCGCTGACATCTGCTTCATTTTTTAACTATATTGACACATAAAGGGAACTATGGTCACAGAAATTTGTTTCATTTTTTAATCAGCTTGACATAGAAAGGAACTATGCTCGCAGGCATCTATTTCATGTTTTAACAAGCTTTAAATAGAAAGGAACTATGCTCACAAACATCTGTTTCATTTCTTAACGAGCTTGAAATAGAAAATAATAACTATGCTCACCGCCAGTTCTAAGCCAACATGATGTCTAGAGGTTCAATGGGTTTCTCCCTTACATAAGAAGCTAGCGACTTAACTCTAGTATGATGTCAAGAGGTTGGAGCCATGCCCCCCATTTTACCTATGATGGGAAGAATCTAACTAGAAGGGGAAGGAACTGCAAGAACATGCAAGACATTCAAGGAAGTCTGATGACTGGGAGTCATACGATGATCGAGTTTAACAAAGGAGATCTAATCAATGGTCACAATATTCCCATCATGGGGAAAATGCATCACTCGAAAGAGTGTGGACACTTAATCTTTCATGGCATAAACATAATCTCTCCCAAGGAGCATATTAAAATCTAAGGGACCTTGGACTACCATAACATCAATACAGTCTGTTTTTCCTTCCAAAGTAATAGGAAAATGAGGAAGGATCCTTAAAGGCATAGTAGGTATTCGATTAAAATCCAGTATATGATCAATGGCTGGCACAAGTGGAGGGGAACCTATGGCCTTCCATGTAGTACATGATATAATGCTAAGAGAATTTCCTTCATCAACAATAGTGTGGAGTATATTCTTAGCAGTAACTTACCCAGATATCTAGAAATGAACACTCGAATGAAGATGATATTTTGTTAGGTTACTCTAGTAAAAGGAAATAACCTCACTACTTGTATAGGTTTCTATCGAAAGAGACAAAACTTCATCTTGCATAGAACAATCCGAACTAACTACAAAAACTTCAGCAAGTTTCAGTTCACTCTCAACTGAAAGAGAGGGGGAAGACGAAGACTATTTCGAAGAGACTACTTCAATATTAATGCTCTCTAATGAAGTAGTGGGATCAGGTGGAGATGAAATCAAATTGAACACTTCAACTTCACTCTCCAAAGGAAGAGTGGGACCAACTAAGGTTGGAACTAGATCAACCTCTTTGGCTTCACTCTTCAAAGGAAGAGTGGGATCGATCGAGGATGGAACTAGATTGACTGCTTTGACTTCACTCTTCAATGGAAGAGTGGGATCGAACAAGGATGGAATTGGATCAAACACTTGATAAAACAATGGGATGTCAGGGGACAACTTACAATAATGTGTTGGAAGTCATTGCTAAGGAACAATAATATCTTCCAACAACTTAGAAGCTTCATCCATGAGAGGAAAAAGGTAAGTGAGGTGCATGTCCTTACATAGCAAGCAAGGATGTTTGACGTTTCCTTTTTGACTCTTAACCATAAAGTCACTAGTTGAAGGGGTATCATTAGTATGAAGGTCAAAGGATGATGACATAGGGTGTTGAGAAACCTCATACCACACTTCTAAAACCCGTGGCAGACCATGGAAATATTTCAAATGATGGTCGCCCTTGCAAAGTCTACAAGGGAAATTAGGCTTACGAGGTGTTCTTGTGGATAATTAAACACTCTCAGAACTATGATCAGTGGATGATGGGTGTCCAACATAGGTTGGAGTTGTGACCTTCTACTTATATTTATTATTCTTAGCCTTCCTTTTCATCTTCTTCTTACTGGCACATTTACTAACATTAGAGTTTTCAATAGGTGAAGAGGAAAAAAGGGAAGTCGATTCAACATTCGACAAAGAAGGAGAAGGATTAACATGAGGTTGATACTCATGTGGTAAAGTACCATGATCTGACACAAAAGGTGCATTTGTTATAATAGCATTGGAGAATAACCACATAGGTAATCCTATAGTCGATCCGGGAAGGCTCAAAGTGGCCATGAAGGGACGACCAAAAGCTCCACAAGGGGGAGAAACAAAAGATACCATGAAAAGGAGTCTCTTGACTGGTGGTATCAGGGAATTATCCCATATATTAACCCTCTAAGAATATCTGAAGTACCACACAAATCAAACACTACTCAATTCTAAAATCCACAAGAAAACTAAAATCAAAAGTTAGGATTCTCACGGGATTATCAAGGCTTCACAACTTGTTATATACTGTAGGGTCCAACAGTAAAATGCAACAAGGAGGATTGGGACTGTACCATTTTTGGAATACCCAACTACCTAGATGACACATGCATATTAATATCCCTAAGTGTCGTTCTCGATGTATTGCGATGCCAAGACGCCCAAAAGGTTAACTCAGTTGGTCACAAGAATCCTAAGAGGGTCTCCGAATATACACTAGGTACAGGGGAGCTCAACTCCATAGGTTTCCCTATTTCTTGTAGTTGCGACTTTGCCAATTTCCGCAGATTTCCCTATTTCTTGCGGCTGCGACTCTGCTAAATTCTATTGATTTTCCCCATTCTCTGTAGCTTCCACTACGCTAAACTTATCCTATTATCTTATTTTCTTACGGCTGCGACTCCACCAATTCTCGCTGATCTCTCTATTTCTGCAGCTACGACTCTGCTATACTTTTCCTATCCTCCTATTTTGCACGGCTACGATTCTACCAATTTCTGTCGATTCCCTTATTTCTGTAGCTGAGACTCCTCCAAATTTATTTGCAAAATAGCTGCGACTCCTCAAGATTCAGCTACAAATTCTGCCGCTCGTGACTTTGCTAGGTTTCGACGCACTTCATAGCTCCAATTATATTTCCATCAAAGAATGAAAAGACATCTCTTAATTCACCGGGGGGGAGATCATAGCAGCACACTTGCAATTATGTTTTGAATTAATGGTTGTTGAACTGTTATGGAAAGTCATAGTTCACCTTATATCACAAAGGTATGGATTCTAACCATATACATGATTAGGTGTAAATTGGATTTGACGATATTAATCATGTTTTACCTTTTTGTACCTGTCATTATACCCGTACTCATTTAACTGTCAATCAACACATCCAAATGGGTACTTGATCTTATCACACGACCGTCACCTTTTCCTAATCTGTGCTAAATCTTGCTAATTATTACCTACCCATAACTGTAATAAATTTCCTAATTTATCCAACCTCGACTGTTCGTTGCATGTTCCTAGGCTGTAAATTCCATTTTTGGACTTGTAAGCTATCAAGTTGATATCAGAACAAAGACATATAGGTAATATGGGTATACCATCCCAACATGAACTAGTGAGTATGGAGGCTCTGCATACTAACGAGGAGGTGTTTGCTATCTTTGAAGCAGCTGGATGGACTGCATACTTTCAACGCTTAAGTGGTTTCCATACGAAAACTACTCTGCAGTTTGCCCTAAATTTGATGGACACCCACTCAAAAGTCATAAGTCTATGCATAGAATTCACTGAAGAGGTTGTAGCTGAGGTTATTGGTCTACCTCAAGTAGGGAGGACCTAATTTGGACAAAAAATTCACAATTCGGCCTCAGTACATGAATTTCTTGAAGCTGGTGAAAAGGTTCAGCAAGGAAGGAGGGGAATAGCACCACAATCATTGCCTCGGCCCTGGAATGAAGTGGTAGTATTATTGAAGAGATATATCACCTGGGAAGGTAGGTACCATACTTTTTATTTTTCTGAATTTCCTCTAATATCTCATCTATGCCACATGACTCTACTCAATATGCCATTCTATTTTTTCAAATCCCTACATTATATGACAGGGTTCGTAAGAACGGCCCGAAACCCACTAGCTTCTCTCACCCATCATGGCCTAGTTAAAATTCTCATCTAAAGGGCCTTAGAAAAACATAACCAAACCTGGGAACAGTTTACTCGTCAGCCTCAGATAATTAAGGAACCTGCAATTTTGGGTGGTGTTCCAATAGAAGAGGAAGATAGGAAACCTGCATAGTTGGGGGGAGTGGAAGTAGAACAGGAGAACCAGAGACCCTCCAATTCAGTTGGGGGAAGAGAAGAAATAGTTCCAAACAAGAACCCAAAAAATCAAGAGGAAGAATTGGGAGAGGCTACAACAACAGATAACCCTATGGAAGGAATAGATATTTTGGAAGCTTCGATAGCAGAAGCTGAAAATGGAGCAGCATTGGATGCTGTGACCCTAGAAGTTGCAGCTGTGGGAGATATAATGACAGAAGGAGATGCAGAGATCCTCACCATCAAATCCTCTCCTGAATGGAGGGGAACTTTAATCGAGGATGAAATTGAGATGGCAGAGATAAGGGGAGTTACTGAAATGGGAGATATTCCTTCTACATCAGTTGCAGATTTAGAAACCCTTGTACCATGGAGGAATAGGAGAAGATTAAAAGAACAAGTACATGCATCATGGCCGGTAAAGAGAAGAAGAACTATATCCATTACAGTGGCAGAAGCAGCATAGGAAAGATGGGAAAACATTGAATCGAACATTGAATTTCCCATTTTGACACCCTGGCTAGAGGCTGATCCACAAGAAACTGCTATAGGAGAACCTCAAATCGAGGGAATTTTGTATGATAATAGTATTCTGAAATAAGAGGTGGAGCTTCTTCCAAAGGAATTGGAAAGTTGGAAGGAAGCATGCAAGAAAAAGATGGATAAAAGGATGCACACATTGGTAGAAGTTGTAGACCAATTGGAAGGATCACCTCCTGATGAGGAGGGTGATGAATTGGATAAAGTGGTCTACCCAGAATGTGATGAAATTTTTGACCAATCATGATGTAAATTTATAGTGTGGGAATTTTGGGGAACAAAAACCTACACAAGCAACTGAAAAAGGAAAAGAGGCACTTGTGGTGGAGCTAAAGGGTGAAGATGAACCGGATTTTGAGATGATCCCTAATTTAGAATTTGGGGAGGCTAAGAAATTTAAATCCCAACCAACAAGGGATATTGAAGTCACCTAGGAGCAACCTCAACAGTTGGAAGAAGTTGGAAGGAAAGATGTTGTCACACAAGAACCAACATCCTTAAAAACTCTTGTTGAGGCTGCCACTCAGATGGAAGAAGTTGAGTCAGAGGTTGAGACAATTCCTTATTAAAACCTAGGGGACCTTGAAGAAACTACATAAAATTCTCAAGACAGAGTTGATCTAGGAAGAAGTTCAACAGGAAGAAAAAGTTGTTACACAAGAACTAGCATGCCCAATTTCTTTTGTTAAAGACACAGTACAGACTGAAAGTTGTTGGGATGGGAGTCAAAGGAGGGATACTTTTACATAAGAACCAATATTCCTAAAAATGTTTGTTGATGCATCCACACAGATAGAGGTTGCTACAATATTGGTGACAAAAGATGCTGCTACACAAGGACCATTATTTTCAATCACCTTTGTTGAAGCTTCCACACAAACAAAGATTGTTGCAACACTAATGGAGAAGGAGGTTGTCACATAAGAACTAGTATCTACAGAATTGATTACTGAAGTAACCATATAGGCAAATACTGCAACAACATTGAGCAAGAATGAAGCTGTTACACTCGCAATTTAAGGAGAGAAGGCTGAAACATCAGGTGATAAAGAAGGAATGAAAATTCCTCCATAAATTGTTTCAGATTCGGATAATGAAAAGAATACAAAGCTATCATTGTTAAAGGTGGAAGTAAAGAAGTGGAACGATCATGTGGATTGATATAGAGAAGGAATGGTTCCTCTTGTTGAACACATAACAAATATTAAGGAATTGAGTGAAAAATGGGTAGAGGATCTAATTTTTCAAAAGTTCCATTGGGAGGAGGTACAAAAAGAGTTGAAGGAATTGAATAAATTCAAGTCCATGCAGAAGGAGAAAGATCAACTATGCGCCCTCTTCCAGGAATTGATGAGTTTCAGAGTTCCATCTCCCTCCTATCTGGTATTTTTGTATGAACAAATAACTTTTTTTAAATTAAAATCCTTAAAGGAAGGGAGACCTTATAAATTGACACCCTCTGCCTAGTTTTTGGAAACCTTTATGGAAAGAAGCCTCACTGAGAAGAACCTGTTATGTGAATTTTATTTGCATGAAATGGCCTTCCCTTTGGACCTGCATTCTAACCCTACTCCTTACTTAGTAGATGTACAGTTGAGGGCCTTTTCCTCTTTTGTCAACAATAATGCACAATGGGAGAGGGCCTTTCACACAACCTCTCAGAATGAGGCTAAATCCAATATGTGGATTCAGAGTGAGCCTCAATCTTCTTGACTTCTTCTTACTTTTAAGGAAAATAGGATTGAACCTCCCATGAAAACCCATCAGCTGATTGAACTACAAGAAAAGGTCATCTCTACTTGTTTTGACAAAATTTTGAGACAACAACAGCTGGCCATCGAAGGTAGTAAGAATAGACAGTAGACTTCTTCTTCAACCTTAAAGAAAATGAACCCCTATTGTTTTAAAAACTTTAAACAGGCGCTTCCTAGGGTCAAAGGATATGTGGGTTGTATGAATAAGTGTGGGGTTCATTGGATGGGACTTAAATTTAAATTTCCAATTATTTGGTGTCCAACAAGGCCATACATGGACGATTTATTGACTAAGGCAGAGGAGAAGCAGTGTTGGAAATAATGGGTGGCCTATAAGAGATATATGGATGGGATTGAACCTCCTAAATGCTCCTACAATTTTTCCTCTCTTCATGAAAAAAGTACAATTCTAGAATTAGATTCAAAATAGCGGAGGTTGTTGCATGAGGACATGCAACAGAATAGTTTGGGGGGGTGTTGGGTCCTGAAATACCCCTTTTTGACCACACCTATTATACCCCTTTTTTCCTTGTCTTACTTCATTCTATGCACTAGACAGATGTTTTCCCATCACATTGATTCTTGAATCTTCACAAGTATGAATAATTATTGTTTTATCTTATTAATTCCTACAATTATTATGTTCAGAACTTTGTCTCTTGAATTATGCTAACACATCATGATTTCATAAAGATAGTTCAATATTTGAGAAGTACAGGTGTAGCATCCTAGGTGGTCTGAAGAGAAGATGAGCTTTTGATTCCAGTTATTACTTGCCAGTCCCAGCTCCACATGCTAGACGCAAAGAGAGGTCATTATTCCATGCATAGATACAACAGACTCAGCTGCAATAGACTCAGCTGCCACAATGTGCCGCTGCTTAAGGAATAGCTACAACAGATTAGGTATCTATTAAATTGGTTCCTTCTATTCTCTAACGGATCGAGCAACATGATTTCCTATGCTCTCTACTTGCATTCAATTCAACTCCCAGTTGTAACATATCGTTGTAACAAGGTAGCCTGAATAGTGTAGATATTCATGGATGCCCGATATCAGTGGGTGAAGGTTATGATTGTTCATGTATAAATATTAGGAAACATTCTGAGCCAAGGGTTGGTTTATTATTGATTAGACTGTGTAAGCTATGACAATGAGTTGTACTTTGCAATTTGTCATTTTAATATAAGGAGCAGGATTCTTTTGACTTCTAGGTCTTAACGTGTGTTATTTCCTACATCTCTGTTTAAAGGTTGGGCCCGTATTCCATAGAGATTGATGAGTTAATTAGATGTTTTTATTGTTTTGTTGTGTGGTGTGGAAATTTCAGTAATTGCATTCTTTATAGTTAGTTGCAACAAAAATGATTTATCACTGTAGTTCTTTTGATAGTGATGTTTGCATTTTCCTTACGGTTGTAACTGCATGGTGTGACAGTCGACTGTGTAGGTTAGTTTCCATTATGCATGTGTGCTAATAGCTGTTATAGTCAAGCTCATCTCCAATTCCTTTCAATTATTTGTCTTTTTTCAGGTTTGCTAATTTAGTCAGATTATGGTTTAAAGTTTGTTTAGTTCAATTGTTGTTATTTCCAATTCTTAGAATAGTTGAATTAAACTGGTTCTGGTGGATTTACATATAGTCTGATAATGTTAGGATTTAAATTTCTGCAAAAGTAAGTCTAGCTATCTATTTTTAGATTCGTTAATTGATGGATTGATATTGTAGGAGGTAGATGCATTTCTGAATTTCTAGGTCGGTGATTTAGATTAGTTTAGCTATGAGAGGAGTTTGACTGAGCAGATAAGTAGGATAGTTAATCTTTCATTCATTTGATAAAATACTTAGTGTTTATGCACAGACAGTGTGAAATATCTTTGAAATAAAAGACTTTCCTAGGTTGAAAATTTATATTGAGCATTTTGTATGTTAGTTGTAATTAACTTTCATATAGAGTGACCAACACTACCCAGTTCTGAAAAGCTTCACATTCATCCCAAAATAGAATAACCCATCCCAAAACAAAACAACCAGATTTTCCATGGCATGCCCCATCTCGATTACATACATAAGCTACCCATAAAGAAATTGCTACAGGAACCCCTAACAGATGACTGAACAAGAAATAACAAAACAACCATATTTTTTTATGTCGTGCCCCATCCCGATTACATACATAAGCTTCCTATAAATCCTATCACTACTGGAACCACTAACATTAAACTGAAAAAGAAATAATAAGAGCATAAACAAAGGGGCCTCAAACCTGACCCTATCCAGACACTCCTGAAGAGGAGTGTTTGGTATTATTCATCATTCTGGAGGGCTTCCTGGAAGTCATGTCGTTTGACTTGGCCATGATTGTCCCTCCAACCTCTACCCGCTCCATCCTCGGGTGGAATAATTGAATCCCCATCTTTGTGGCCATCAGTTCTATCTTTTTGTGCATTAACTGGCAATAAGATTTCCTCCTTCCAAACTCTCATTGGTTCTTCATCCCCTTCCTTGCAGCAGTGCTAAGCGAAGAGTGCACTATTAGGCTCATGTTAACCCAATAGAGCATAAGCAATTTGTCATAGGCTGCAACCATCCCAGTTGTATTTATAGGGTCTACCACCCAAGGTTCAACCTCACGGCACAACTCCTCTTGGGTCATGGCCTTTGCTTTGTCCCATAAACAGTCTGCAACTGATTCAATTTTGTCACGGGTCGCTATAGGAACAAAGTATTTGAAGTAGTCAGTAGCCTCTTGTGCTTGTATCTGGGCTCTAGTCACGCATCCCTTGTCATGATTGTCATTCAAGACTTCCCCAAACCCCAAGTTTCCCCTCCGAGACCATTTGGGAGGCATGGTGGAGATAGACTCTTCACCAACCACCAGCTCTTCAGAGCTGAAAACACAATCACGAGCCCTTTCAACACAAAAGAGGTTGGGATACTCGACAGAGTTTGTTAAGCAGAGGACGAAGCTGCTTAAAAATATAAGGGTGGAAGCCACCTCACCATCATAACGGTTCTTTACTCAACCTTTGTCATCCTAATGTCATCTCGATTGGCATCCTTTGAGCCTTAAAGACCATATCTGTCATGTGTTGTGAATCTCCTGTATCCATCCCTTTGGGCCTGAAACTGTACTTCCCACCACACACTCAAGCATGGCTAGGATCCTCATATGCAACCATAATTCCCAACACATGCTCACATGTGGCCCAAATATTACACAAAGATTACATAAAGATTATCATCGGTGAACTGGATTACACAATGATTTCGCACCCAGCTTCTATAATTAACCTGCCTTCTATCTCATCAACGAAATGGACTAACAACCGTTAGATCTAGATCAACGGTGGAATTAAATTGTTATAGGTCAGATTTTATAAAGTATCGCTCAAGTCAGGGATTTCTTCTATCGCGCTAGTTCACCCAGCAAAATAGTTCTCCGCCGTTGATCTGCAGCAAGATCATTCTTCATCCTTGCAATGATTAGTTTCCAACTTCACAACAAATTCTCCTTTAACTTTCTCGCTATTTAGTCGGCGAAATTCCTCTTTAGTCATTGATTGACTCACCTCTTGATCACCATCGTCGACTTGTTAACCAATCTCTCCTACATCATGGATCTTCCTTGCAATGCATAGCTAAAAGTGACTTATTATGTGTAAAAGTCAATACTCAAGATGTTTTTTCATTCAACTAACCATACAATCAACGTGGTCACAAGATATGATTCAAATGGGAAATTTCTTCCAAACTAAATCAATAAACTCAATTAACCCAAAAATACAGGCATACAATCTTATTTCACAAAGGTCCTTTATCTAAACCTAAATACAATGGATCAATCATTAGAAACAAATACCTCTCTCTCTCTATGTAAGAACCAAGAGTCTAAAATTTGAGCTTGTTACTCTTGATGGAACCTTCCTTGAGCTAACTAAGCTCCAATAATCTACCTAAAATCTTCTACGAGCTAACAAGCTCTGTAAGCTAAAGCTAAGTTATCCATCTAAATGACTCAACTGGATTAAATAAAACTCTTACTCTGTTTTCTAGATCCTTCAAAGAAGGAACAAATTCCTTATTCCACTCTATTATCCTCTATGACTTACTATGCTTCATATCTTCTATTTTCGAGAAAGGTAACAAGCAGCTCACTTTATTTTTGCTTGCTGTGGCTTTTTTACTTTTGGAAAATTATTGATGAAAACTACCAAGGATTAGAGTGAAGAAGGAATATCTTGCATGTGGATCATTTATGCATCTAAGAGTTACTTATGAGAATCCTATACATTGGGTATTTTTCCCTACATTAATATTTGGTAAGCATTAACATTTTGTTGAAATCATGGTTATGTAATAGTTAATTTATTGACCACCTTACAAATTGGGGTGATATTATATGATATTTGTATAAGATGTAATTTATAATTGTATAAATGGTAACTGAAAGGATATTTCTACTATTTATTTGTGCTACATCCTTTAGAATCGGAAACATGTTAACTTTTATTATGACTTTGGGTGCAGAGAAAAATTAGTGGATTATGCTCTTGCCTCTGGAAAAATCTATGAGGGAGAAGGGTTTAAATACATCAAGGAGTGCTTTGAAAATGGCACACTTCATCTCATTGGCCTTTTGAGTGATGTTGGTGTTCATTCGCAATTATATCAGTTAGAGGTATTCTATATATATAAATGCATTATTATGAGTTGTTTATATTAGAAAAGATTATAGATTTATCTGTGCTATGCAATTTTTAATCTTTGTATTTCTCCATAGTGTAGTTGAATGCTTTTTATATCACCAGACTGGATTGAGTTGGGTCTAAATATTTTATAATTGTAGAACCCATTGATCTACTGACGTAAATTTCAAGAGAAGGCTTCTCTTACATGGATCCATCAAGAAACCATTACAAAAGATGTTCATTTTTATCCAAGAATACTTGAAATTCTAGTTAGACGTTCACTTCTAGAGTATGCATATGAACTTGAATGCCAACTTTGTCCTACAAAACGTTTCTGTATTACTGTTTTCTTTATTGAATCAATGTTGCATATGAAACCTTTCAATTTTAGCCAAATTATAAGTTCATAGCCATTCAGACTACTTTCTTAGGCCTCTTGAGTCAGAAAAATGTTGGGATTATTATTCTTTTCTTAGAATTACAAATGATGCAATCGTGGTTTTAATATTACCCCTTTCCCTAATTCTTAAAGGGTTCTAGATCAATGGTAGAGTTCCTGCTTGGAAAGTAGGAGGTTGAAAGTTTTATTCCTTTGTTCCCTAATGATATTGCAATATTGATGTTTTAAATAAAATATATTTTATTATGATCTATTCTGGCTATGAGGGGGGTTCTAAACTGACTTCATATGTCACTATGAGGGGGGTTTTGAACCACCTCCATACATACCTATGAGGGGGGTTTAAAACCACCCCCAAAGTTTTATAATAGATACTTTTCAGGGCGGTTTTGAACCGCCCCTATAGGTACCTATAAGGGGGGTTTATATCCACCCTTAAAACTGAATTTTGGGGGGGGTTCGAAACACCCCCAAAAGTGGCTTTAGCGGGGGTTTTCAAACCGCCCCCAAGCGTGACTTTTTTTGGGGGTGTTTAGAACCATCCCCAAAAGTCACTTTTAGGGAAATTTTTTATCTCTTCTAGGACCGCTCCTAAAAGACAAAACTTTTAGCGTCCGTGCTACTCGGGGCGCTTTTGTAAAGATTGCCTCCAAATCCAAAATTACTCCCAAATCCCTTTTGGTGGGGGGGGGGGGGGGGGGGGGGGAAAAAAACCGCCCCTAAAAGTCAATTTTAGAGGTGGTTTTAATCTCTTCCAAAACCGCCCCTAAAAGGAAAAACTTTTGGTGTTGGTGCTATTAGGTGTGTTTTTGTAAAGACCGCCTCCAAATCCAAAACTACACCCAAAAGTGACTTTTGGGGAGTTTTAGAACCGCCCCCAAAAGTGTCTTTTGGGGGGGGTTTAGAACCTCACCCAAAAGCGTCTTTTTGGGGGTGTTTAGAACCATTTCCAAAAGTCACTTTTGGAGGGGGTTTAGAAGCATCCCCAAAAGTCACTTTTGGGGGCAGGTTAGAACCACCCCCAAAAGTCACTTTTAGAGGTGGTTTTTATCTCTTCTAGAATTTCCCCTAAAAGTCAAAACTTTTAGCATCGGTGATATTAGGGTCGGTTTTGTCAATATCGCCTCCAAATCCAAAACCACCCCCAAAAGTGACTTTTGGAGGTAGAAGACAACTGCCCCTAAATGTCAAATTGGTTGCAGTCATTCTAGAGCAAAGTTATGCTGGTGGTTTTCCTTTAGATATCTTGGAGCAACAGAATTCAGTGTCCTTGTCTAGCAGAGGAGCACTTCTTTCAGATGTTGGTTGTAATCTTACCTCACGTGTTTATCAATAAAGATAGTCTTTCTTCCAATATTGTGTCTTTGCACTCTTATGTATTGTGATTTCAGAATTGTCTTGTTAATACATTGCAAGCATATTTTCATTGATCATCTATATAATATATAAGATATTGAAGGAAAGTTATTTTTCTTTGTAGGCATTGGAGATTCCCTAGAATCTATGGAAGCAATTTGGATCGAAGAAGAAATCTAGGATCAACCGTCATAAGCAAGGTATGCCTAATTTCTTCCTATTTCTATATCAAATTCTAAAATGGTTGATTGTCTGCAAGTTTATTTAATACATTGGTAACCTTAGAGACCCTAGGTTATAAGGTTGTATTCTCTTGAACAACACCACACAAACAAAATCGAAAAATTTACAATCCAAATGGATCAATATAATTGTATAAGGTAAGGAATCCTAGAAGTACTTGCTCAAAATTTGTATTATTTTAGGAGCACCATAGGCCAAAATCTAGAAAAAACTAAATCTACAAAGCATATTGAACACACCACCCCTATCCCAATTGTAGGGGATTTTTTTAAAACATTATTTGGAAATATTGGGAAGGAATCAAGCATAAGTTGGTTTGGAAAAGTGGCTTTCTCAAATATAGACTCTCCTTTAATGACCATTGCATATGGTGGTTTCTAGTAGTGCATTAGGAAGGGCATCCATTGGTCGATATTTCCTAGTCCTTAACCAGGATATTGTATATGAAAATATTTAGAGTTCCCAAAGATCTTTTAGATAGATAATCTACAAACTAGAAGAGTAGAGACATTTTTAATATGGAATGTTTCCTTGGCTCTGCAAACAAGATTATTCTAGGAAAAATTGAGGATTGATCCTTGATAACCTCTTCCTTAATATTTTTCCTCCAAGACAATGGAAATAGTGGAAAGATTATAGATGGATCCAAAGAAAGGGATTCATTAAATACGAGTTGGATTATGGGTGTAATGGTTGTTGATAATACTTAGCATTGAACCTAAGTTTAGGAAAGTTTGGAGAACCAAATAAAAGAAGAGCACTTGGTTGTAAGACTAAAGTACATTTACAAGTGAAAACAAATAAATTTGATGGTCCTTCTAGAATGAAGGATTATACATAGGGAAAATACTAAAATACTTAGGAATTATGTATCTAAAATGCTATTGTGTAGCGAAGATGAAAGTCCAATTTTTTTTATGGTTCTCCAAAGATGCTTAATCACCTTGACTGGGATTTCAAGCTTTGTCATACCTTTCTCCTAGACAATATTACATGGAAGGATACCTTGTTGGGAGATTCTCTCCCTTCAAAACATGTCACTGGATTAGAGTTAATATTTTATATAATATTTGGAATCTAAGAAATGAGTTTTTTTCACCAAAGAAAAACATAACACAAACTTTACTTGGTAGGAAGGGTCTCTATTTTTTCTGATACGCTTGTACAAATTTGCGACCAAACTTAAAAGGTGGACATGGAAGTAGATCACATGTAGGAGATAATGAATTAGTGGATGGATTTTCCATATACCATGTGTAGGTTTCCACTTGAAGGAACTCTCCAACATGCTCTACGTATTCCCCATTTACAACGTCCATCAACACACAAAGCAAGTTGAGTTGTAAGAGAGAACTAAGAGATGAAACAAAGATTTCCCTCATTAAGAGATTAAAAGGTCTCATGGTTTGAAAAGTTTCATCATATTAGAGGAAGTTTCGTCATATATGAGGACGATGTTTGATGTAATGTTTTCATCCAAAATAAGGAAAGAAAATTAATTACACAGTTCCATCTTCAAAGCTATTTGACCCAACTTTTCATGGTGTATAGTTTTATTATAATATAATATTATTATATATTAGTTTTAATATTAATTATTATTATATATTAAATATAATATTAACTACTATTATGTATTAATTATATATTAATATTAGTTAAAAGTTATTGGACCCTTCACGATTTTTTATGAAATATTAATTATAATATAATATTATCATATATTACTTATAATATTAATTATTATTACTATTATATATTATATATTGGTCACGTATTACCTAAAAGATGGATTAGTATATTAATTACATATTATATATTAGTTAAAATTATTAGACCCAACTTTTAACGATTATTATAAAATATTAATTATAATATAATATTATTATATTTATTTATAATATTAATCACTATTATTATTAAATATTATTTATTGGTAATGTATTACCTAATATATGGTTGGGTATATTAGTTATTATATTAATTAAAAGTTATTGCTTGATGATTATTATAAAGTATTAATTATAATATAATATTAGTTATAATATTTGTAACACCCCGGTTTTGACCCCGTTTGCATTAAATGTATATGATGTATATTGTAATTAATCATGGTGTGGAGTCTTGGAAACATTTACCACCATACACACTCATTTTGGTCAATTTGGCCTTGTTAAACCACTATCCTAAGTTTTATTGACTTAATTGATATCAGAGGAGCACTGCATGACATTAGCATGAACACACCCACGCCTACCTTCAGTCAAGGAGGCTAACTTAGCCTTCTCCTACATTCAGGGAGGTTAACTGGAGCACTCCGGGGGTGATCTAAGTGTCATAACTGCACTTTATTGCTAACTGATGGTTAAAATTAGTTAAACATGGTAGTGAAGGCGCCTCCCTTCATTAAATTGATTATTTAATGAATTGGAGTCAACAGGGGTGCCTCCAACCACTTCTAATGGTCAGTTACACTTCAATTAACCTCATTGGCATTTATTGGAGTAATTGATGTGCTACCACTTGTTGGTTGAATTTCAGTGACATGTGTCTAAGCTACTTTCAGTTAGACTTAGTCATTTATTGCACTCTAACTTCAGTTAGGTCTCAGTTGAGTCAATTAGGGTTTTGATCAGTGGTTAACTTGACTGTGGCTTACATTCAGTTAAGCTAGACTCACTCATTCAATTCGAATGACCTCCTTTGGAATTCGAATTCTCTTGTCATTCATGCTTCCAGCATGATCATTGTATTGTATTATTCATTAGTCATTTGATTATACAGAGCTGTTACTTCCATTGCAGCACCATTTTGCCAATTTTATGATTATCTGTTTATATTCTTTGTGAGACTGTGTTTTCAATTCCTAGACCACTATGACAAATTAATATGGTATTAGAGCTCATGGAAAGATGAAGCTCAATTCTCTCAAAAACAAGGGTTTTGACAGATCTTGCATGAAAAATCGAGCAAAGCTCAAAAATTCCAACACTGCACCAGAAGCCAAGACTTACCACTTAATACCCCAAGTAAGGAAATTGTTGATCAAGCTTGCTTGATTGACTATGTTGGGTGTGATGAAAGCCTAAAATGTGCAGGCTATCTAACCTTATGGTGCCCCTTTTGTTGTGATTTTTAGGTTTTTAATACGTGAAAGCATTCGCTCCAGCAGATTTAGATGGCTTCTTCCGTAGAACTCTTGACTCTGTCAAATTTATACTCATGGAAATGAGACATGGAGATCCAGCTACATTCTACAGGACTCTATAGGGTCACTATGGACACTGAAGAAGAGCCTGCTTCTATGACAGACAGATCTAGATTCTTGAACAAGAAAGATGAAGCATTCGAACTCTTGTGCCTCTCTGTTTCCCAGGATCTTCTTTTCCATCTTTCATGATTGAAGACTCCAAAGGAAATCTAGGACAAATTGGAAACCCTATATGGAAATAAGGATGATTTGAGAGTATACCAACTTGAGAATGAGTTAATGTCTCTCCATCCTTCCAATTTTGAGACCTTGAATGACTTTTTCACAAAGTTCAAGCAGACTGTCTTACTATTGAAGCAATGTAAAGTGGAGAAGGAGGATGTGAGCTCATCCTCACCATACTCTCCAAACATGGAGCTGATTATTCATTTTTTATCTCTACATTCTGTGTGGGGAAGCTCACAACCCGTGGATGGAAGATGCCTTCACTCAATGCCTTCATTGAGTCCCTAACAAGTGAACATGACAAGCTTGTCCAAATGGGGATCACTAGATCCTTCCATGATCAAGCCCTCCATGTCTCAAGGCCCAAAGATTTGAAGGGTAAAGGAAAACAACAAAAGAACCCCAAAACTAAATTTGAAGCTCCTAAGCCTAAAGTTGAAAACCAGTAGCATGATGAGTCTTCTGGATCAAATAAGAACAAAGGAAAATGGCATTATGGAAATGAAAAAGTCAAGTGTTCATGCTACAGGAAGGGATTCCACCCTGAACAGGCCTGCATGAAGAAGAAAATTGATGAAGCTACCTCTCTCCTTGAGATAAATCACATCAATCTTTTGGAAATATTTCGGAGGAGGGATCAATAAGATCGGGAACCACAACATGAAAGAGGTCATGCCTTCATGGCAAGAACTTCAAAGTCCAAAGCACTCTTGATAGATTCTAGATCTTTGAACCACATGATGGTTGAAAGAGACTCCTTCTCATCTTTGGAAACTAGAAAATCCATCCCCATCCACATGGGAGATGACTCCACCATCATTTTAGAAGGACAAGGTAGTGTTGATCTTGAGAATGGATATTTTTCAAATGTTTTGTATGTATCGTCTCTGGCATCAAAACTCCTAAGCGTTTATCAAATGACACATACGGGATTTCCCAAGATATTATCATTCATCCCGAATGATGTAGAGATCATGGAACTTGCATTCAAGAAACTTGTTGCAAAAGGCCTTGCAAACCATCATGGAACTTGCATTCAAGAAACTTGTTGCAAAAGGCGGATGCAAAGCCCACCGCACTACTAACTCATGGAAATGAAGTTAGTAGACTGTAGCATGAGAGGTTCGGCCATCTCAAATTCAAATACTTGCATAAATTATAGAAAATTTCCATGGTTGAAGGCCTCCCGGTCATCAAGGAAACCACTGGAATTTGCAAGGGTTGTGTTGTTGGAAAGCACCCTGAGCACAAGTTCGATCGGGGGAAGGAAATCTGAGCTACATGCATCTTGGGACTGATACATTCTGATATTAGTGGTCCCATGCCTATCACATCCATGAATGGATTAAGGTATATTCTTAATTTTATTGATGATTTTTCTAGGTACACATGGGTCTTCTTTATCAAAAAGAAGTCTGAAGTCTGTGAAAAATTCACTAAACTAAAGGCCTTGATAAAAAATGCATCTGGACAAAATATCAATATATTGAGATCTGATAATGGTGGGGAGTATGTCAGTAATGAGTTGCTGCATATGCTCCCAAAGTGGTATTCAGGTCCAACATTCAATTCCCTACACTCCTCAGAAGAATGGTGTAGCGGAAAGGAAGAATTGGTCTCTCAAGGAGATGAACACCTGTATGCTGGAATCAAAGAAGTTGGCTGAAAATTTGTGGGTTGAATCCATGCATGCTATATCATACATTCAGAACAAAGTTCCATAGTCATATATGAAAGGGAAGACTCCTTTTGAATCATACTTCGGACACAAGCCGGATGTGTCGAACCTACGGGTGTTTGGGTCCACTGCATGGGCCTGAATTCCACTTGATAAAAGGAGGGATTTGCAACCGCAAAGAATAGAATGTATGTTTATTGGGTATCCTAATGAATAATTTTTTTTCAAGATACTAGATATCAAAACAAAACATATCATCATTGAAAGGAGTTTCAAGTTCGATGAGCCTCTTCAAGAGGTGGAACTAGTGAAAGAGAAAACTGTTGAATTTCCTTCCTATTCTACTGAATATTTGGATGATGAAATTGGGGGTGATGACCCTGATTTTGATACTCTAATTTATGATATCATTATAAAAAAAACATCAGATGTTGAATCAGAACCTGAAGTACAAAATCATCTCCCAACTTGGGCCCAACAGAGACTCTCCTCCGCAGGAGATAACATTGGAAATCCGGATGATCCAAGGAGAACCCGATTTGATTTCCAAATAGAAAGTATTGCGCTCTCTTGTCCTGATTATTTGCTATCTGAATATCGTTATTTGATGATAATTTCAGACCCAAATTCCTAATACCATGCTCAAAAGGATCCGAGATGGAAAGTTTGCATGGATGAAGAGATGAATTCTCTTCAGAAAAACACTACTTGGGAGCTAGTTTCTCTTCCTCCGGGAAGGAAATTGGTTCCATGCAAGTGGGTGTTTCAGACTGAGGTTTCTGCATATGGAAGAAACTACAAATATAAGGAAAGGCAGGTGGAAAATTTTTTCTCCCAGGTCCAAGGTGTGGACTACCATGAGACTTTTGCACCGGTTGCAAAAATGGACTCCATCCTCCTAGTTTTGGCAATTTCAGCATCTAAGCACTGGGAAGTGCATCATATGGATGTTAAGTCAGCCTTTATGCATGGATATATTCATGAGGAGATATACATGAAGCATCATGAGGGCTACATCTTTGATCCATCTTTATTTTGCAAGCTAATTAAGTCACTATACGGGTTAAAAAAGGCCCCAAGAGAGTGGTATTCCAAGATGGATGCCTTCCTTCCCTCGCAAAATTTCCAAAGGTGTAGATCAGATACAAATGTGTATATATAGCAGTATGATGGTAATTTGATTATTATTATTTTATATGTTGATGAATTACTAATCACAGGTAGCATATTTGCTTATATTTCAATCATCAAACTGCTCTCCACAATGCATTTGAAATGAGCGATTTGGGGTTCTTAAAACAATTTTTGGGGCTCAAAATTGAGAAAAATTATGATGGGAAAATGGCCACTCAGTACAAATACATATAAAACTTGTTAGTCAAGTTTAACATGGCTGAATGTAGGTGTGCACCATTCCCTTTCCTTTCAGGGATTAGCCTTGAAGAAGGAAAAAACACACCTCCCATGGACTGCACTATTTATCGACAGTTGATTGGTAGCTTGTTGTACTTGACTCATTCTAGGCCTGATATATATTATGACATGAATTATGTATCAATATACATGTAGCAGCCCCATGATATTAATTGGAAGGAAGCCAAGAGGATCCTCCAGTACATTTAGGGAACCAAGACCTATGACATTCACTATGCTGCAGACTCCGAGCTAGAGCTGGTTGGATACACAGATTCCGATTGGGTGGATGATTCTATCGATCAAATGTTGAATTCCAGATATGTATTCATGTTTGGTGGTGGCCCCATTTGCTGGTCTAGCAAAAATAAATCCTCCATATCATTTTCTTCAGCAAAGGCCGAGTATCGAGGAGCGATGAATGCTTGCATCCAAGCTGTTTGGTTGCAAGGCATTCTTTCAGAGTTTGATGTTGGTAGTACTTTGTTCACTGTCCTATTTTGTGACAATCAAATTCCTATTAAGATATCCATAGATCCAGTTACTAGGAAGAGGACAAAGCATGTAGAGATACACATTCACTATATCAGGGAGCTAGTGCATGATAGGACGGTTGTAATATCACAAATCACATAGGGTTACCAATAATACACATTAATAATAGAAATACATAACAGAGACAAGAGACAAGAAAAAGTAAGAAGAATAACAGATTATATTTTACTGAAAGGGTCCATACAATATAGAGAACTGAACCAAGTTCTCATTCGGCTCAAAAGCCTAATATATATGAATTACAAACAGTTACAAATAACTACCTGTCGGTTCAGTGAACTGACATGACCTTATGTGGCTGACCTAACCTCTAATTAGTCAACTAACTGACTTAGTCGCCTAATCGACTAAGTCAGCTATCATTCAAGTCAGCTTACCAACTTGCTCCTCCAACATCTCGCCCACAAACAAAACATTTCTTCATCCCAAAGAAATAGGGAGGTACAAAAAAATTTATTTGCGTGTCCTTAGGTGGTTATTTCTATGCTTGGTCTTCATGGGATGTGAAGTTTGATTGTTGGTATTTTCTGCACACAGACTTCGACAATTGCTTCAGCTGTCACTGCCTGCTGATGTTGAAATGTTGTCCAACTTTGTAGTATTTTTTGGATGTCGATTGTTAATGTAGTCAGACTTGATAATATCGACATATTTTCTTGAATGGAAAATTCTTCTATATTCTCCATGTTGAGACCCATAAACTGGTCATTTTCCTCTGCTTTCTCAAAAAATTGTCTCATCTGTGGGAAGATAATGTCTAATTTTTCTAGATTTGGAATTGCTTGTTGCACCCACTGGTGTGATTTTTGCTCGTGCTTCTGCAATTTGGATGTTTCGAGCACTATTTGATTTTCAATTGTGCTCTTGATTTCTACCTCTATAATTTTTCTCTTTTCGAGCACTTGGATTTATTGTTGGGTTTGTCGAACTTGCTGATAGACTTGCCCATAATATGCAGGCCAATCTCTCAGTACTTCTTCTGTAATGACTGAATCCTCCATGTGATCTCGTAGTACCTTGTATGCTACTGCAAAAGCTATTTGCTACTATGTCAGCAGTTGAACTGTTTCTTCTTTCTGCTCTTATTTTGTATCCTGTCTTTGTGCCTGTAGCGCTGACACCATGCTCTCAAATAGCTGATAAGCCTTTTCTAACGGCTTGCCGGTGTCGACCTCTGTCGGACCTGGTATCACAGATTGCATCAAGTTTCTGCATTTGTTAAGGAACTTGACTTGTTCTTTTTCATTCTCGTCGAGCTCCCTACGTCTGTTCTAGCTCCTTGTTTTTTCTTCGATTTCCAATGATTCCAAGAGTTTCCCTAATTATCCATCCCTTAGTTTAGTTGGATCAATTGCAGTGGTCGACCCAAGTTGACTGATGTGGACCATTGTCATTTAGCTTTGATGGTCCTTCTTCCTTTTGGCTTTCTTTCTTTTTTTCTTTTGCTGTTCTACTTGCTTTGGCACCTGTGTACCTGCAATAGTCAAAATTGGATTGTCTAGTTGCTGGCTAATAGTGGTCGATGGTATTTCTGGTTGGGCTAGTTGGATAACTGCTGTAGCTGGTTGTGCATCTGGTTGGTTGGATTCAGAGGGTCTAGATGTGGGTGCGGTTGGTGCTAATGGTTTTGGTGGAGGTGGTTCAGGTGCAGCTGGTTGGATTAGAGACTCTGGGTGGTGAAGTGGTGGTGATGGTGTTGGTGAATGGTCTGGTGTGATTGGATTAGTGGAGATATGGTCAGTTGAGGGGTCGTGGATTTGTGGAGGTGATTTTCCTAGAGGTCGAAGAACAGTTCCTCGATTTCTCGATTTATTTCATCCATGTTCTCTCCTTCCTCATCTCTGGTTGGTTCATTTGCAGGTGGGTTGGGTTTGGGGTTGATCGGAATGATAGATGTGGTCTGACTTGCGACAACTTTAGCTTCTTTGTTGGGGTTTCTCTAAAATGTCAAACTCGCAATTGCAAAAGTCCTCGGTCTCTGGATTACTTGGCCAGGTTGTGGAGTGGTCAGTCTGGATCCACCAGCTTCAAACAAAGGGGCTTTATTGGTGAGATTTTGAACCGGTGTGAGTAAATCAGGTAATTTTTCAATGTATACCTGGAGGTTGCTGTCGCAGTCGAACTTCTCCTTCAGGGTCTCTGACATAGCATTCTTGCATATGTCGATTGGGCTTATGGAAGGAGGTTCTGGAATCAGTTCTTGCGTTATTTTGGTCGGGGATGGGGGTGGATGTGTAGACACAAGATCCAAAACATTTTCATCCATTTAAGTGTTTGCATTTTTTTCCTTCTTTGGTCGACCTTGTTGTGCCCCTGCTTCAACAAATCTCTGGAATTGGGTTTTGATGGGAATTTTGTTTGTTGCAGCATATTTTATAATTTTGTAGGCTGTAGCTTCTAGTTCTTCCTCATCTTCCGAGGACTCTACGATGATAATCTCGTGCTCACCCTTCCCCTGCTCCTATTCCTCGGTTCTTTTTCTTTTTCTTAAGGCTACTATCTCCTTCGACAATTTGCGTATATTTTATTTGGTGACAGCATACTCAGGGTTTTCAATGTCTATCTCTTCCCCCTGATCTTTAGTCGAGACAAGGATTTCTTTAGCTGGATTGGTTACCAGCTATTGTGCTTGTGTCTCTTCCCTTTGTAGTGTTGGTGGTCTGATTATAAGTTGCAATGGACCAGTGCCTTCTGCATGTGTCTCCTCCGACACAAATGTGCCGATATATAAGCTAAGATCATAATCCTCTTCTTTCTCTTGGTCTGTTAGTGGCTCTTTTATCGACATGTCTATTTCTTTTTCCCTTGTTGGTATCGACAATTTTGTGCCCAATTGTCGAGCCAACTCCCGGAAAATTTCTTTGACTGTCGGGTAATAGTCGATGGTTTTTGCCTTTACCTTAGCACCCTGCATGTACCACACCGTGGTATGGTCGAGCTCTAACTGGATGTGAGCAGTTTTGGGTAGACTTCATCGAATGTTTTGAGGCACCCTCCATCTGGTCGTGCAGACTTTCAGTTGTTGGAACCAGTTTTCTAGCAACACTTTTCCTTTTGCTAGTTCCTTCAATGTTCCATTTTGAGAGAACGGTTTGAATCTCCACATGTGGAATTTTTTCAATTATTGAAACTATTTGTCTTTGACAGGGCACAAAGAGTACATGACTATCCATATCATAAGAGATGGAAACCTTATGATCCCTCCTGACTCTTGGAATTTTTCACAGATGCCTTTGAGCATGTCGACGACATACTCAGCCCATATGTATATTTTTCCTATGTTGGAAATGGTATCCACTGCCTCCAACATATCCAGTTTGAGGTCGCTTCCTGGATCTATCGGTGTAAGTGTAGTGGCTATGATTTTGGCCACTATTTGCAGCGTTTGAGCTTGTATTTGGCTAATCATTAGCCCTTTGGAGTTTTTTTTTTATGTTGATCCTGTTAGCTCTTCTAGCAACCCTTCTTTGATCTTGACTGGTACTGGTTCACCTTGGTTTGATAACCCAGTCAATTTGGAAATTACTTCCCCAGAGATTTCAACCGCTCGGTCGAAGTAAAATCTATTGTTATGATACCGGCTTATGATAAATTTCACTGCTATTTCCTTCGTGCCTCCAAAATTAGCCATGATCATTGCATTGATGTACTTTACAATGGTATTGTGGTTGATTTTCTCTGCAGCTTGTGTAGGCCTCTTGTCGACATAAGCCCACTCTTTAATCTCAGCCCATAGTTTTGCCCATGAGCCCTCCTAAACCTTTGGTGGTTTAGTATTTATAGTTGATGCGTTTGACATTTTTGTTGATGGGTGTATTAATTGCAGACGTGATGGTCCAGCATGAACACTTGAGTTTGTGTTAATGGTGATTTGATTTTGTCATCCGTAGTCATGAAGGTGGGATGGGACTTCCGAGGTCGTTGGTCGATGTCGATTATGTGAGCGGTCAATGGTGTTATGTCGATGGGAGTGATGTCGGTTGTCGTGGTGGTGATTTCCTATCATACTGTTTTATGTTTTTCGATCTTATTTTAGTTTTTGGATTTTCACATTTTTAAAGCTTTTTTTTAATCGTTATGGTCATTTTTTTTTGAACTGGTTTAGTTTCTGTACCACTTTAGTCGGGCACCATTAACAAGTTTTCGAAATACTATGCCTTGTAACGTCCTTAGTTACACTGATCTGTTGGCATGTACCTCTTCGACAACATAGGGTCCCATCCATTCTGTATGTAGCTTTTTGGGTTTTCCTTTTACCTGACTATTGTATAGTAAGGCAAGGTCTCCTACCGACAGGTTTTTGTTTTTGATGTTTCGGTCATGCCATTCCTTCTGTTGTTGTTTTTGGATTTCCTGATGTTGTAACGCGATTAGTTGGTGTTCTTCAAGTTTACTTATTTGAAATAGTTGGTCCTTTCTTCCTTGTTTGACATCAACTTGCAAAATTTCTGCGATAATAGGTGTCTGTTGTCGAATGTGTAGAGGAACTACTGCTTCTTGTCCATAAACTAGTCGAAACGATGTTTGGTCAGTTGAATGCTTATATGCCATTCTTTATGTCCATAGTACTACAGGTATCTTTTCATCCCAGTCATCTTTCTCAATGTTACATATTTTTCTTAATCCTTTTGTTAATGTTTTGTTAAATGCTTCAATTGCTCCATTCGACTGAGGGTGGTAAGTTGTACTCCGTCGATGGTCGATTTGGAACTAGTCTGTTAGTGTTTTAATAGTTTTATTGATGACGTGTGTTCCCTAGTCACTGATTAGGGTTAATGGACATCCAAATATGGTAATGATATTCTCATAGATAAACTTAGCAGCTATCTCACTAGGACATGTGTCAACTAGTTCTTCCTCTTCCCATTTGGTTACATATTCGACTGCAGTTATTATGTACCTTGCACTTGTTCTTTTTGCTGGTATAGGAAATGGTCCTATGAAGTTGATGGCCCAAATTTCAAATGTCAAACTTGGGTTTACTGATATCAGAGGCATTTTTGTACTAGGAAGGGGTCAACCCATCCGTTGACATCTGTCACATTGGCTTACAAAATTTTTGCAATCTTTGTGAAGTGTCGGTCACCACAACCCTGATTGTTGGATTTTATTTGCAATTGTATATGCTTGAAAATGTCCTCCTGTAGGTCCGTAATGTGCTTCATACATAATATTATTTGTTTCATGTTCCAGTACACACCTTCTCAGGATATCATCTAAACCCATTTTATATAGGAATCCATTTGTGAGACTATATGGTGCAGCTTTCATGGCTAATATTTGTTTCTTCTTCATACTCTTGCCTTCTAGCACCTTTCCATCTTCTAAAAATTGAGCTATTTCCTCTAATGTTGCCGGGACTACTTCTATTCGAAATAAATGTGCATCCGGTAAGTCGTCTTCAATTCCCGTCAGTTCCTCCCCTGTGTCGATTCAGGATAAGTGGTCGGGACCGACATTTAGCTTACCTGGTCTGACAATGACTTCAAATTCAAATTCTTGGAATAGAAGTAGGCATCAACAAATTCTTCCATGGTGTATAGGCTTATTTATGAGGTATTTTAGTGCTTAATGGTCAGTGTAAAAGATTAATGGATTAGCTAATAGATAGTGTTGATATTTTTGTATTGAAAAGACCATTCATAATGCTTCTCCTTCAGTTATTGAATAGTTTATTTCAGATTTGTTTTAGTTTCTTGCTACTGTAAACTATAGGATAGTCCATTCCATCATCTCCTGGATGAGTTAGGATTGCTCCTATTGCTAGGCGTGATGCATCGATGTGAACATGGAATTTGATCGACCAGTTTGGAAACCTTAGGATCGGTGCTTTGACTAGCTTTCTTTTTAGTTTTTTGAATGATATGTTGCACTCCTCTGTCCAGTTAAATTCTTGATCATATCTTAGCAATTAATAGTGTCTTACGAATTTTCTATAATAGCCTGTATGACCAAGTAGTACCCTGACTTGTTTTGGATTCATCAGAGGTTTTAAGTCGAGGATGATTTTTATTTTTGAGAAGTCGACTTTAATACCTTCTTTACAGACAATGTGTCCTAATAGTATTCCTATAGGAGTTAGAAATATGCATTTCTTGATGTTTAGTGATAGTTGGATTTGTCGACATCATTCCAGCATAATCCTTAGCCATTTACAATGGTCTTTTAGTGTAGAGTATATTGTCCAATCGTCGAAATATACTGCCATTGTTTTGTAAATGTACTCCTAAAATGTTTTAACCACAATCCTTGAAAAGACTGCAGGTTCATTTTTAAGTCCAAAAGGCATAACCCTGTAAGCAAATGAGGCAAATTCACATATGAATGTTGTCTTTTTCTGATCTTCTTTGGCTATTGGTACTTGATTATAACCTGAGAATCCATCTATAAATGAATAACATTCATGTCCTGCTACCTCATTTAAGATTTCATCTGCATAAGGAGTTGGAAATGGGTCTGTTAATGTAACTTTATTGAGTTCTTTGAAGTCGACACAGATCCTTAGCTTGGTTGGATCATGTTTTTTTGGTTGAACCACCATTGGACTTGCCCATTCTGATTGGTCAATAGGGTAGATGATTCATGGTGCAAGCATGTTATCAATCTCTTTCTTGACTAAATCTTTGTATTTATGAGCTAGTTTATATGGTCTTTTCTTGACAAGTCGAATATCAGGTTTAATGTCGATCTTCATTTCGCCCATTTCATGTACTAGACCTTTAAGATCCTTATAATCTCTAGAAAATACATCGTGAAATTATTTCAGTAGGTTTGTGATCTCTGTTGTTTGTGCTTCAGACCAGTAGTCTTCAATTTTTGCTAATTTTGGTCGATCATCATTTGATATGTTGAATTATCTAGTTTTGAATTTAACATCTAGCCATTCCAATGCTTTAGCTTCATTGATTAGTCGACTTCCTTCCTTAAACTGTGAGAATGTGGCAAGGAAGTCTACTGCAGTCATTCGGTTGGTATCCTCCTTGTCGGTTGTTTCAACTTTGAGTACTGTGCGAATAGGTTTGGTCATTTTGACATGGTTTGATTTCGATCTAAATATTTTCCCTTCCAAATTTTCATTTTCCAACTGCAATCTTGTTGACTATGGTATTGTCTCGGTTTGCATATTGTTATAGTTTATTGTCGGTCGGTTGTCCCTTAGGGTTTTGTTTTCTGTCGGTTGTACAAATGCTTTGACCTGTTTTGCAGTTTGGACCAAATTCTCATTTTGGGGTTCAAATTTGAAGTCTTTGATAAAATTCTCTTTAAGTTCATGCCATAGGAATGTTTCACCTGGAGCTTCTTCCATCTTGTACCATTTTTTTGGTAAGTCGATGAGTGTTGATGGAAATAAGTGTGGCCGTGTTTGTTCATCTTTATATAGAAGTTTTCTCCATTCTTTTTCACATGTCTTTATATGGTTTTCTGGATCCTATCCTTCGGTAAACATAGGTATTTGAGCCTGGTTGGTTAACTTCTTTCCTCCAAATCTTTCTACAAAATTAGTCGAAGCTTCTATCCATGTCTACAGTCTTGACTAATGGGTATCCCACCATCTAGCAGCTTGTCTTGTAAAAGTTTCTACTAAACTTTGTAGTCGGCCATGTTCACCAATGTTCCTAGATACTCTCTCTACACGCATAACTGGTGATTCTCTTTCTTTATACCTTGGGATTTTTGTGGTATTTATATTTGTTGGTTGCAAGGTAGGATATTCCCTAATTTTCTTCTCAAATATTTTTGGGATGCTGGACACCACAAAGCATTGTCTAACTAGTTTCTTTTGTACTTTTTGAATGGTCCAGCATCCTCTTGATTTTGTTTCATAGTTTTCAACCTCCCAATCATATAGTTCTGCATCCGAATTGTATCCTATTGAGTCTTGGTTTCCTAAGTAAAGTTCACCATATGTATTAGGTTCTGTGTAATATTCATTATTCTGTACCTGATATAGTTGTCAAATGTCGACTTCTTCATCAATTGGTTTTGTCCAAGGTTCTCCTTGGGATGGATGAATAGGTACTATGACTTTTTGTCCATTCCCCTTTAATTTTATTCTTTCTTTGTACAAGGATATCGAGGCTTTCATTTTTCTCCCCCAAGGTTGACCTACTAACGCTGGGAAGGAACTGGATCCATCCTTAGGGTCAATAATTTTGATGTCGACTTTGGTTGATATTCCTTTTATCGTTGTGTTGACATTTTTCCAGACTCCAATAGGTTCAATTAGGCCTTGGCCGGCTAGTTTTAGGTATATGCCTGATTCATATAATCGAGGTCTGCCTAATTGTTCCTAGGTGTCTTGAGTCATAATATTTACCTATGATCCGAAATCAAGTACAACTTGTCGAACATGGCATCCTTCAATTTCAAGGTTGACGAGTGGGTCGGCATCACTTTTATATTTTAGGTTTAAGCTGTAGATATTCTTTATTTGTTTTTCAGTGTTTTTGTTGTGTTTTTTTTTAATATAGTAAGTCGATGAATTGCAATACTGTTTTATCTTTTTGTACCAAATGTATTAGCTCTTTTATTGTGTCTTGTCGATTATCATCTTCTTCTTCTTGTCGAGGAAATTCTCTAAATATATTTGTTGCATCTTTATATATTTGTTTTTCTTTAACTGGGTCAGGATAAACATTCTTTTCTTTTATCTTGCTTATTTGGGGGTTATCATTCCCAGTTTTCGTCCCTTGTTGGGTTACGATATGTAAATTCTTTGTATTGATAATATCATGTTTTTGGACACACAACAATAAATTAACATTTTTATTTTTATTTATCTTTTCAAGCATAGTAGGGCAATCCTCTAATGAGTGATCCCCTACTACACAACTAGAACAAAATTTTAGGTCAGTCCTGTCCTTGTATGGACAGTCTGCATATCGATGTCCTTCCTTGTAGCATGTGAAACATTGTATGGGGCGACATGGTCGGTTGTCTTGATTCCCAAAGAATCGACCTCGACTTCCATAGCCTCCATGTTGGTTGTCAAACCGGCGTTCGTACCGACAACCTTCGTACCTTTGATTATTTGGGTCATTTTGTGCATTGTTCCATTGCTCATTGTTCTGTGCAACTACGTTAGTCTGATATACTACCTAATAATTTTGTCGATTCTTTAGATTCAGGTGGTAGTCAGAGGTGTTATGATTTTTTGTTTCACATATTGCGCACCATGATGCTTTGACATTCTTCATGTTGAATAGGAAATCTTTTGTAGTATGCTCTCCATGCTCCTGGAAGATGTCGCGAAAACATTTTGTTTGCACAAAATGAACATATTTTCAGCTAATATCCCTTCGACAGTTGTCATTTTAATGTCTAGCTGTCGAGCATTTCGTGCACCAAATATCTTGACTCTTAAGGTTTAACTCATTTAGATATTTCTGCATGATCTCAAGTTGTTCCTCCAGTTTGTGATCCATGGGATATGCTAGAATGTCTTCATCCATTTCTACTTGTAGAGCTTTCATAAGCACATCTTCATAAGTTTTGAATGTCTCCAGACTGATGTGTCAACGAATTTTCTATGACAAACCTACAAGAAACCATTGGATTAATAGTTTCTCATCAATGACATAATCCAACTGGCTGAGAAGGTCTTTCCAGCGTTTGTCGTAGTCGTGGATAGTTTCTCCTGGCTTTTGTGATGTTTTCTTTAATTTATTTGCTACCAGATGTTTTGCATATGGAGTTTTAAAGAACGATAGAAATTGTGCTTTGACTTCATCTTTAGTTGCTCGAGGAGTTCTCTTAGAAAAGGTCATATACCATGCTAATGCCCTTTTCCTCAAGGCACCAGCGAACTGTGCCATTTGTCTGTCTTCATCTGTATCTTTTTTTTCCTCCCAAGTTGACTCACAAACAAACCAATGTCATATGGGGTCCTCGTCGCCCTCATATAGAGGGATGTGCACTGACCCATGACCCATGTCGGAGTCACTATCACTGTCTTCTTTAGGAGCTGGCGGTGGTGGGGGTGGTGGTGGGGATAGTGGGGTATTTTGTTTATTATTCTATGTAGAACTATTGTCGACAAAACTCTCATTTGCATCGGTCATATTGGTTGTCGTTTATTCTTCGACAAGAAGTCGTTCGGGGTCAACTTCTCCTATCGATGTCCAACTGCAATTATTTGTCTGCAGCTCCAAATTTTCTGTATCTTCCAAAGCTATATTTGGCATGGGGGGTGCTCCTTCATGTGTCGGGTAAATTAAGTGGATACTTTGGTTGGAGGGTAACGCTTGAAGCATGACCCAATTTCCTTCTTCTGGTCGATGGATAAGTAGATGATTATCATTGTTTCTCTTGTCGTCTAGTCGACTCCAAATACCAAAGTCACCAGCTCTTAGTTTGAGATCCTCTTTGACAATGGTTTGTATCCTAGTACTCGGACTCGTCGGAGATAGAGGTCTTACCTTCTAGGGAAATTCTAATTGGAGAGCTTCTCGCTACTCTATCCACAAATATTCTTCCATAGGGGATGCTTCTTCTTCCATGCCTTCTTCATGTTAGTCACGACACGAATCTGGTGGATTTCTCTCTTGGTCTATCACCCTAGTGCTCATTCCTCTTTGCAGCACTATATCTCTTTCTCTTCTCTCTTCCCTTCTTTCCAGCCTCTTCTCCCTATCTATTTTCTGAAATTCTGTTGTACCTTTATGTGACACTATCCTTTCAATTTCCCTTTTAGGTTGACTTTTCATTGCTGGTGAATGGTATCTCTTTAGTCAACTAGAATCCTCTCCACTTTACCCCGACATACGACCAGCTACCCCCCCATTTCCTACCCAACACTTTAGAAATCCTGGATAGTTCTGTTCACTTGCTTAGGAAGTATTCCCACTCCCTTTTGGCAATCAATTTCTCCCACTTCTTTTGTTTCTCCACCCAGTTAGTATTATGTGGCGGTTCGCATAGTAATGGACGAGGTTCAACAATATGACCCACTCCTTTCTCGATCAGGAATTCGAATAGCAAGGTCGATAAGGAACACATGAATTTCTCGGTGAGGTCTGTGTAGAATTTATTCTTGATGGTTTCCACCGAAATTTCTTTCCTCTACGGATTGCTCCTCGCAGAATTTGTCAACGATCTTTTAGAAACACTCGGAAAGGTTTGTTCTCCCCCCTTGAATCAGTTTCTCTAGCAGCTGTTGGTATTTAATCGCTTCTGGATTTTTCATCCAGGAGTTTCTTCAATAGCTGGGGCACTGATTCTACAAACTTCTCATGAGTCTCTGTAAATAAAATTTCTTTCGCTTGAGTAGTCGTTAATATGTTTCTTCGTGCGTAATTTTGCAAGTAGTTTTCTATTTTACGCTCCCACTAGTCCTTAATCTCTTGTTCTGATATCATATGCTTGTATACATCTCAGACATGTACTACCGGCAATGGAACCAATGTTGTAATCTCACAGATCACATAGGGTTACCAATAATACACATTAATAACAGACATACATAACAGAGACAAGAGACAAGAACAAGTAAGCAAAATAACAGATTATACTATACTGAAAGGGTCCATACAATACAGAGAACTAAACCGAGTTCTCATTCGGCTCAACAGCCTAATATATATGAACTACAAACAATTACAAATAACTACATGTTGGTTCAGTGAACTGACATGACCTTATGTTGCCGAGCTTACCTCTAATTAGTTGGTTGACTGACTTAGTCGGCTAATCAACTAAGTCGGCTATCGTTCAAGTCGGCTTACCGACTTGCTCCTCCAATAAGGACCATCATTCTGCAATACTGCCCGACTGATGAGCAGATTGCAGACATCTTCACTAAGAGATTTTCAGAAAATAAGTTCACTTACCTCCGTTCACTATTGGGAGTGAGTTCATCAGGGTGATCCAACTAATTTCAGTGTTCAGCTTGAGGGGGGGGGGGGTTTCCCTCTTTTCCTCACTTATTTTGTTTTTGAGCATTGTTTGAGTTTCATTATTGTACAGGGTGACCTATGTCCTTCGTTGTCAGGGCCCTAGCATTCTTATGCACTTTATGTTTTCTACTCCTCCTAAGTATAGCTTAAGGTGGGGTGTTCAAGACATTTACTACCATACACACTCATTTTGGTCAATTTGTCCTAGTTAAAACACTATCCTAAGTTTTATTGACTTAATTGACATCAGAGGAGCACTATATTGCATTAGCATGAGCACACCCATGCCTACCTTCAATTAAGGAGGCTAACTTAGCCTTCTCCTACATTTAGGGAAGCTAACTAGAGCACTCCAGGGGTGATCTGAGTGTCATAAATGCAATTTATTGCTAACTGGTGGTTACAATTAGTTAAACAGGGAAATGAAGGCGCCTCCCTTCATTAAATTGATTATTTAATGATTATTTAATGAACGGGAGTCAACAGGGGCGCCTCCAACCACTTCTGATGGTCACTTGCACTTCAATTAACGTCATCAGGGTTCATTGGAGTCATTGATGCACTAACACTTATTGGTTGTCTTGCAGTGACATGTGTCTGAGATAATTTCTGTTAGACTCGGTCATTTATTGCACTCTAACATTAGTTAGGGCTTAGTTGAGTCAATTAGGGTTTTGATTAGTGGTTTATTTGAGTGTTGACTGTGGCTTACATTCAGTTAAGCTAGAATTACTCATTCAATTTGAATGACCTCATTGGGAATTCGAATTGTCTTGGCATTCATGCTTCCAGCATGATCATTGTGTTGTATTATTCATTATTCATTTGATTATATAGAGTTGCTACTTCCATTGCAGCACCATTTTGCCAATTTTATGATTATATGTCTGTATTCTTTATGAGACCGTGTTTTCAGTTCCTAAACCACTGTGAAAAATTAATGTGGAGCTACAGGAAAAATCCCTACCATGGATTATGATTTCATGTTTCAGCGACTAAATCGGTGCCAATGGTAATTTGTGCTAGCCAGGCACATTACGAGTATAAATCATCATGTAAATATGCAATTAATTAAAAAGAACACAACCAGCTATGTCAATGCAACAATTATGAGAAGGGCCATGATTTCCTAAGGATAAAGTGCGGGAATATTTAACCTTTGGGACCAATGGGGAAAATCCAAATGTCAAAGGGAGAACCCATCAACCCGTCAACTACCTTTCTTGTCTCATTCACCCAATCATTTATTACGGCCAGAAATTGGTTGGGTTGGTTATTGCATGGGATGGGCAAGGTATGACAACCCAAATTCGAATTGGAGAAGCCATCAATTTGGGAAATGTGTTTTGACTCCTCGAGCAAGAAAAGACCCAAAAACAGAGGCCATTCTACCATGCTTCCACGTTTTCATGTTGTCCTCGCCATTTTTCCTTCACGTGAGCTATCTCAGGCATTCAAAACTTCTTGTGTGAGTTTTCATCCCACATTTTGGTTGTGGGCTTCATTTTCCCATGGATAGGAGGTCATTATTGTAATACAAGGGATTGGCTTGCTTTTCCTCACGTTTTTGGAGCTGCCAGTGCATTTTCCACTCATGATTTTGCAGTTCCATGTGTTTTTACCATTACTGTGAAGTGTTTTGGTTAGATTCTAGTGGATGGGACCTCTGCTAGGCATTTTGGTGTCGTCTCCACATGCCCACGATGGGGAATTTTGTTGTTTAGTGTTTCCCAATGAGTGGGAGAATAGAGCCACAAATTTTGGGTGATGTTGAAGTCATTTTGGCCACGTTAGGGCCATAAATGACTCTGGAATTCGAGTTGCTTAGTCTGAGTTGTTTCTACCTAATCGCAATACCCAATTTTGGTCTCTATGGTGTTTTCCCCTTTAGTATAGAACTGTTGTTGTTATGTGCACACCATTTTTTGGCCTTTGAACTGTCTTTATGTGTGGAAATGGGGTCTGAGCTTGCTTGACAAACCTAGTGTGTGTAGGATCCTCACAAATAGAGCTAGAGGGATGGATTTCTTCTTTACTCCCCATGAATAGCACTGAAAGGGAAGGCATAGCTCGAGGGACTATGTAGCAGAGAAGGGGACGCTTCCTTATGTTGGGTGTGTATGGATGTTTTAAAACTCAAGCTAGTTCTAGTGCAGGTATCCATAGCTCTTGGATTGAGCTCACTAGATTAGCAACCAACCTTTCCATCTCCCGATAGCCTGATAAACCCAATTGTGTTGGCTTGGCTGAGTTGTGTATCCTTGGTTATGTGTGACCCTGCTAGTTTCCCCTTATTCCTTACGGAATATTTCCCAACTCGAGGGTAGTAGTGTTGCTAAGTGATTTATGAGCACACTAGCCTATGGTTGGGTGGAACGTTGTAGCGACGTAGTTGGTTTCGGGACAAGCTTCGGTTGAAGATACATATCTCTTATTTATCTTGTCTCTGCAATTAAATTACTATGAACATGTGAAATTATTGAATGTGAATATCATGTATTGCTTTCACTTTTTATTGAATGATATGTTGCATCTATGTATGTTTTTTTTATTTTACTGCATTTTATACCTTATGTTCATGGGGCTTAGTTTCCAGTGTGCGTAGTCATCATGTTTAGTGGTGTCCTCTTTGTCGGTCGCAGGGTTGGGGACATGACAGTGTGGTATCAAAGAATCTAGGTTACAGCAGGGGGCCTTTATGGGCCAAGAAAAGTAGGAAACAGAGGTGGGATAACCTCTATTGAGCACAGGCCAACAGAGAGAATTTTTGAAAAATTACTAAGTGTGAAACTCTTCTCTGTGTGGTGGCTGAGTTGACAAAAGGAGATCTGCAGTGGTGGATGAAATTCTAAGTGTCTCCCACTATGATAAACATAATCCAGACATCAATTTGCTACGACAGTGGGAGCCAAAAGATGTTGGAGCTGCCATGGCGACGGGTGAAAGACAAGGAATGGGACACAGTTGCGGGTAGAAATCGAAAATTCTTCCAATATAGCAGCAGCAGCTGGAAGCAGAAAACCTTTCTACAATGGTGGCTTGGTTTCCAGGAATTGAGCCGCTATACAGCGGACAAGAAAGGAGGAGGCCAACCGATGAGAGAAAATTTTCAAAAATTTTCTAAGTAAGACAATTTCTCCTCGGCGGTGGATGGAAAATGCAATTCGAGCCGTAACGACGACGGGTGAAACAAAAGGATCGAGTCGCTAAGGAAGTGGATGGAAAAATAGGTCCGAGCCACAATGGTGGCTGAGAGCAGAAAATAACATCGATTCCTGTCGGCTAAACTGAGCCGACGTAGAAAACGGAAAGCTAGGAATTATCTGGTAAAGCAGCAGCTGAAGTAGGAAGTTTTCCCGACGGTGGTGGATGAAAGTTGATGATAGAACTGCTATGGCATATGGAAATTAGAGTTTGAGCCACAATGGAGGCTACCACAAAAGGAAGAAGAAGTCAGCGGGTGAGAATGAAGATGGAGCTGCTACGATAGATGAAAAATGATCATCAAGTCACTGTAGTGGGTGAAAGTCAAAAATATTTTCGATGCAGCGGGGGAAAATTTTGATAATTTTTCTGAATCAGAGGAATTCAGCAGGGTTTTTCAGTGGGATTTTAGGGGCCCGAAGGGTGAAAAATGGCATCCTGTTTATACACCAGATTGCATGAAATTGAGTCCCCTTGACCCCTGTTGTCCCCCTAAGACAGTCATTCTTTGAGAAAGAAAGTCCTGTGTTTTGGGAAAAGTTGTCATTGTATGGTTTTTCCAAGAGAAGGTAAGTAATTATGATTTGTATAAATGTTATGTAGCTAACAGTTGTATGTACTAACACATTTTTCAGAATTATAGTTACCTTCAAAGGTAGCATTCCGAATAGTGCAGCTTGGTAGAGTGAGTCTTAGTTTAGCCATGAGAACCCATGATAGATATGATGCACGTGATTCCTACGAACGTGCGCGAGATGGCATGGGGGAAAATGTCTGAGTTGGAAATGATGATATATAATCGAATGGAAGGATATTTCAAGAGACATCGTTGGACATTGCAGCTACAATGAGAATCTTGATTAAATCCGAGGAAGAGCAACATTAGTTGAATGCTGCTATGTTGCAAAGTTTGAATGACTTGCAAAGAAAGAGGGACTTGGGCATGGCACAGAAAAACCATAAGGTAGTAAGAGCAGTACCAGAAGAAGAAGAAGGACTTCTAGTAGATCATCTAAATTAGAAGGATCCATTGGGGGCTCAATCTCTTCTTCTCACAAGAGCAAGAGAAGGAGGCGCCATAGGGATCGCTCCCGAGATGAATTCAAGAAGGCTAAACCTCCTACGTTTGATGGTGAGGTAAATATTGGACAAGAGGCTGAATATTGGCTTCTTGGGATAAAGAAGTATTTCCAAGTTTGGGATTATTCAGGAAACATGAAGGCAAGGGTTTCCATATTCAATCTGAATGGAAGGGCATCCATTTGGTGGGAACACTTCAAGAAAGTAAAGAGGATCAACGAAAGAAGGCTTAAGTGGAAGAAGTTCAAGAAGTATTTCAAGCAGAAATACCTCTCTGATAGGTTTTATGATGAAAAAATTAAGTATTTCCATGAGCTGAGATTGGGACAGCATACCATGGAGGATTATGCAAATAATTTCTCGGAATTGTTAAGGTATGTCAGGTACATCAAAGATGAAAATGTGAGGATCCAACATTTCTTGAGTGGATTGCCTCAGACTTACAAATATAAAATTGAGTTCTATGAGCCTAGAACCCTAGAAGAAGCAATCAGGAAAGCTAAGTACTATGGAAATTGATCCCAAGAGATAGAAAAATTACACTCACAAAATTGCTAATCAAACATGCAAAATTAACACCAAAGGAGACTGAAATTGGAGCATAACACTAATGTGTATTGAGTAATTGTACAAAATCCAACCTTATGTAGTAATAGGCTGCTGTAATATATAATTACATGAGAGATTTGAATGCATAAATATGCCATTCAAAATAGTCAAAAAGCAGGCTTACCAAAACTAGTCAAATCCCCCATAGGTGCATAAAGCAATTTCCAAATCTAGGCAGATGCGCCTGAATTTGATAAGTAAAGTGGGGAATATAAAGAGGGATGGAAATACAACTCATACATGATTTTATTTGGAGAAAATGAGGGAGGATGATGTGGGAAAAAAACAAGGTAGTTACAACTAGTCTAGCTTTTCCTTTTCCTTAGATCAGAAATAAAACAAGGCAGCTTTATAGAAAAAGCAGATATGCCCTTTGGAGAATTTGGAATAAATAATACATGCTAAAATGGGTTTCTAGGATGTTTCCCAAGCACTCCATGACTCATTTTTAGCATGTGTTGACTTCTAGGACATGTAGAAGGCAACTAGCATAGAGTGGAATCTAGGAAACTAGGTAATAAGACAAAAATGATTAAATTAATCTCTAAGGTAAGTAACTATGGGTTGATTATTCTAACACCCCCCCTTAAGCCTGAATTTATGTGTAAATATCAGAAAACTATAAGGCCTAGCAACAAGGCTTAGTCACCCTTTACATACTGCTTGTCCATACAACCAAGGAAAGAGGCAAAAACCCAATGGGAAAATCCTCCCTTAAACATGGATGGAAAAAAAAATTGGAAATCTTGTCATCAATCATGCTTCATAGCATGATCATCAATCCCCAGTAGTGATTTGAGATTTTTGAATGTCTTCTCACAAAAAACTTTGGTGAAGATGTCTGCTACTTGTTCTGAAGATGCACAGAAGAGTAGATGAATGGTACCATCATGCACAAGCTGTCTAATGTAGTGCATATGGATCTCAACGTGCTTGGTTCGCTATATCTGAACTGGATCATTGTAGATTCAAATGGTGCTCTGGTGATCACAGTAGATAATAGTTGAAAAATATGATTCGAAGCCACATTCTCCAAGTATTTCCTACAACCACAAACATTGAGTTGCTACATTTACAACTCCTCTATACTCTGCTTCTGTAGATGAGAGTGCTATGGCACTCTGCTTCTTGCTTGACCAGTTGATTGTTCCTTCTACAAAAATGAACACATATCTTGATGTATACTTTTGATCTGTGTTGTCACCTTCCCAATCACTGTCAGTAAACCCAATCAAATCAAGATCATATTTTTCTTTGTAAAAGATCCCATGAGTTCTTGTTCCTTGAACAAATTTTAGGATCCTTTTGACTTCTCTCCAATGGTTCTCATGAGTCTGATCCATGTATCTCGAAGCCACACTAACTACATAATATATATTAGGTCGAGTGTGTGTAAGATAAAGAAAACACCCAATCAAGTGCCTATATAGTGTATTATTTACCATAGGAGAAGAACCTACTTCTTCAAGCTTAAATCCTAAAAGGAAAGGAGTCTTGCTTGGATTGAAATATTTCATGTTGAACTTGTTCATAAAATCTAAGGCATACTTGGACTGATGTACTTTGATTCCATGTTTGGATTGAGTAATTTTGAGACCTAAGAATTGGCTCAACAATCCCAAATCTATCATAGAAAATGTATGGTTCATTGCATCCTTCAAGGAGGAAATCTCTTTCTTTGAACTTCATGTAATCAAAAGGTCATCCACATAGAAGACAATAATCATCAAATATCCATGAATCAGCTTCAAATAAACATTACTATCAGACTTGCATTGAACAAAACTCAGTGATAGCAAAAATCCATCAATCTTGGCATACCAAGCCCTAGGGGCTTGCTTGAGCCCATACAATGATTTCTTTAACCTGCACACTAAATATGGATTAGAAACAAACCCTTCATGTTTCTGCATGTAAATCTCCTCAGTGATATCTCCATTTAGGAAAGGACACTTCACATCCATGTGATGTACCTCCCACTACTTCGAAGCTACAATGGCTAAAGCTAGCCTTATGGAGTCCATCTTTTCCACTGGTGCAAAGGTTTCATTGTAGTCAATACCATGTACTTGTGAGTATCCCTTGGCTACCAATATTTCCTCATATTTCAAAGGTGAACCATCAGCTGCAAACTTATTCTTGAAAATCTACTTACATTGAACTAGCTTCCTCCCTGGGGGAAGATCAACCAATTCCCAAGTGTTGTTCTTCTGGAGTGAGTTGAATTCTTATTTCATGGTTGTTTTCCATCTTAGATCATGTGTTGCATCCTCATATTCCTATGTATCTGATTCAATCATTAGATATCACTTCTCAGCAAATAGAGGACATTTCACACAAAGGGCACTCTCAAATTGAGATCTAGTCCTCCTAGTGTCATAAGGATTTCCAGCTAGTTCCCCAGCTGCATGAATGGTATTTTATTCCCATTTTTTGTATTGTAGGAATATTAGGATATGAAATCAAATCATCATTATCAGACATATCAGAATCAGCAAACTCATTAGTCTCTTCACTTACAATCATTGAATATGGTGATGAAGAAGACTATCCAACTTCAAATGGTACTAAAGGCTCTTCTTGGAACTGAAAACTTCTTTCAATGAAAGATTTGTTAGTGCTCAATTTTATCAGATTGTACCCTTTTGAATCTTTAGAATACCCAAAAAATAGGCACTCTTAGCTTTGGGGCTGCAAATCCTTCCTCTTTTCTATTGGAATTCTAGCCCAAGCCTTTGAGCCAAAAATCCTGAAATGGGTCACATCTGGCTTGTTCCCACTCCAAGATTTGAAAGGATTCATACCATAAATATTCTTATGAGGAACCCTATTATGGATTTAGGATGCAAAATTTATATCCTCGAACCAAAACTTTGGTGGCAAAGTCTTAGTCTCCATCATGCAGGTTGTCATCTCCTTCAGTGACCTATTCTTTTTCTCAACAACACCATTTTGTTGTGGTGTGTAAGGGATAGAATGTTGCATCTGAATACATGAATATTTACAATATTGAATGAAATCAGAATTGACATACCCACCACCATTGTCAGATCTGAGGATCTTGAGTTTCCTCCTAGACTGGTTTTCAACCAAGGCTTTAAATACTTTGAAGAGGTCAAAAACTTCATACTTATTCTTTAGGAAGTGAACCCAACAATACCTAGAAAATTCATCTATGAAGGTTAGTGCCTATTTGTCTTGAATCATGGAAATATGAGGAAATGGACCAGGAATGTCACTATGGATCAGCTCAAGAGGTGCAAAGGTTCTCTCATGACTAGCTCTCTCATACTTGTGCTCTGGGTGTTTTCCTGGGATACAACCTTGACAGACTCAATTAGAAAACTTGATATTTGGTAACCCTATGACCATATCTTTTTCACTCAAATAAGAAAGATACTTGTAGTTAATATGGCCAAATATTCCATTCCAAAGCTTGCTTGCCTCATTGGCATGAATCAGAAGAGCAGAGGTGTTTGAGTAGGGTATAAAATGGGAAAACATGTATACCTTCGAAGTGTGATCAACAACACATTTTGCTATGACTTTACCATTTGAAATCTCAGTGATTTCAACAACATCAAGGGAGAATATGACCTTATTTATAGACCCATTGCGAGTCATATGATACACTGACAAGATATTAGAGGCAAGACCTAGAACATACAACACATTATTGAAATTACCATGGCCAAGATCAATCCTTCCCTTCCCCAAACTGTCAGTGAGAGAGTCATCTCCCAAAAATATTGGTGGACCTTTCGACATCTCTAAAGAGGAGAATGCCTCTTTTGTCAAAACCATATGTCTAGAAGCTCCAAATTCTATGATGAAGATAGGTGAGCTTGATGTGCTAGTAACCAAGGAATGTACTCTCTCTCTATCCTCTGAATTTGATCCTCCTTCCCTCTTATTTGAGCAATCAGGAAGGGAGATATTATTCTTCTCCAAGATTTGGGTCAACGTGTCAATTTTCTTCTTCATACAAGAGCTCTCAGGATGATAGCCCTTACTGCAGTATGTGCACTTGCTCATTTCTCCTATGTTCTTCTTCTTCTAGGAGTTCTTCTTGGAACCTTGGGGCTCCTCTTCAGACTTAAACTTGTCTCTCTTTTGCTCAAGTGGATTTTTAGCTTTTTTCTTACTTTTTGAATCCACCCTTGAATCTCCAGCAACCAAAGCTTGGTATTTGGAAGGTTTTATGGTGCCCATAATTACCAACTTATCTTGTTCTTGTGTGAGGGATTCCATGAACTCTGCAAGCTTCGGCATCTTCTAGGATTGAGCTGTCAACTTGGTGGCATGGACGGTCAAAACAAACACTGAATTGTCAGGGTCAAGCTTAGAGAGTATGGCCAAAACTAGTTGCTCTTCCTTCTTTTATATCCCACACTGTTTCAACTGCAAAAGGGCTTTAAACTTGGAAAAGTAGAGTTGCAATGATTTGAAGCTAGTGGGACTCAAGGAGATCAGCTCATTCTCGATTTGATTTCCTCTCATCTCATCTATATTTCCAAAAATCTCTACAATATTCTCCCATACTTCATTAGGTGATGTCAATCCATCAAGATGGAAGAGGAGGTCTCTTGAAATGCTCAGACACAAAAGACCATAGGCCTCATCCCTCTTGTTGTGCCATTTGATTTTCTCTGCAGCTGCATTGGGCTTTGCCTCAATTTCCATAGTCACCCTGTAGAGACCTTTCACTCTCAACAATATGTCCATCTCATCTTTCCACTCAAATAAATTGAATGGATTCAAGATGATATTCTGAGATTGGTCCTTAGCTAAGAAATTGTGCCCTTTAGTCAGCAGAATATGCTCCTAGCCAAGATGTCAAACCTGAAATAGAAATATAGAAGGAGAGAAATAATTCTACAAAGTCTCTAGTACCATGTGGAAATTGAACTCAAGATATAGAACAATTACACTCACAAAATTGCTAATCAAACATGCAAAATTAACCCCAAAGGAGACTGAAATTGGAGCATAACACTAATCTGTATTGAGTAAGTGTACAATAGCAAACCTTATGAATTAATAGGCTTCTATAATATATAATTACATGAGATATTTGAATGCATAAATATGCTATTCAAAATAGTCAAAAAACAGGCTTACCAAAACTAGTCAAATCACCCATAAGTGCATAAAGCAGTTTCCAAATCTAGGTAGATGCTCACGAATTGCCTAAGTCAAGTGGGAAAGCTAAAGAGGGATGGAAAGAAAACTCATATATGATTTTATTTGGAGAAAAGGAGGGAGGATGATGTGGGAAAAAAACAAGGCAGTTACAACTAGTCTAGCTTTTCCTTTGCCTTAAATCAGAATAAAACAAGGTAGCTTTACAAAAAAAGCAGATATGTGCTTTGGAGAATCTGGAATAAAGAAGACATGCTAAAATGGGTTTCCATGATGCTTCCCAAGTGCTCCATGACTTATTTTTATCATGTGTTGACTTCTAGGACATGTATAAGTCAACTAGCATAGAGTGGAATCTAGGAAACTAGGTAATAAGATAAAAATGATTAAATTAATGTCTAAGGTAGGTAACTATGGGTTGATTATTCTAACAAGTGCTACTATGAGAAAAGCAGGGGAAAGCCTGATTACCATAAGAAATGTAAGGATAAAAGGAATGAGAATTCTGATCAAAGGAAGAAAGGTTTTAAACCTTCTAACTTCAGGAATTAGCAGAAGCAACCATCACAAGCTGAGAAGTAGCCAACCATAGTGATGGGAGAAAATCCTAGAGAAATGTAGTAGAACAAAGAACCTCTCCAATGTTGGAAATGTGGAGGACCCCACATGCCCAGGAATTGTCCACTTGAGAATTATAAATCAAGGCCAGCTTACAACCTTCAAGAGGTAGAAATAGTGGGTGAAGTGGCAAGGACCATCCCTAGAATTTATACGGCACTGGAGGACCATCAGGCAGATCACCATTCAATGGTGGTTGAAGTTGCAGGTAATATTGTCGAGCAATCTATTTCTTTTTTGATTGACCCTATTTCTACTCACAGTTACATCACTCCTAGAGAAGTGTAGATTTGTGCTTTCAATAAAGTAAAGCATAGAAAATCTTGGTTAGTTCAACTAGCCACTGGAACTAAGAGAAAGGTTAGTGAAGTGGTAGAGAAATACCCGTTGGTCATGAATGGATTGGTCAGTTGTGTAGATCTGAATGTTCTAGCACTTGGTTCCTATGATGTTCTCATCGGAATGGATTGGTTAGAAGCTCACAGGTTAAATATTGATTGTTATAATAAGAATTTTGAATGCATGGATGAAGAAGGGAACCCAAGAGTTGTGAAAGGCATTCCAAAGGTGATTTTAGTAAGGTAGGTTTCAACAATGTAGTTGAAGAAGTTATGCAAGAAATATTTCCAGTTGTATGCAGCTCATATTTTGGAGGCAATAGAGGATGAAACTCCTAGGTTGGAGGACTATCAGGTGTTGCAGGAATTCAGGGATGTGTTTCCTAATGAGATTCCAGGGCTTCCTCCAAAGAGGGACATTGATTTCACAATTGAACTTGTGCCAAGAGCAGCACCAGTGTCCAAGACACTTTATAGAATGAGTACACCAGAAATGATAGAGTTGAAGATGAAATTGCAAGAATTGTTGGAGAAGAAGTATATCAAGCCGAGTGTGTCTCCGTGGGGAGCACCAGTTCTATTTGTAAAGAAGAAATATGGTACACTCAGGTTGTGTATTGATTACAGATAGCTGAACAAAGTCACTATGAAGAATAAATATCCTTTGGGTAGGATTGATGACCTATTTGATCAAATGAGAGGAGAAAGGTATTTTCCAAGATTGACTTGAGGTCTGGTTATCGTCAGGTAAGAATCAAGGACGAATACATCCATAAGAAAACCTTCAGAACAAGGTATGGACATTATGAGTTTGTAGTGGTACCATTTGGTCTCACAAATGCACTAGCTACATTTACGTGCCTTGTGAATAGTGTCTTCAACATGTATTTGGACAAGTTTGTTCTTTTTTTCCTTAATGACATTCTTATTTATTCTAAGAATGAGGAAGAGCATGAAGAACATTTGGGATTGAATTTGCAATTACTCAAGGAACATAAGTTGTATGCAAAGTTGATCAAGTGTAACTTCTATAGAGATAGAATTCAGTATTTGGGTTACATTATCTCAGAAGAGGGTATATTAGTAGACCCTAAGAAGATTAGGCCATTATGAATTGGCCTACTCCGAGGAATGTGACAGATGTAAGATATTTTATGGGACTTGCAGGATACTACAAGAGATTCATTGAAGGATTCTCCAAGGTTGCACATGCCATCACTTCCTTGCAAAGGAAGGGTATAAAGTTTGAATGGACATCGAAGTGTGAAGAAAGCTTCCAGTGATTGAAGAATATTCTCACAAGTGCACCAGCCTTGAAAGTTGCAGACCCATAAAAATATTTTGTGGTGTGTATTGATGCATGTGGACAAGGACTAGGATGAGTTCTTATGCAGGACAACCATGTGATATTTTATAAATCAAGAAATATGAAGGAGCATGAGAATAACTATGCCACTCATGATCTTGAGCTTGCATCCATAGTACATGCTCGCAATATGTGGAGGCATTACTTGATGGGAAGAAGATTTAAGCTAAGGATAGACCATTGTGGTCTGAATTATTTGTTTGATTAGCCTACTCTAAATGCTAGGCAAACGAAATGGCTGGAGTTTTTATGTGAGTTTGATTTTGAAATCAAGCACATAAAGGGGAAAGAGAACAAAGTAGCTGATGGGCTCAGCAAGAAGGTGTAGGAAATGCATGTGGCATCTCTTAGTATTTTCCAATCAGATTTGGGGTAGCATACTGTTAATCATACTGCTAGAGATGAATTGTATGAGCAGGTAAAAGACAAATTGCAGCAGCATATCCTTGAGAAGAGGTATGAGGGATATAAATTAAAACATGATGGGCTTCTTACTTATAAGGGAAGAATTTATATTCCAAATGTAGAATATTTGAGGAGAGTTGTTATGGATGAAATCCATCAAGCTCCATATTCCGGTCACCCAGGATATCAAAAGACAATTGCTACAGCCATAAATTAGTACTTTTGGCTAGGAATGAAAAAGGACATGGCTGAATATATTTCAAGGTGCATGAAATGTTAGTAGGTAAAGGTTGAGCATCAACACCCTGTAGGTTTGTTGCGGCCTTTACCAGTTCCACAATGGAAATGGGAAGTTATTTCCATGGATTTTATTACAGGATTGCCAATGACTTGGAGACAACATGATTCCATCATGGTTGTGGTGGACAAGTTGACAANTATTTTATACCATTTAAGTATATGCATAAGACTAATGAGATTGCAAAAATATTCATGAAGGATATTTTCAAATTGCATGGATTGCCTAAGGAAATAGTCTCGGACAGAGATGTCAAGTTCACTTCCAATTTTTGGAAGGGTTTATTTGCAGATTTGGGTACAAAGTTGACCTTCAACACTTCCTACCATCCTCAGACTGATGGGAAGATAGAGAGAGTGAATAAAACGCTTGAATACATGCTTTGCATGTATGTGATGGAAAATCCAACCAAGTGGGGATTTTACTTACACTTGGTGGAGTTTTCCTACAACAATGGACAACAAGCATCCTTGGGGATGAGTCCATATGAAGCTTTGTATGGAAGAAGTTTTAGGACACCAATGACATGGGATAATCTAGTGAACAAGGTTGTTCTTGGGCCAGAATTGCTCAAGGGAATGGAGCAAGAGGTTGTAAACATCAGGAAGAATTTGAAAGTAGCCCAGGACAGACAAAAAAGTTATGCGGATAAGCATAGGGTGAACAGAGAGTTCAGTATTGGGGATGATGTTTACCTCAAAGTGAGGGAAAAGAAGAGTTCCTTGAATCTTGGAAGTTGTGCCATGTTTTCACCTAGATATTGTGGGTCATTTGAAGTGCTTGAAATAATAGGGCCAGTTGCATATAGACTTGCATTTCTTGCTAGCACTAGATCTCATAATGTTTTTCATGTTTCTTTGCTTTAGAAATATGTACATGATCCTAACCATGTTATAAATTGGGATGTGATTCAGGTGGAAACCGAGGGAGAGTTCCAAATCAAGCCAATGCACATCCTCAACAGGAAGGTCACAATGCTCCAGAACTGAGCCATAGGGCAGGTAAATGTGCAATGGGAGCACTACGATACTTAAGAGGCTACATGGGAGTTGGAGGATGCCATGCGATTGGCACATCTATTTTTTTTCAATTCTACAGAACACTGAAGCAATGCCAGTGTAGCATTTTGTTCAATTTTGTAAAGCACTGAGGACAGTGCTATTGAAGGGGGAGGGGAATGTAACACCCCATTTTTGACCCTCTTTGCATTAAATGTATACGATGTATATATTGTAATTAATCATGGTGTGGAGCTACAGGAAAAATCCCCACCATGGATTATCATTTCATGTTCCGGCGATTAAATCAGTGCCAATGGTATTTTGTGCTAGCCAGGCACATTATGATTATAAATCATCATGTAAATATGCAATTAATTTTAAAAAAACCACAACTAGCTATATCAATGCAACAATAATGAGAAGGGGCATGTTTTCCTAAGGATAAGGGGGGGGGGGATATTTAACCTTTGGGGCCAATGGGGAAAATCCAAATGTAAAAGGGAGAACCCATCAAGTTGTCAACTACCTTTCTTGTCTCATTCACCCAATCATTTATTACTACTAGAAATTTGGTTGGGTTGGTTATTGCATGGGATGGGCCAGGTATGATAGCCCAAATTCGAATTGGAGAAGCCATAAGTTTTTGGGAAATGAGTTTTGAATCCTTGGGCAAGTAAAAACCCAGAAAGGGAGGCCATTCTACCATGCTTCCACGTTTTCATGTTGTTCTCACCATTTTTCCTTCACGTGAGCTATATCAGGAATCTAGAACTTCCTGTGTGTGTTTTCATCCCACGTTTTTGGTTGTTGGCTTCATTTTCCCATGGATGGGAGGTCGTTTTTGTAATTCCAGGGATTGGGTTTCTTTTCCTCATGTTTTGGGAGCTATTGGTGCATATTCCACTCATGATTTTGCAGTTTCATATGTTTTTACCATGGCTGCGAAGTGTTTCTATTAGCTTCTAGTGGCTGGGACCTCTGCTAGGCATTTTAGTGTCGTCTCCACATTCCCATGGTGGGGAATTTCGTTGTTTAGTGTTTCCCAATGAGTGGGAAATAGAGCCACGAATTTTGGGTGTTGTTGAACTCATTTTGGCCACGTTAGGGCCATAAACGGCTTTGGAATTCGATTTTCTCAATCTGAGTTGTTTCTACCTAGTTTCCATACCCGATTTTGGTCTCTGTGGTGTTTTCCCCTTCAGTCTAGAACTGTTGTTACTGTGTGCAAACTATTTGTTGGCATTTGAACTTTCTTTGCATGTGGAAATGGGGTCCAATCTTGCTTGACAAACCTATTGTGTGCAGGATCTTCACATATAGAGCTAGAGGGTGGGATTTCTTCTTTACACCCCTTGAATAGCAGTGAAAGGGAAGGCATAGCCCGAGGGACTGTGTAGCAGAGAAGGGGATGCTTCCTTGTGTTGGGTGTGTGTGGATGTTTTAGAAGTAAATCTAGTTATTTTGTAGGTGTCCATAGCTCTTGGATTGAGCTCACTAGCTTAGCATCCAACCTTTCCAGCTCCCGGTATCTTGATAAACCCAACTGTGTTGGCTTGGCTGAGTTGTGTATCATTGGTTATGTGTGAGACTTCTAGTTTCCCCTTATTCCTTGTGGAATCATGCCTGGATCAGGGGTGGAAATGTTGCTTAGTGATTGATGAGCACACTGGCCTATGGTTGGGTGGAATGTTGCAGCGACGTAGTTGGTTGTGGGACAAGTTTCAGTTGAAGATAAGTATCTCTTATTTATGTTGTCTCTGCAATTAAATTACTATGAACATGTGAAATGCTTGAATGTGAATATCATTTATTTCTTCCTATTTTTATTGAATGATATGTTGCATATATGTATGTTTTTTTTATTTTACTGCATTTTATACCTTATGTTCATGGGGCTTAGTTGCCCGTCTGCGTAGTTAGCATGTCCAGTCATGTCCTCTTTGCCGGTCGGAGGGTTGGGGACGTGACAATATTAAATTACTATTATATATATTATATATTGGTCATGTATTACATAAAACATGGATGGGTATATTAGTTATGATATTAATTACTATTTTATATTATATATCAGTTAAAGTGAATGGACCTGGTAATATTATTACATAATAGTTATAACATTAATTATTTTTATTATTATATATTATATATGGGTAGTGTATTACTTAAAATTGGTTAGTATATTAATTTCATTTTTCAATATCCAAGATAATTTCATCACTTTAGAAAGTTGGTAGACACACCTATCCCCAAATTATATAATAAAAAATTGTTTAAGACCTATAGGGTATTTGAATTTTAAATTAATTTTGTTGGCTAATACATGATGACATGGAATTTGAATTAGGGTTGAAATGCTCATTTTAAATTGAATTTCATCTAATTAAATGTTCATCTGACCATATATAATCTAGTGATTCATAAAGAACCCCAAGTAACACAACAATCGATAGGATCCCATCTAGTTAATCTAGAGCTTCTTCCCAAGGAAAAAGACCCTCTTTCAGATGTTGGTTCTATTCCTACAACTTCTTGGTATTTCTTCTTTCTTTGATGAATTGCCTTAATTCTTATGTGTTTTTTTCTTTATTCCTTCGGAAATCTTGTACTTTATGGAACTTAAATTTTGGGTGTCTCTACACTTTTCAGCAGTCGTTGTTATGTCATTTTTTTCCATTTGTTGGTTAAATGTATTTTTTTATAAATTGTATGTTGGTGTATTTTAATAGAAATTGATCATTTTATAACATAAAAAAGAATTTCCCTAGATAGGTTGAGATATTCATCAAGTATATCCCCATCACTTGACACTTGAAAGGGAGGGTGGAAATCAAGTTGGAGGTATTAATGGGGCATCTCGCCCACCATATGAGATACCTAAGCCTGAGGATAGAGGGACTAATGCTGGTAGAGTCAATAATGCGAAAATTCAGGGAGATGTGGTATGTAACACGAATCTAGTTCATGCTGGATATTTGGTAATCTGGGACATCTACAGAGGAGGCAACCTGGTACCTCTAGGTTTAGGGCGAGAATAAAAATGAAAAGGAAGGAAATTGGTCAAATATCGATGAAGGAATTATACAAGAGATCCCTGGGCATATTATATTAGACAGACTATTTATTGAGCTAAAGAACAGTTTCTCATGGAGGCTTGGGATTTCATGTCCCCATTTCAATAGGTCTACAAGTTGACAATGTTTCACCCACCTACTAGTTCCCTAGGTTGGGGAAGGAGACATTAAATATTGCAATAAGGGAGCTATGGGACCCAATAGAAACTTAGTTTATAATTTACACATTAATTTGGGTCATACAAATAAAAAATATGGAGAAAATAATGTGTCATTTCTTCATAAGGACATGTTGAGGTCCATGGGGGCCTTGGGTGGCTAGATTCCTTCTTACACATGTCATGACTAAATCCCAAATTTGAAATTATGAGTGATTGAAGGTTCTTGGAAGGTGAAGAGTCATCAAATTACATATGCTCTGTAATATCAATTTAATATGCTCTATAAGTTGAAATCAGAAGAAATACATATGCAAATGGCCACATTTCCAATCTTTCTTGTGACTAGTTTCCATGTGATGATTTTTTTTTTTCAATGGAGATTGTGTATCTGATGTATATTGAAACTTGGGTCAATTTTATATGCTATTATTAAGCTATAGAAATTATTTCAATGGTACATGTTTGTATTTATATTTTATGAACCATTATATGCATCGTTTATGAGTCAAAGTTGAGCTTTATTGTGTCATTTCCCTTAACCAAATATCATTGAAATTGTGCATTCGAATATGAATATTTGATACTCTGTTGTAGAAATAATAACCACATATAATGATAGTAAATTAAGTATAATTATATTCCCCATAGTATTTTGTGAAATTTGGGAGGGTTTCTTAGAATTTGGAGAGCCATTTTTTCCCACACCTTAGGGGAAATTGCATCATAAATTGCTAGTAATTTTGCCATTTTTTCCATCATGAAAAATTCAAGTTGTATATTTCTATGAAATATCATAAAATATCAGAGATTCAATTTGATATTCCTAATACTCATAACATCGCTACTAAATTTGATACCATCTTGAGCCATTCAAATCCCCCTAGGTCAAAACTAGTCAAGATAATTTTTTCTAAACTTATGCCTTTATTGAGAATTTTTGAATTGGCACATTACAAGTGGTATAAGAGCATGAAATTGGCACCTTATAGAGATACCTATTCAAGTTTCCTGATTCTGACCTTCCTCCATTAGAAACAGAGACTTGATATCTTAACAGTGAAAGAGAAGAAAGTAATCCTAGTTATGAAGAGATTAGGAAAGAACTAGGATTTGGAGACATGGAGGGAAAACAAGATAATGGAGACCTTAAAAAATTAATTATAGAAGCTCTTGAAACTATGAAAAAACATATAATTCAAGGGTTCGAATTGATGGCTAGCAAATTTGGGAGTAAGTTAGAACCTAGGAGTTGTAGTAGTACACCCCATGTTGAGGGGAAGACCCATGGAGAAACCATTTTTTCGAAGATTGGACCTCATAAAAGACTTCATGATTTCAAAAATCAGAATGTACCTACAATACCCAAGTTCTTAGAGTCCAAATAAGTCCCCTACACCATCTATGATATTAGAGATGTAGCAAATGATTGGCAACAATTAGGTGATGAATGTAGGAAAGTCCTATTGTTTGACCAGTTCATTAAAGCTTCTCTTCATTTCAAGAAAGGAGGAAATGGAAATAGAAAATATCCTATTAACCATGAATTAAAATATACCAAGGTAAAAGTAACCATTCCTTCTTTTGATGGTTCCTCACAAATGTCTATTAGTTCTTGGTTGCAAAAGGGCTATTCTGCATATTGAAGGGAAAGCTAATGACTGGTGGTTCCATGGTATTAGAACCTTGGGACATGATCATATTTTATCCTGTGAGGTTTTCTCCAATGCATTTATGGAGAGATTTGAGTGGAAAGACCCAAAACGTCATTTCAAAGAACTAGCGCAATTGAAGCAAGTTGGAACTCCTGAAGCATATATGTTAGAATTGGAAAAGCTTTCAGTAATGGTTTCTAATGTATATATGGCTAGATTGGTTTTATTTTAAACTGAGGGATTGATATAACCTTTGAGAGGTCTAGTGAAATCCCACAAGCCAACCACATTGAATGATGCCATGAATTTGACAAGGGATTTTCAGAATGTGTTGCCAAGAACCAAATACCCTCCAAAACCAAATTTCCCTTCCAAGTTCAAGGAAGGTAAGAAACCACTGAAAAAGGACTCATATACCAAAGAAAATAAAGGAGGACCAAACAAAGAAGAACTTACAACAAAGAAGCTTTATTTTATATTCCAACAACCTTGGGTCCGAGGACATAAATGTGCCAAGGGGAAGGCACACTACATTGAAGTTTTTTTCTGAAGATGATGAAGAGGAGTAGAAGGAGGAGGAAGAATCACAACTTGAAGCCCAAGAAGAAGGGTATAAAACAACATAAGAAGAACAACCCACTCCTGATATAAGAAAAAATTGAAGTACTTTCGGGTGTACCTAGATTCCACACCTTAAGGCTCAAGGGAAGCATACAAGGCCAAAAGGTCACAGTTCTAGTGGATGGCGGAGCCACTCACAAATTCATAGATTAATCCATGGTGGAGAGGATAAATTTACAAGATGAAAATTTTGATGGTTTCACAGTCATCATTCTAGGTAACAATTCTATGGAATGCACTAAATGAGTTCCAAAGCTTCAAGTTACTCTAGGAAATCATACTATCACTAATCATTTTTATGTAGTGAATGTCACTGATACAAATTTGTTTTTGTAATTACAATGCTTGTATTCTTTAGGGGAGAATACATTCAATTATCAAGTCCCTCAAATAAGGTTCAAAAATTTAGAAGGGAAACCCATCTTGTTGAGGGGAATGCACACTTACCCAAACCAAGGAGTGTCTTCTCACGGCATGAGGACTATATTGAGGCATGGGGATATAGAGTGGGATGATGAATGTTTAATTACATCTCCTAAATCCCACTTGAACATTTCCAAGCATCCTAAGGAGATGGAGAAACTATTGAGTAAGTATGAGAAGGTTTTTGGAGACCTTCCCCCAGGCAGACTTCTAGATAGAGGTGTTGAACATATCATTGAGATGGAGATAGTAACACAACCTATAAAAATGAATCCTTATAGGTATCCCAAAAGGATTCTAGATGAGATTTAAGACTCCATTAAATAACTCTTGGAATTGGGTCTCATAATTCATATTTCTATCCCATTTGCTTCTTCAGTTGTTAAGGTAAAAACGAAATATGAAACCTTAAGTATGTGCATTGATTTCAGAGAATTAAACAAGAAGACAATAAATAATAGATACCCCATCCCAAATATTTATGAGCTCATGTATGAGCTCCATGGGGCCAATTTCTTCTCAAATATAGACCTTAGATCAGGTTATCATTAAATTTGAATGAGAGAAGAAGATATACCAAAGACTGCTCTCAGATGCCACTATGGTCACTTTCATTTTGTTTACATGCCCTTTGGCTTGAAAAATGCACCAACCACATTCCAATCATGCATGAAAAACATATTCCACAATAAAATTTGTAAGTTTGTACTTGTTTTCTTTGATGACATTCTTATTTACATTAAAACTTCGAAGGAACACTTGCGTCATCTAGAAGAGGTATTAAAAATTCTGCATGATCAATATTTGTTTGCTAAGCTGTCAAAATGTGAATTTGGTTTGAAAGAGATCTTGTATCTTGGACACATAATTGGTCACTATGGTTTGAATGTGGATATGAAGAAAATAAGAGCCATTTTAGAGTGGCCTTGTCCCAAAAGTCTCACTGAATTAAGAGGGTTCATTGGAATTTGCACCTACTAAAGAAAGTTTGTGAAGGGGTTCTCCCAAATCACTTCATCTCTCACTGATTTGACAAAGAAATATGCTTTCCATTGGGATGAAGGGGATGATAAATCTTTCCAAATAATGAAGGAGGTAATAATCAATTCTCCTATTCTAGAATTTCCTGGTTTTTCAACCATTTGTCTTGGAATTTGGTGCATCAAGAGAAGGCATTGGAGAAGTCCTAAAACAAGGAAAACACCCAATAGATTTTGAGAGTAGGAAGTAACAGAAACGTGAGAGGATTTACTCCATATATGATAAACAAATGCTTTCCATCATGCATTCTTTGATTAAGTTTCAACAATACTTGGTGGGAAACAAATTTGTAGTCAAAACTAACCATAACAGCTTAACGTACTTCCTCACTCAAAAGGATTTAAATCAAAGGCAGAAAAAGTGGGTGATTAATATTCAATAATTTTAATTTTATATTGAATATGCAAAGGGGAAAAATAATGTGGTAGCTTATTCCTTATCTATAATACCTTCTATTTCTCTCATGGATGTAGCAGAAAATTGGAAAGCCACATTAGAAGTAGAGTATGTCAAAGACAATTTTTCTTGTGAACTTTATGATGGTACTAGGAATGATGATAGGTACAAGGTATTGGAAGGAATAATACAATACAAAGGTAGAATTTATTTTGTCCCTAATTCAAGTTTGAAGGATGAAATTTTAAAAAAAGGCTCATGATTCTCCTCTAGCACGTCACCCCGGTTTCTTCAAAACATACCGAGATGTTCAATCAAGATATCATCTCCAAACTAATGGACAAATAGATATGTTCAATCAATGGTTGGAAGGTTCTAATTGATGGCTAGAAAATTTGGCATCAAGTCAACACCCAGGAATAGTAGTAGTACACCCCATGTTGAGGGGAAGACCTGTGGAGAAACCATTTTTCCGAAGAACGGACTTCATAAAAGAACTCATGAGTTCAAAAATAAGAATAGACCTAAAATACCCAAGTTTTTAGAGTCCAAATAAGGCCCTTAAACCACCTATGATGTTATACATGCAACAAATGATTGGCATCAATTAAGTGATGAATGTAGGAAATTTCATTAAAGGTTCTCTTCAGTTCAAGAAAGGAGGAAATGGGAATAGGAAATATCATGTTAACCATGAATTAAAATATACCATTGGAAAAGAAACCATTCCTTCCTTTGATGGTTCCTCACAAATTTATGTTAGTGCTTGGTTGCAAAACTTAAGTGTATATTTCCAATTAAATCTTATGGTTGAAGAAGATGCATTGAAAATGGCCATTCTTCATATTGAATGGGAAGCTAATGATTGGTGGTTCCATGGTCTTAGAACCTTGGGACATGATCATATTTTATATTATGAGGGTTTCTTCAATGCATTGATGCAGATATTTGAGTGGAAATACCCTAAAATTCCTTTCAAAGAACTAGCGCAATTGAAGCAAGTAGGAACTCCTGAAGCATATATGTTAGAATTTGAAAATATTTCAGTAATGGTTTCTGATGTATCTATGGATAGGTTGGTTTTATTTTTTACTGAAGGATTGACAGAACCTTTGAGAGGGATAGTGAAATCCCACAAGACAGCCACATTGAAGGATGACATGAATTTGACAAGGGATTTGCAGAATGTGTTGCCAAGAACCAAATACCCTCCTAAGCCAAATTTCCCTTCCAAGTTCAAGGAAGGTAAGAAACTGTGGAAAAAGGAATCCTATACCAAATAAAATAAAGGATTACCAAACAACACAAAAATGGGAGAGCATTTCCATGGACTTTATCACTGGTTTTCCCAAAGTATTTGGTAAGGATTGCATATTTGTGGTCATTGATAGACTTACTAAGTTTGCTCATTTATTTGTTGTTACTACCACTTTCACTGCTGCACAAGTGACTGAACTATTTTTTTAAAGAATTTTTCAGATTGCATGGGCTTCCTAAGAGCATTGTCAGTGACAGAGATAGCATATTGTTTAGTGCATTTTGGGAATAAATTGTCAAAATGGCGGGGACCAATTTGACACCTAGAACAAGATATCGTCCCCAAAGTAATGGAAAAATAGAGAGGGTCAATCAATGGTTGGAATTATAGTTTAGCAACTATGTTAGTGGGAAGCAAAAACCATGGATAAAATGGTTGGATTTTGGTGATTTTTGTTACAATACTACTTTCGATATGTCCATTGGAATATCTCCTTTTAAAGAAATTTATGGTCATGATGAATCAAATTTTATTGAACACATTTTTTGTGATTGTAGAGATCCCAAGGAAAATTATTGGATTGAAGAAAGTCAAGAAATTTTGAAGGTCTTGAGAGATAACTTCAGGTTGCTCAAAATCAGCAGAAACAATATGCAGATCAGCATAGAATGGAGAGACAATTCCAAGTGAATGACTTGGTCTATTTGAGGTTTCATCCCTACAAAAAAACCACCATAAAAGGTAAAGGTTCAGAAAATATCAAACCAATATTCTATGGTCCCTACAAGGTGATTCGTAAAGTTGGGAAAGTGGCCTATCAATTGGAGCTTCCCATGGGAAGAAAAGTTCATAATGTGTTTCATGTTTCTTGTATAAACAAGGTTATAGGGAAACACATTTCAGTTTTAGATACTTTACCACCTTTGGATGATGGAGGACAAATTTTTCCCATTGCAAAAAGAATATTGAGAACAAGGGAGAGAAGACTACGAACCAAAACAATAAAATAATATTTGGTACAATAGAAGGATTTTCCTAGTGAGGAGGCAACTTAGGAAGATGATAAAATTTTGCAGCATACAAACTTGGAATTTCTTGATGACAAGAAATATTTGGTGGGGAGGACTGCCATTTTCCCATTCCAATAGGTCTACTATTTGACAATGTTTCACCCTCCTACTAGTTCCCTAGGTTGGGGTAGGAGGCATTAAATATTGCAATACGAGAGATATGGGACCTAATAGAACCTTAGTTTATCATTGCAATAAGAGAGATATGGGACCCAATAGAACCTTAGTTTATCATTTAAATATTAATTTGGTTCATACAAATAATAAATATGGATAAAATAAAGTGGAATTGCTTCATAAGGACATTTGGAGGTCCATGGGGGCCTTGGGTGGTTAGATTCCTCCTTACACATGTCATGCCTTAATCCCAAATTCGAAATTATGAGTGATGGAAGGTTATTGGAAGGTGAAGAGTCATAAAATTACATATCATGAGCCCAAGGATTCGAATGGGTGAGTAGGAGTAACTCCCAATAGAAGAGGAAGAGTCTAGGAAGAAACTAGGTGGCATGTGGAGCTAGATTCCCTATGCTTTATGACAATATTGATGGAGGATTATATGACAAGTCATACCTGATTGTACACATTATTTCTGAAATATGAAAAATATGACATGACAGGGATACAAATATTGACCAAGATATCGAATTTGGGATTTACAGAAAACCATTCGAATTTGGTGGAAGATAAAGGGTTGAGGAGAAGGTCAAGTGGCATGGAGGTTACTAAACATCAAGGATGAGGTGGAGGAAGCCTATGGGAATTAATTAAACAATTTAGAACCTTATGATGGTTATAAAAATATGTCATGAGGAATGGAAATTTCATTTTATCATTTGTGAATTTTCCTTTGGCATTTGGAGAGCAATTGCTTGTCATTTGCACGATGAGGGCACACTTACCCTGCTAGTGAGCCAATTTTGAGAGAGTGTTATTCTGATCCAAGTTGGAAATGGTAGAGGCAATTCAGACCTATAATTTGGATCTTCAGATATTTTTTTATTGCATATAGGATTATACTTCTGTTCATGATCCATCTTCCCTCCCATTCTCTCAATTTCCACTTCCATATTTCCATGTTTTTCTATGAAGGCGCGCTAGTGTGAATGGTGGTTGCGCCCCATTGAGTTCCGTTGATGAAAAAGATCTGATGTATTATGTATTTCTCTGAAATATTAATTAATATTCTATTTAATTCGAAATAAGAAGAAATACATATGAAAATGTCCACATTTCCAATCTTTCTTGTGACTAGTTTCCATGTGATGGTTTTTCCCTTTCAATGGAGATTTCGTATCTGATGTATATTAAGACTTGGGTAAATGTTATATTATGTTAGTAATATATTGAAATTATTTCAATGGTACATGTTTATATTTCTCTATTATGAACCATTATATGCACCATTTATGAGTCGAAGTTGAGCTTTATTGTGTCATTTCCTTTAAGCAAATATTACTGAAATTATGCATTCAAATATGAATATTTAATCCTCTATTGCAGAAATATTAACCCAATATAATGAAATTAAATGAAGTATAATTACATTCCCCATACTCTGTTCTGAAATTTGGGAGGGTTTCTTAGAATTTGGAGAGCCTTTCTTCCGACACCCTAGGGGAAATTGCATCATAAATTTCTTGTAATTTTTCCCTTTTTTTCATCATGAACAATTCGATTTTCATATATATGTGAAATGTAATAAAAATATCCGAAATTCATTTTATGAGTCCTAATACTACCCACATCAGTCCCTACCAAATTCGAGACCATCTTGAGCCATTCGAATCCCCTTGGGTCAAAACTAGTCAAGACAAAATTTTCCAAAATTCTGCCTTTATTGGGAATTTTTTAATTGGGACATTACAAGTGGTATCTGAGCATGATATTGGAACCTGATAGAAATACCTATTCATGTTTACTTATTCTTACCTTCATCCATTATAAATTGATACTGGATATCTTAATAGTGAAAGAGAAGAAAGTGAAGAAAGTGATCCTAGTTATGAAGAGATTAGGAAAGAACTAGGATTTGGAGATATGGAGGGAAAACTAAATAATGGATAACTTAAAAAATTCATTACAGAAGATATTTACTCTTTGAAAAAACATGTAATGCAATGGATCGAATTGATGGCTAGCCAACTTGGGAGCAAGTCAGCACCCAGGAGTAGTAGTAGTACACCCCATGTTGAGGGGAATAACCATGGAGAAACCATTTTTTCAAAGAATGGAACTCATAACAGATCTCATGAGTTCAAAAATAAGAATGGATCCACAATACCCAATTTTTTAGAGTCCAAATAAGGCCCTTACACCACCTATGATGTTACAAATGCACCAAATTATTGGCAGCAATTAAGTGATGAATGTAGGAAAGTCCTACCTTTTGACCAATTCATTAAAGATTCTCTTTTGTTCAAGAAAGGAGGATATGTGAGTAGGGAATCTCCTATTAACCATGAATTAAAATATACCATGGGAAAATTAACCATTCCTTCCTTTAATGGTTCCTCACAAATTTCTGCTAGTGCGTGGTTGCAAAACTTAAGTGTATATTTCCAATTAAATCCTATGGTTAAAGAAGATGCATTGAAAATGGCCATTATGCATCTTGAAGGGGAAGCTAGTGATTGGTGGTTCTATGGTATTAGAAACTTTGAAAATGATCATATTTTAACTTATGAGGTTTTCTACAATGCATTGATGGAGAAATTTGAGAGGAAAGACCCTGCACTTCCTTTCAAAGAACTAGCACAATTAAATCAAGTAGGGACTCCCGAAGCATATATGTTAGAATTTGAAAAGATTTCAGCAATGGTTTCCTATGTATATATGGTTAGGTTCATTTTATAGTTTAATGAAGGATTGAAAGAACCTTTGAGAAGGCTAGTGAAATCCCACAAGTCCTCCACATTGAAGGATGCCATCATGAATTTGACAAGGGATTTGCAGAATATGTTGCTAAGAACCAAATACCTTCCTAAGAAAAAATTCCATTCCAAGTTCAAGGAAGGTAAGAAACCATGGAAAAAGGACTCCTATACCAAAGAAAATAAAGGAGGACCAAGAAAAGAATAAATTATAAGAAAGAAGCTATGTTTTACATGCTAACAAACTTCAGTCCCAGGACATAGATGTGCCAAGGGGAAGGCACACTACATTGAAGTGTTTTCCGAAGATGATGAAGAGGAGGAGGAGGAATAGGAACAACTTGCAGCCCAAGAAGAAGGGTATAAAATAGAAAAATAAAAACAAACCACTCCTAATATAGGAAACATTGCAGCACTTTTGGGTGTACCTAGTGTTATATTTTTATCATTTAAGCAATATGATCTTAGGATCTTATCTCAGAGAATGACATGTGAACAACAATCGATCATAAGAGACAATAGACACAAAGATTTTTCTCAGGAAAACCATAAAGGAAAAAACCCCACAACTTCCTTAGAGATAGAATGAGCACCAATGGCAACAGTACAACCCAAATATAGAAAGACAATCTCCAATAGTTGTTCTCTCTCTCACTTGAGCAAGCTCCTTGTCTCTAACCTATGCGCTATAGTTGGGTGAATGTGTGTATCAGATAGAGAGGCTCACTCTCTATTTATACTAGTTTATGACTTGCCAATATCTTACCAGGTCTGACTTCTCGAGGAGATTCTACTAACCCTAGTGCCCCACAACTGTGGGGACTTTACCCCCAACTTACAAAGGAGGATTAATCTCTATGAATTTACATGACTTGATTACATTAATGAATATCTCGATAGGAAAATTGGGGACCAATCAAATACGATATACAAAATATACAAGTGAATACATTCTAAATTTACAAATACATCAACACTCCCTCTTAACTAGGAAGGTATTCTCTTGAAAAAATTCATCAACACAAGTCTTCTTCTCTGGATCATCATCAAAGATGGATCATCATTGGATCATCATCAAAGCTATATCATCACTAGATCATCATCAAAGCTGGATCATCACTAATCCGCTATCTCGATCAAATGGTGCTATCTCTCAATTCTACTCATCACAGGAAGTTCTACAGAGCCATCCCTTTTTCATGTTGGTTGTAGGCCTGACCTCCATGTAGGTATTCATCTTCTTCAGCACTTATATTTGACCATGGGAGGAACACATCCAGTATCCATGTCAGAAAGGCCTACCCAGCACTTATGTTTGACCATGGGAGGCCCAGCTTGTCACCATGTCAGAAAGGCCTAGCACTTACATCTGACCCAGTCAGAATGGCCCAGTGCTTACATCCTTCGGTATGGTAGGACACACCATCTACCATCTGAGAAAAGTCCTAGCACTTACATCCTTCGACATGGTATCTACCATATGAGGAAAGGCCAAACACTTACATATAACCAAGTCAGAAAGGCCCATCACTTACATATGACCCAATCACAAAGGCCTAGCACCATCCTTCGGCATGGTAGGTAGGACACACCATATACCATCCGAGGAAAGGCCCAGCACTTACATTTGGCCTAGTCAGAAAGGCCTAGAACTTACATCTGACCCAGTAAAAAAGGCCTAGAACTTACATCCTTTGGCATGGTAGGACACACCATCTACCTTCCAAGGAAAGGCCCAACACTTACATCTGACCATGGGAGGAACTAATCCTACCACCATGTCAGAAGGGCCCAACACTTACATCTGACCATGGGAGGAACTGTTAGTTTTTCATCACATTAAGCTAGCATTATGATTTTAGGATCTTTTCACTGAGAGAATAACAAGCACAACAATAAAACATAAGCACATCACAAGAGACAAGAGACATAAAGAGTTTTCCTCGGGGAAACCATAAAGGATAAAACCCCGCAACTTCCTTAGAGATAGAATCAGTACCAAAACAGTAAGAGATCTCCCAAAACAGCAGTAGTCTTCTTCTTCTGTCTAGTCCCAGTATTTCCTTCTTCACTAGTGCGCCACACTTGAGAGAGTGAATGATGTGCATAATAAATAGAGATTCTCACTCTCTATTTATATTCTTCCATTCACTTGAAGTGCATTTTCACACGTAGGCTCAACCTAACAATTACTTACCCGAGCCTACACCTTAATTCGTGTATAATAACTCGAGTGCCCCAAAACTGTGGGGACTTACCTAATGACTTCACATGACTTGTTTACATTATAGATCCTCCCAATCAGAACATCGGGGCATGACAACATGACTCAAATGCATAATAGAAACATCCTGGAAAAGCATCGGGGTACCATACATAAGATACATAGAAGAATACATTCCAAAGTTACATATACATCAACACTCCCTCTTAAATAGGAAGGTATTCTTTCGACACAATTTTCAGCACTGGTCTTCTTCTCTGTATCAACTGGATTATCTTCGTCTTCAAGTCATCTCCGTCATCAAGTCATCTTCGTCTTCAAGTCATCTTCATCTTCAGGTCATCTGGATCTGGATCATCATAGAACTGGATCTGGATCATCACTCGATCTGGATCATCATAAAACATCATCACTGGATCTGGATCATCATCACTAGATTGGATCTGGATCATCACTCGATCTGGATCATTACTGCTGGATCATCATTACTGGATCTGGATCATCACTTGATCTGGATTGAAACTGGTGCTATCTCAAGATTCTTCTCGTCATAGGAAGTTCTACAGAGCCAGCCCTTTTTCATGCTAGTTGTAGGCCCACCCATCATGTAGGTCTTCCCTTAGCACTTATATCTGACCTGCTCGTCAAAAAGGCACATCCAGCACTTACATCTGACCTACTCATCAGAAAGGCACATTCATCCAGACAGGAACACATCCTATCACAGTGATGGAAGACTCCCATCCAGACAAGAACACATCCTATCACAGTGATGGAATATTTCTCCACTTTCATCCACACAAGAACACATCCTATCACAGTGATGAAAGACTCCCATCCAGACAAGAACACATCCTATCACAGTGATGAAAGACTCCCATCCAGACAAGAACACATCCTATCACAGTGATGGAATATTTCTCCAATTTCATCCAGACAAGAACACATCCTATCATAGTGATGAAACACTCCCATCCAGACAAGAACACATCCTATCACAGTGATGGAATATTTCATCACTTATATCTGAGCACATGGGAACACATCCCTCAGTCACTCTAGAAAGGCTCTGCACTTACATCCATCCAGACAAGAACACATCCTATCACAGTGATGGAAAGGCTTGCACTCACATATGATCCTATGAGAACACATCTCAGCAGTCATATCAGAATGGCCCCCAGTCCTCGACTGAGCTACCTGGTAACTAACCAGGCACCTCCACTCTCATAGAGAATGGCAGTTGCCCTTACATCCGACCTGCTCGTCGGAATGGCCAACACTCACATCTAACATGGAAGGAAATAAATCCTTTAGCCATGAATAGAATGGTTCAGCCCTTTCATCTGATCAAGTGGGAACACATCCCTCTATCACATCAGAATGGCTACTCAGTCCTACACTGAATGATCCTGGTAACTGACCAGGTGCCTCCATTCCTAGAATGGCAATTGCCCTTAGATCTGTCCTGCTCGACAGAATGGCTCAGCCCTTATATCTGACCTACTCGTCAGAATGGCTATGGATCTCAACACTCATATCAGTCATGGAAGGAACCAATCCTCTCACCATGACGGAATGGCTCAGCCCTTATATCTGACCTACTCGTCAGAATGGCTATGGATCTCAACACTCATATCAGTCATGGAAGGAACCAATCCTCTCACCATGACGGAATGGCTCAGCCCTTACATCTAACCATGGAAGGAACCAATCCTCTCACCATGTCAGAATGGCTCTGGGTCTCATCACTTTCTCTGGGAGGAAACCTCGATCTGGAGAACACCAAGTCTCTCTCTGAAGTATTCAAACTTCAACCTAGCCAATGGCTTCATCAATACATCAGCTATCTGTTCCTCGGTCGAAACATACAGGAGCTTCACTTCTCCTCTCTGCACCATATCCCTGACATAGTGATACTTGATCTCAATATGCTTTGACTTGTCATGGAACACTAGATTCTCTGACAACTTCATGCAACTCTGGTTGTCACAATGTATACAAGTAGCATCCAACTAGATATCAAATATATCAGACAGTAGCTTCTGCAGCCATACTGCCTCACAACTAGCTGAACAAGCTGTGACATACTCTGCTTCAGTTGTACTCAGTGCCACACAGGATTGCTTCCTGCTAAACCAAGATTCACACCTGATCCCATACTGAAGCAACATCCTGAAGTACTCTTCCTGTCGATGGCACTGCCTGCCCAATCTGAATCAACATAACCTTCCAGGTTAATCTTCTGATTCGCATCGTACTTGAGCCCATAATCAACTGTACCCTTTAGGTACCTCAGAATATGCTTTGCATCAGTCAATTGAACACTTCTCAAATCTATCAGGTACTGGCTCAAGGTGTTCACAGTAAAGCAAATGTCTGGTGTCATGTTCGTCAAGTACATCAATGACCCAATCATCTAATGATACAGCGTAGCATCAACCATCTTCGATGAAGCATCACTTAACAGCTTTAGGTTTGATGCCATAGGTGTGGTTATGCATTCCATCATCCTGAACCTATTAAGGATATCTACTGCATACTTCCCTTGTCCACACCTCCATGCCTAGAAAATAGGGCATCGACACATAACAGGAGCATCACTGGTCTTCCGCCTTCAACCTTGAAGCAAAGTTTGGAATCCAATTTACTCTCGGTAAAGCCTAGAGTCATCAGTAATCTTCCCATCTTGTCGTACCATGTCGAACCTCAAGATATTCTGCAGCCACTCCCTCTGAAGCGAAGCATCATACTCCCTCTGTCTTCTGTGCTCTATGCACTGAAAACATTCTGTACCGGAGTGACAAGTAGCTTCCTATGCTACCAATATTCTATGTGACCATCTAGTGTATAGACTTGCATCTTCAACCTTGTAGAAAAGGTTAAGATCTTCATCAATCTCATCATGAATGTGTTTCAACTCTTACTAGCTACAAATGTATCTTCATAGTCTAGGCCTTCCTTTCGTGAGAAGCCTCATGCTACGAATCTTGCTTTGTATCCCACAATGTTTCCATCTACTGCATGATGGAACTATGAAATTCTCTTCAGGTCTCGATACTGCACCCTGACATCATTCTTCTTGAACTGGTCTTACCTTTCTTCTTGGTTACTTCTTCATGGCTAGAAGGTTCTGTATCAATGATGTCACTGCATTCGTCATATTATTCTTCATTTTGAAATGTCGTCACTTGTTCTTTGGAACAAGTTTCATCCTTCTTTGCTTGCAGGCGATTATGTATGCGATCTTTCCTACAAGTCAAATGCATTTGTATGGTTAGAACATTTCATAAGGAATATTTATACTGGAAAATACTTATGCATAAATATATGATCATGCAAGTACTTTAGCCAATACAACATTCATCCATATCTCACTGAAACTTTCTAGATGCCTTCCATCTCTACCAGGACAATATTGATATTGTGCACTAATCCAATATGTCAGCAAAGAGGTTTCATTCTTGATAAGTAGCAATGGAGAATTTGTATAGCACCATGAGCTACTTACCCATCACATGCATATTAGTAGTATTCTGTCATTAATGCAAACATCCTATCATGCATAATACAATAACTGAATATAAACAAAGGCATAACAAAACAATGAAACGACAATTGAATACTTATCTTTATTTGTTTCGTGGGTAGACTCCTTCTTGAGCCTTCAGCTTCATCGTCTTCTTCATTCATAATCGCATCATTTCTTATCCAAATGCTGAGGTGGATAAGAGGTTCTTCAAGAGTTGATTTCTTCATATTCCTCATTGCTTGAGGGATCTTATTTGGATGGTGAGAGCTGGATCTTCAAATGCTCCCATCTTATCTTCTCTTCTTATGGGCAGAGATTTTTCTTCTTCCCAAAGTTTGCTGAAAGTAATCACTTCCTTCTGGAACACATTCCTTGAATGAATGAATTCCACGATCCTGGGAGGCCATTCAAGGTGGCCATCACCACTTCTGCATTCTTCACTTCTGCTTCACGTTGTTCTTGATTTGAGAGACTCTTATGACTACATGGTCTTTGTATTCTGGATCTTCACATTCTTCAACTGGTTTCTTTAGGTCATATTCTGATTTTTGTTCTTCCTTTCAAATAGCTTGAAATTCTAGAACAACTTTGCTTGCAATAGGTAGTGCTCTGTAATGCACATGTGCAAGCCTTCTATGCTAAAGCTCATTTAGCTCTACTATGTCATGGATCAAGGCTTGTTCTAGATGGCCCTTCAATTTGTACAAGCCTCCTTCTTGTTCTCCAATCACTACCGCATCATCGATAGTCTTTCATTTTGGCCACATGATGACTTGACCATCTATGAATGAAATCCGCATTCCTTTTGCATCAATGCTGAAATGGAGAGAAGGTTCTTCTTGAGTCCTGGAACAAACAATACTTCTTTCATTGTTAGAGACTTAACAGAGTCTAGCTTGTATGAAGATTCCCCACTACCTTTTATTGGATATTGGTAGTCATCTCCTAGTTTCACCTTGTGAGGTGATTCATGTTCTGACAGTCTTACAAAATATTCCTTGAGTCCCGTCATATATTTGGAAGCCCCACTGTCTATAAGCCAATCATCACTTCCATGAGTAATGTTACCTGTGAGAGCTTATATCAAAACATATTCATCCTCACTTGAAGAATCTTCACTTTCATATCTGGATTTCTTTCTGGATGGTTCATCATCCTCTGCAGCATGAGCATGATGTCTTCTTTGGCCTTGACCAAGTTCTTCCTATGAAAGGATTCTAACCTCGTCTCCCTTTGAAAGTGGAACCTCTATACTCATGTAGGTGTCCAATCCATTTTATTCAAAGAGATCAAATAATTCTATGCTTGTAATTTTTCAACTTCACCAAGCTTATCATCAAGCTGTTGTGATAGATCCCTTTGAAATGAGAACCTCAAATGAAAATAGCAAAGGATTAGATCTTACCGATTTGAGGTGTCCGTCTTGGTTCTGGAGCTAGCTGATCTAGGGTTTGTCACAGAAACCCTAAATTTCAAAACTTGGAATCTTTTAGATCTGATTGGATAGACAGATAGATCTCTTCAAATGGATCTATCCAATGTACTCCTTTTCTGAAAACAGTGGAGGGAAGCTCCTGGAACATGAAGCCCTAGATTTCCAATTTCTTCTGCAAAACTTCCTATTACTGTTTTTGTGATATCTCCGATATTACTGATCCTCTATGTATGAAATTGCCTACTGAGGTAGCCTCGCATGTCCCTGATCTAACTCCGTAGGTTTCATCAGAATTGGTTTCACCATTTGCAATTTATGATCCTTTTCCCAAGGTGACCTGTTACAGGATTGTTCACAACTGCAAGGTTGTACGGCATGCCAGGTGTCACTGGTTCATCTTCTGAGTCTGATATTTAGACCACCGAAATTACAGTCTATTTCCTTTCTGGAACATCTTCCAGAATTCCATTTGAACCTCTGTAGCCCAATATATTTCAATTCTCCCCAGGTGTCCTATTTATGGATGATTTCTGGAAGAGGCTGGAACCCTAACTTTGAGAGATCTTATCTCTCAGAATATATAGAATCTGAGGCTGATTTTTGGATAAAGTGTTCATCAAGATTTTAGCTTCAGACCCTGAAATTTTCAGCTTCTAATACTTCGCCAATCTCATAATATAGCGACTGTATCAAAACTTAGCAGTTTTAGTATTTAGGGTTTCTCCTAGCTCAAGGTCAAACTAGGGTTTGAATTTCCCGGAGTTTCACCCAACCCAATTTCTTGATCCAGGTCTCTAAGCTTCAGTTTTGATGAGGAGAACAATCCTATTGTGGTCTCATTCAAAAATTTCTCTTCTGTAGAAAGCCCTAATTTCCACATCGAAACTGAAAATGCTTGAAATTGAATTCCACATCGACAAAAAGATGCACCCTTCAATGGAGAGTCATCCTAGCATACTTTTGCTAAAAATCTGTGGAGGAATATCCACAAAATAGGAAGCCCTAGTTCCTGTAGCTGCACAATGTCTTATTCTCAGGTTAGCTCTGATCCCATGTTAGTTTTTCATCACATTAAGCTAGCATTATGATCTTAGGATCTTTTCACTGAGAGAATAACAAGCACAACAATAAAACATAGGCACATCACAAGAGACAAGAGACACAAAGAGTTTTCCTCGGGGAAACCATAAAGGAGAAAACCCCGCACCTTCCTTAGAGATAGAATTAGCACCAAAACAGTAAGAGATCTTCCAAAACAGCAGTAGTCTTCTTCTTCTGTCTAGTCCCAGTATTTCCCTCTTCACTAGTGCGCCACACTTGAGAGAGTGAATGATGTGTGTAATAAATAGAGAGTCTCACTCTCTATTTATATTCTTCCATTCACTTGAAGTGCATTTTCACATGTAGGCTGGACCCAACAATTACTTACCCGAGCCTACACCTTAATTAGTGTATAATAACTTGAGTGCCCCAAAACTATGGGGACTTACCTAATGACTTCACATGGCTTGTTTACATTATAGATCCTCTTAATCGGAACATCAGGGAATGACAACATGACTCAAATGCATAATAGAAACATCTCGAAAAAGCATCGGGGTACCATACATAAGATACATAGAAGAATAAATTCCGAAGTTACATATACATCAACAGGAACCAATCCTACCACCATGTCAGAAAGGCTCTGCACTTACATTTAACCATGGGAGGAACCATTCCTACCACCATGTTAGAAAGGAAAATGGACTCATCACTTCCCCTTGGAAGGAAACTCGATCTGGAGAACACCAAGCTTCTCTCTGAAGTACTCAAACTTCACTCTAGCCATTTATAGCATAGAATTATATGAGGGATTATTATGTCTGAGGATATCTTGTGATCTTCTCCAGGACTGATTACATCTGAGGACAACCTACATGATCATTTATGTCTGAGCAACCAACGAGCCTCTCCAGGAGTTTATGATCAGACAAATGGTCTCACCAACTATTGTAGAACTCCCTCTTTTGAGAGATCTTGATATGGGTAACAAACTGGAGCTTCACTGCTCCTCTCTCCCAAGTAGTCGAGCAAGTGGCAACATATTTTTCCTCAGTTGTACTTAGTGCCATGCATGACTCCTTCCTACTAAACCAAGATATCACACCTAATCTCATACTGAAGAAACACCTTGAAGTGTTCTTCCTATCAATTTCACTACCTTCCTAATCCAAATCCATATAACCTTCCAAGTTAATCTTCTGATTTGCTTCATACTTGATCCCATACTCAACTCTACCCTTCGCGTACCTTAGAATATGCTTTGTAACAATCGAGTGAATGTGTCTCCGATCTGTCAGGAACTGGAACAATGTGTTCACAACAAAGAAAATATTTGGTCACGTATTCATTAGGTACATCAATGAACCAATCATTTGATGATACATCGTGGCATCAAGTGACTCTGATGAAGCATCACTCAATAGCTTTAGGTTTGATGCCATAGGTGTGGTCATGGCTTTGCAGTCCATCATCCCGAACCTCTTCAGGATCTATACTGCATACTTCCCTTGTCCCAAGGAGATTCCATCTGCATTCTACCACACCTCCAAGCCTAGAAAGTAGTGCATCATATCCAATTCCTTCATCTCTAACTCGACATCAAGTCTCATTCTTGCAACTTTAATGAGTTCCTCTTTTCTGTCAGGAACAAGTCATTGACATATAACAGGAGCATCACTAGTCTTCCTCCTTCAGCCTTGAAGTAAATATTGGAATCCACTTTACTCTTAGTAAATCCTCGAGTCATTAGTAATATGTCCATCCTATCGCATCATGTTGAACCTTGATATATTATGCAGTCACTCCCTCTGAAGCGGAGCATCATTCTCCCTCTTCCTTTCATACTCTATGCATTGAAACATTCTATACTGGAGTGACAAGTAGCTTCCTCTGCCACTAATATTCTATGTATCCATCTAGGGTCACTGGATACCAAGATCCTCTATCTTGAACCTTTCCAAAAGTTCTTCTCGCACCCATCTATGATCTTTTCATCCTCAACCTTGTAGAAAAGTTTAAGATATTCATCACTCTACGTGATCTTCAAGCTCCTCATGTATGTGTTATCCCATGGGTGCCTTCTGAGCTCATACAAGGCCTTCTTTAATTTGCACACATGAGTCTACCTGTCATGTGTCTCAACTCCTAGTGGCAGAAAATGTCTCTTATTTTTGGTGAGAAGCCTCGTGCTATGAATATTTCCTTGTATCCCATGATGTTTCCATCTACTGCATGTTGGATCTTGTAGATCCATATGGAAGACACTACATTCTTCCCTTCAAGTCTCGATACTGCATCCTAGACATCATTCTTCTTGAACTGGTACTCTCCTTCCCTTTCTTCTTGGCTACTTCTTCATCGCTAGAAGGTTTTGCATCAATGATGTCGCTCAATAGTGTCACATAACTCCACTGTGTCTGAGACCTCTTTCCTCCTTTAAAGGTATCGTCATATTATTCTTCATCTTGTATTATTTCTTGACCTATCGTCACTTGTTCTTCAGAACAAGTTGCAACCTTCGTTTCTTGTAGGCAATTGTACGTGATATTTCCTACATTCAAATGCATTAGTTGTATGGTTAGAAACATTTCATAAAGCATATTCATAAAGGAAAATTCTTATTCATAAAGATATAATCATGCAGCAATTCTAGCCAATACAACATTCATCCCTATCTCATGGAAACTTTCTAGATGCCTTCCATCTCTACGATGACATCATTGAGATTGTGCACTAATCCAATATGTCAGCAAAGAGGTTTCACTCTAGATAAGTAGAAATGGATAGTTGTATAGCACCATGAGCTACTTAACCATCACATGCATATTAGTAGTATACTGTCATTAATGCAAACATTCTATCATGCATAACACATCAACTGAATATNAATGAAAACTAAACACTTATTTGTATTTGTTTCATGGGTAGAATCCTTCCTTAAACTTCATCATCTTCTTCATTCATAAAAACATCATTTCTTATCCAAATGCTAAGATGGATAAGAGGTTCTTCAAGAATTGAGTCCTTCATATTCCTCATCGGTTGAGGGATCTTCTTTGAATAATGAGAGATAGATCTTCAGTTGCTCCCATCTTCTTGAGTTGAGCTTCATCTTGGGTGCACTCTTCCCAAAGTCTGCTAAAGGTAATCACTTTCTTCTGACACACATTCCTCAAATGAATAAATCCCATGATCCTGGGAGGCCATTCAAGGTGTTTATATCCATATCTTATTCTTCTTCGATTGCATCGTCATAGCATAGAACACTTCCTTTTGGTGTCTTCAAGGATGACACATGAGGGATGAGATGATATTTAATAGAATCTGCAATGATTCTCTTGGCTCTAGCCTTGGCCTCATCTCCCTTTGGCTCCTAGACCTTTCTCAAGGAATCAAACATCTCTTCAGGTTTCTTTAGGGAAGACACATGTGGTATAAGGTGATCCTCTTGGCCTTGACCAAGTTCTTCTTGTGTCAGGATTTAACCTCATCTCCCTCTAGAACTGGAACCTCTCCACTTATGTAGGTGTCCAATTCAGTTCCTTCAAGAACCAGTGAGATCCCATACTTCCATGCTTGGAAGTTTTCAGCTTCACCAAGCTTTCCATTAAGCTAGTGTGACTAGTCATTTTGAAATGAGAACCTCAAATGTAAATATAAAAATATTAGATCTTACGGATTTGAGGTGTCCATCCTGGTTGCGGAGCTAGCTGACCTAGGGTTTGTCAAAAAAACCCTAATTTTAAAAATTTACAATATTTCATATATCATTGGATAGAAATATCGACCTATTCAAGGCGAGATGTCGAATGTACTCCTTTTCTGAAATCAGTGGAGGGAAGCTTACGGAACAGGAAGCCCTATTTTTCCAATTTCTTCTATAGAAATGCCTACTATTATTTATTTAGTATCTTTGAAAGTGATGCTCCTATATGTCTAAAATTTTGTACTGATATATCCTTGTTTGTCCTCATTCCAGCACCACATGTTTGAGCAGAATTGGTTTCCCCAATTTGGATTTATGAGATTTTTCCCAAGGTGACTTCTTTAAGGACTGTTCAGCATAGAGATCTTGTATAGATTGCAACATGTCATGGTTTCACCTTCGAGGTTTGAAACATTTACCATAGATATTATAGTCCATTCCCTCTCTAGAACATCATGATAAATTTCATTTGGACCTTTGTAGCCCGAGATATAGCAATTATCCCTAGGTGTCATGTTTAGGGATGAATCCTGGAAGGGGATGGAACCCTGATTTGGAGGAATCATATCACCCATAATATAGATAATATGAGGATGAAAGTTTTATATCGGGTACATCAGGATGTTATCCTTGTCCTGTGAATATTTTGTCTCTCGAACCTTCTTAAATCTTGAGATATAGCAAATTTACCAAAACTACCAGTTTTAGTATTTTAGGGTTTTTCCGGCCCGGGGTCAAACTAGGGTTTGAATTTGTTGGAGTTTACTCAACCAAAAAATTTGACCTTGGTCTCTAAAATTCGATTTTGATGAGGAGAGAAATCCTATGCTGGGCTCACTCAAAAATTCCTCTTCTGTGAAAAGCGCTAATTTCCCACAACAATGATAGGTCAAAACTGAAAATGCTCGAAATCAAATTCCGCTTCAAAATAAAGATGCGCCCTTCAATGGAGATTTAGCCTGGCCTAATTTTGTTGATGGATTATGGAAAGAGACCCAAAAATTAAGAATCCCTAGCTTCTGCAGCTGCACAGTGTCTTATTCTCAGGTTAGCTTTGATACCATGTTAGATTTTTATCATTTAAGTAATATGATCTTAGGATCTTGTTTGAGAGAATAACATGCACAACAATCAATCAAAAGAGACAGTAGACACAAATATTTTCCTTGAGGAAACCATAAAGGAAAAAATCCTGCAACTTCCTCAGAGATAGAATGAGCACCAATTGCAGCAGTAAAACCCAAAGACAAAAAGATGATCTCCAACAGTTGTTCTCTCTCTCACTTGAGCAAGCTCCTTCTCTCTCACATATGTGCTATAGATGGGTGAGTGTATGTATCAAATAGAGAGGATCACTCTCTATTTATACTAGTTTTTGAATTTCCAATAACTTACCAGGGCCAATTTCTCTAGGGAGTATAATAACCCTAGTGCCCCACCATTTTGGGGACTTTACCCTCGACTTACAAATGAGGGTTAATCTCTATGACTTTACATGACTTGATTAAATTAATGAATCTCCCGATAGGAACATTGGGTACCAATGAAATACAATATATGAAATATACAAGTGAATACATTTTGAAGTTACAAATACATCAACACTTAGATTCCACACCTTAAGGCTCAAGGGCACCATACAAGGCCAAAAGGTCACGGTTCTAGTGGATGGTGGAGCCACTCACAACTTCATAGATGCAGCCTTGGTGGAGAGGATAAAGTCACAAGATGAAACTTTTGATGGTTTCATAGTCATCATTCTAGGTAACAATTCTATGGACCACACTAAATGGATTCCAAACCTTCAAGTTATTCTAGGAAATCATACTATCAGTGATATTTTTTATGTATTGAATGTGGCTGATACAAATGTGGTTTTGGGAGCACAATGGAAGTATTATTTAGGGGATCGTTTCCACCTAAGTTGTACTTAGTCGGTGTTATTAAGTGATATTGGTGAACCGGAAAAAGATGATTTGTTCGGACTTCAGAAGACCTTCAGACTCGCTTCTGGAAGTGTTTTTTTAATCTACCACATGTTCATACCCCCTTGGGGGAGTTGTAATTAAATGTTATAGCATGGTAGTGTCTGTAAAAGAATCAGTCTCTTGGACTAATTTATCAATCTGATCAGCCCAGAGTGTTTTTTCCCTAGGTTATTATTGGTTGTTGAATAAACGACTCATAATTTCTGAGTTTATCACTCAATATCTCCAAAGTTGGGGTGGTCGGCTTGACATTTAGGCCTATCGAGGTCATTAGAGTCTATGTGTCAATGTGTAAACATGATAGGTATTATGATCGAGTCATATGAACATGTGCTAAGTCCCCCTAGGTTTTGTTTTGTTTTGTTTTGTTTTTTAAATTTTCCACAAAACTTAGGCTATTTTTAATAGTCTAAATGGAAAAATTGGTCTTGTAATAAAAGTGGGGTTAAAAATCAGTTTCAGTCATGGAGGTGCTCATTTTCTAACTTGAGGCACCTGGTAAACCCATAAACCCACTTTTCCTAAGTTTTGAGTGATTTTTCCATCATTCAGGTAAGAAAGTCCAAAAAAATCAAATATTAATGAATTTAATTAAAAATTAATTAAATAATGGAGCAAATCCAAGATCCTAAATCAGTGGAATTTGCTCCGATTTGATTGAAATCAGTCTCATCGGCTTCAGATTGACTGGGAGTTGTCATTCCTTGACTGAAGGCATTGATCAGGGCTGAAGAGGAGCTTAAATGGCTCATGCAGATTTGAAGGTTACGCCCTCCTTTCTCTCTCCTCCACACGTGTGGATCAATCTGGCAGTGGTTTGATGGAGGGGTCAGTTCACTAAGTAAGGTGTCACTCCAATTTGGATTTCTAGTCCAGTTACACTTAGTTCATCATCAAATCAGGCTCATCTTAACTTTCCATCAGCTATAGTCTCTACTTTAGTCAGGCATGCGCCCCTCTTAGCCAGTCTGGCTATAAATTGAAGTTGTCATTCCCTCCTAGAAGCTAGTTCGAGTTGGAGAGAATAGGATTGCTATTGTAATATTGTTGTAATATTTTCATTGTTGGAATAAAGAAGCTTTGGAGGCTAAATGGTGTAATTTTATCATGTTTGTGGAATAAGCATTGTCTTGCGGCTATTGATGTTGTCGTTTTTTCTCTCAATTTCTGCATCTAAACCTTGTATGGCTTGAATGATTCAGCTGAATAAATAGGAGTTTATTTGGGCAAGTAAGATTACTTGTTTTTCTGTATCTCAGAGCATATGTGTTTGAAGATCTAGATTATAAATGTTTAATAAGCTTATTTGCATGTAATTCTTGTCTCTTTTTCATATATATATCCAGATCTCATAAGGTTTTGTCCAAGGTTGTTTTTTTAGCTTTCAGGTGGCAAGGATTGGATGAGATGTGGATCTAGTTTGAATCCACTGTAAATCCAATGTTTTTGGAAGGCATTTCCCCTCTGCATTCCACTAATAAGTTTCCATTGTAGATCTATCCAGCAACAGGCCTTTCCCCCTTCTCTTCCTCCATTTTATTAAAATCAATCTTCCAGTTACTTGTTCGTCCTCTTATGATCAGATCTACTTATAAAAATTTCTTATACATTGTTAGATCTAGTTCCTAAGAGTCTTGTTACTTAGATCTGAAATTTCATAAAGAATATAATATTTTAAAGATAGATCTACGTGAAGAAAGTCCTTTTTGCAAGTAGCTAAATCGTAGATCTAAAGCTTGCTCATAAGGTAGTTTATTTTTTCATTATTTAAAGATTTAAATTCTGCAACAAAGTGCACATCATATTGGCTGCCCAAAAATCAAGCCAAGATCCGAAGGAAAGCTTGCTTTCCTTGGTTCCCTTTTGCAAAACTAAATTGTTCCTTTTTAACAATTTTAACTTAGTCTTTTTTCAATAATTAGTGTGGTGACCCAAAGCACTTTTAAAGTGTCTTTGGGCACATTTGATTTTAATAACTTGCTGGTTTTTATCAGGTTTAATAAAAAATATAAGGAGAATCTTCCCATTTTCTGACTCTTGGGCGAACCGGAGCTTCCTGTAGGCTTCCCCCACTGCTTTGCTTCCTTATTAGGCTTGTTGTAAGTATATTGTAAGCCTTTGGATCCCAGATAACAAGGACCAAAGTGAAAATTAGTTTTATGACATTTTAACCCTTAATAATAAAAAAAATAATCACTTTGAGTAGGCTCTTTCGAGCCCACCCCCCATCCCCCCTAGGGGATCCACGTCCGTTTCACTCTTTTGCTTTTTTCCCGTTTTTGCTCTAACTTAGTCTTGTCATGTAGGATTGTATACTTTGATCATATTTGTCCTTATTCCATATTTTGAAATCAAAGCAATACTAATACTTACCCCATGAATCCCCAATTAAACCTAAAGGTGAAAGACGATCGTGGTAGGATTAATTAGAAAACCTGTGGTGTGTGTTTTTGATTCTATTTTCATTGTTACTTTTCACAAGCAAGAAATAAAATTAACCCCTCCTTGATTTCTCAATTGAGTTCCACTTGGACCGAAAGAGATTCCTCGAGGGTCTTTTTTTTAACAAGAATATGCTCTTAAAATTTACTAAAATTTACAAGAATCTGGTGTGTATGCTCTTCACTTGGATGTTGTTCATACGATCAGCCAAGGTGCATCAAAAGAAACATGAGTGACTAGAATAATTAGGATTCACTTTCCCAATTAACCACTGCAAGAGAAAATCCAACGCCCCGATTAAACCATAAATGGTGGCAAAATACCAAAAGGAAGTGGGAACTACTGGACAGTGACCTCGAGGTGGCGATCTCTATTACATCCTAGTGGGTGTATTATGAACACAATCTCAGTGACTCCATCCATCCCACACATTCCTTTCAGGTAGCTGTAGCAGTTGTTACTTTTGGACATACTCCAAGTACCCCCCAGGTATATCTGGATTCCCCCCGCCTAATTTAATTCACTAATCTTTTCACAATAATTTAAAACGTACCAAGATACGATTGCACAACATTCACTCTAGCACTTGCAAGCACGCTTAATTATTTTTCGACTCCATTTAAAGGCACTAGTCAACTATTTATTTCTTTCAATCTATATGTGATTGGGTGTCATATCGTGCTTATTTGTGATTATCTCATCATGTTATGTGTTGTTTACAATTGTTAAATAAAAAATCCTAAAAAAATTAATAATTTAATACCATCATCATCTAAGTAACCAGCCTTAGTAACTAGTAGGGTCTACCCCCCTTGGCTTCGTTAGGAGTTTGCCTAAACGAAGGAGTCAAAAACAAGGTGATAGCCTTGACTCGAGACTTGCCCCCAAGGATACACCGAGTGGCTTGAACATTTCTTCCACGTTTCCCCCCAGGTGTGTGAAAGGTAGCAACATCTTTTGGCGCCGTTGCCGGGGATAAATATTTTTATTCCCGGAGTACGACTTTTAATTTATTCCTTTTTGTTTTTTCTTTGTTTGATGAATGCTTAGAGTAGATCTTTAATTTTCATCTGGCGACTCCACTGAATTTTTTTTAGTTTTTATTTTTACAAATAAAAGATTTTTTTTTTGTGAAATATTTATAAATGCTTATTTTTCTCTTTCACATGGTGACTCCATTTAAGGGATAAAACTCTACTTTCTCATAATTTTGTTGAGACTTGTTGTGTGTAGATGAGCTCATACGACATAGTAAAACTTTAAATGCTCATTATTTAATAGCTCTAGTTCCATACAAAATACATGGTTGATATATGTTACTGATAAGCCGTTATGGATGATAACGATTACGGTGCTCAAATTTCCAATGCATATCCTCCCATTGATTTCTCGGGCATCCCGGGTTTCCCTAACTATGAACCAAATCTTTAGGATAAAAGATATTCTCAGGCTCCAATGTTTTATGGAAATGGTGATTCAGCTATCTGTCACATCATTTTTTTTTTCATTTGTGAATAAACTCAACATACTTCATAAGTATAATGTGATGCAAATTTTTGCTAATTCTTTGGAAAAGAAGGCTTGGATATGGTTTTGTGGTCTTCCTGATAAATGATTACCTCCCATGAAGACTTTTGTGTTATGTTTTGTGAGAGGTGGCATGATGGTGAGGAAGATATGGTAATGGTTGTAGAAAGGGCCCTCACCTACCTAAAGGTTCTAAAGGATCCCATGACTTCCATTATACATGGGCACACTCAGGATGATCCTATTGAAGAGCTTCATAAGGAACCCATGATTGAACACATTGTTGAAGACTCTCCTCATCTCACCATTAACGAAAACATTGAATATTTGAGATATTCTCAAGTTTTCTGCAATGCTAATATTTTTCTAGAATTCCCTCATGAGGAAACCATTACTGAGATTGACACTTATGAAGAAATTTATGATGTGTATGATGACACTCCTCTATGTTCATCACTTACGGATGAAGTTTTGGAAATTTTAACTTCTCCTAATATCTTTGAAACCAAAACTTTGAAGGATGATTATTATGAACAGGAGGAGGGCAGTTATATCTTAGGATGATACCAGCAAGGAAGACTCTCTCATATCCGACATATATGGGAGTGATGACTATTTGAATTTCATAGATAATCCAACCTTTGAAAATCTTATTGAGAATCCCATCCATGACATGTCTAGCAAGGGGAGTGTCTGTTAAAAAATTTGTGGAATTCCAATCTACGATACAGAAGAGGAGCATTCAGAATTTTCACATGATCATTCTGAGTCATATCATGCAGAGCCGCACAAAGGTAGAAATAATGAAAACATTGAGAAGCAATGTTGTGAAAATTCAGATGTGATACAGTCAGTCGAATATCAGTCTCAGCCATCTTCTTCACATGTAAAGGTTCCTTATGATTTGGAGAAGCTTGGGGCTTATACAAAGAGTTATCATTTAGTAAGCCTTGATGATCAGTATGATGATGTAGTCAGTCCACCTCATCATGCTGATTGGTATATCAGTCCTATCCATTCATGGATAGAAGAAACCTGCGCAAGCACATACCAGTTTGGAAAGAACCTTAATGACTTTATTCATGCCTGTGATTTCCCATCCAACCCGCCCATTCTGGATCATCACGCAGGTTTGCATTTTCTGAATAAAGTATCCTTACTTTGGCTGGTAACCAAAGACAATGAATTTTTTTTTATGTTAATAAAATTCTTAGGTGGTTACATTGGATTTCTAGTTACACTTAACCCTTTTTACATCATGTTTAGAGTAGTAAACTAAGCTCCTTGAAAGAGATAATTTACTTTCTGCATTTTTGTTTTGTACTTAGCTATTAGAAAACTTTTCTTTCATTAGTTAGCTACATTTATTTTGTTTAAATAAATCAGCTTAATGGTTCATTTGTATTTTATATAAATCTTGTGCTACTGAGGTTTTCTTGTCAAGTTGATATGTTTTTACAGGGTATATAAACTAGAGATTCCGGTGTTCTCGTATCTTCTCCTTGTCGTATGACCAGATAAAGCACACGTCCCATAGTTGGAGCCAGATGTTACCACCTAATCTGTACTTAGTCTATGTTATCAAGTGATCCTGGTGAACCGGACAAAGATGATTTCTTCGGACTTCAGAAGACCTTCAGACTCACTTTTGGGATGTTTTTTTTTAATCTACCACATGTTCACACCCCCTTGGGGGAGTTGTAATAAAATGTTCTAGCATGGTAGTGTTTGTAAAAGACTCGGTATTTTGGACTCATTTGTCAATCTGATCAGCCCAAAGTGTTTTTTCCCTTGGTTATTATTGGTTGTTGAATAAACAACTGATAATTTCTGAGTTTTTCACTCAATACCCCCAAAGTTGGGGTGGTCAGCTTGACATTTAGGCCTATTGAGGTTATTAGAGTCTATGTGTCAATGTATAAACATGTTATGCATTATGGTTGAGTCATATGAACATGTGCTAAGTCCCCCTAGGTTTTTTTTTTTTTAATTTTTAATTTTAATTTTTCCATAAAACTTAGGTTATTTTTTAATAGTCTAAACGGAAAAATTGGTCTTGTAATAAAAGTAGGGTTAAAAATCAGTTTCAGTCATGTGGGTGCTCATTTTCTAACTCGGAGCACCTATTAAACCCATCAACCCACATTTCCTAACTTTTGAGTGACTTTTCCATCATTCAGGTAAGAAAATTCAAAAAAATCAAATATTAATTAAATAATGGAGGAAATCCAAGATCCTTAATCAGAGGAATTTGCTCCGATTTGATTAAAATCAGTCTCATCGGCTTAATATTAACTAGGAGTTGTCATTCCTGGACTGAAGGCATTGATCAGGGTTGAAGGGAGCTTAACTAGCTCATGCAGATTTGAGGGTTGCGTCATCCTTTCTCCCTCCTCCACACGTGTGGATCAATCTGGAAATGTTGATGGAGGGGTTAGTTCATTGAGTGAGGTGTCACTCCAATTTTATTTTCCAATCTAGTTATACTTAGTTCATCATCATATTAGGATCAACTTAACTCTCCATCAGCTACAGTCTCTCCTCCAGTCAGGCATGCGCCCGTCTTAGCCAGTATGGCTATAAATTGAAGCTATCATTCCCTTCTCGAAGCTAGTTCGAGTTGGAGAAAATAGGCTTTCTATTGTAATATTGTTTTAATATTTTCATTTTTGGAATAAAGAAGATTCAAAGGCTAAATGATGTAATGCTCTCATGTGTGTGGAATAAGCATTGTCTTGCAGTTATTAATGTTGTCGGTTTTTCTCTCAATTTCTGTATCTGAACCTTGTCTGGCTTGAATGATTCAAATGAATAAATAGGAATGTATTTGGAAAAGTAAGATTACTTGTTTTTATATATCTCATAGAATATGTGTTTGAATATCTAGATTACACATGTTTAATAAGATTATTTGCATGTAATTCGTTTCTCTTTTTCATATATATATATCCAGATCTGATAAGGTTTTGTGCAAGGTTGTGTGTTTATCTTTTAGGTGGAAACGATTGGACGAGATGTGTATCTAGTTTGACTCCACTATACACTGAAATTTTGTGAAGCCATTGCCCTCTGCATTCCACTAACAATTTTCCATTGCAGATCTATCCAGCAACAGGCCTTTCCCCCTTCTCATCCTCCATTTTATTAAAATCAATCTTCCAGTTACTTGTTCGTCCTCTAATGATCAGATCTACCTCTAAAAAATTATTATACATTGTTAGATATAGTTCCTAAGAGTATTGTTTCTTAGATATGAATTTTTATAAAGAATATCATATTTTAAAGATAGATCTAGGTGAAGAAAGTCCTTTTTGCAAGTAGCTAAATTGTAGATCTAAAGCTTGCTCATAAGGTAGTTTCTTTTTTCATTCTTTAAATATTTAAATTCTTCAAGAAATTTAACATCATATTGCCTTCCCAAAAATCAAGCCAATATCCCAAGAAAATCTTATTTTCCTTGGTTCCCTTTTGCAAAACTAAAATGTTCCTTTTTAACAATTTTTAACTTAGTATTTTTTCGATAATTAGTGTGGTGACCCAAAGCACTTTTAAAGTGTATTTGGGCACATTTTATTTTAATATATTTCTGGTTTTCAGAATTTTTAACAAAAATAGAAGGATACTCTACCCGTTTTCTGACTCTTGGGCGAAGCAGAGCGTCCTGGAGGCTTCCCCCACTGTTGTGCTTCCTTATTAGGCTTGTTGTGAGCTTATTGTAATCCTTTGGATCCCGGATAACAAGGACCAAAGTTAAAATTAGTTTTCTGATATTTTAAAACACTTAATAATAAAAAATAGAATCACTTCAAGTAGGCTCTTTCGAGCCCACTTCACATCCCCCCTGGGGGGATTCGCGTCTGTTTCAATTTTTTGCATTTTTTCCCTTTTTTTATCTAACTTAGTATTATCATGCCGGACTGTATACTTTGATCATATTTGTCATTATTCCATATTTAGAAATCAAATTAATACTAGTACTTACCCCACAAATCCTTGATTAAGCCGAAAGGTGAAAGAGGATCGTGGTATGATTAATTAGAAAACCTGTGGTGTGTGTTTTTGTTTCTATTTTCATTGTTACTTTTCACAAGCAAATAGTAAAATTAACCCCTCCTTGATTTCCTGATTGAGGTCCACTTGGATCGAAAGAGATTCCTGGAGCGTATTTTTTTTAAAAAGAACACGCTCTTAAAATTTACTAAAATTTACAAGAATCCGGTGTGTATTCTCTTCACGTGGCTGCGGTTCATATGATCAGTCAAGCTACATCGAAAGCAATGCAAGTGACTAGAATGATTAGGATTCAATTTCCCAATTAACCACCGCAGAAGAAAATCCAACTCCTCGATTAAACCGTAAACGGTGGCAAAATACCCAAAGGACGTGGGAACTACTGGACAGTGACCTCAAGGCACCGATCTCTGCTACATCCTAGCGGGTGTATTATGAATACACTCCTAGAGACTCCATCCATCCCGCACATTCTTTGTGGGTAGTCATAGCGGTTGTTGCTTTTAGACATACTCCAAGTACCCCCCGTGTATATCTCGAGTCCCCCCACCTAATTTAATTCACTCATGTTTTCACATTAATTTAAAACATACCAAGATACAATTGCACAACATGCACTCCAGCACTTACAAGAACCCTTAATTATTTTTTGACTCCATTTAAAGGAACTGGTCTACTGTTTATTTATTTCAATATATATGTGATAGGGTGTCATATCGTGCTTATTTATGATTGTCTCATCATGTTATCTTTTGTTTACAATTGTTAAATCAAAACTCCTAAAAAACTTTTTCATTTAATACCATCATAATCTAAGTAACCAGCCTTAGTAACTCATAGGGTCTAGCCCCCTTGGCTTCATTAGGATTTTTCCTAAACAGATGAGTCAAGAACAAGGTGACATCCTTCACTCGAGACTTTCCCCCATGGACACACCAAGTGGCTTGAATATTTCTGCCACGTTCCCCCCAGGTGTCTGAAAGGTGGAAATAGGGAGCATACAGTGAATTATCAAGTCCCTGAAATAAGGTTAAAAAATTCATAATGGAAACCGATCTTGTTGAGGGGAATGCACACTTACCCAAACCAAGTAGTGTATTCTCATAGCACGAGGACTATCTTGAGGAATAGAGGTATATAATGGTATGTTGAATGTTTCATTACATCTCCTAAACCCCACTTGAACATTTCCAATCATCCTAAGGAGATAGAACAACTGTTGAGTAAGTATAAGAAGGTTTTTGGAGACCTTCCCCCAGGAATCCCATTAGACAGAGGTGTTGATCATAGCATTGAGTTGGATATAGGAACAAAACCTATCAAAATTCATCCTTCTAGGCATCCAAAAAGGATTCGAGATGAGATTGGAGAGGCCATTAAAGAACTCTTGGAATTGGGTCTCATAAGGCCTAGTTCTATCCCATTTGCTTCTTCGGTTGTTATGGTAAAAAAGAAAGATGAAACCTTGAGCATGTGCATTGATTTCAAAGCATTAAAAAAGAAGAAAATAAAGAATAGATACCCCTCCCAAGGATTGATGAGCTCATGGATGAGCTCTATGGTGCCAATTTGTTCTCAAAGATTGACCTTAGATGAATTTATCATCAAATTCGAATGATAGAAGAAGATATACTAAAGAATTCTTTCAGATGCCACTATGGTCACTTTGAGTTTGTTTCCATGACCTTTGGATTGACAAATGCACCAACCACATTACAATCATGCTTTAACAAAATCTTCCACAAGAAACTCTATAAGTTTCTATTTGTTTTCTTTGATGACATTCTTATTTACAGTAAAACTTGGAAGGAACACTTGCATCATCTAGAAGAGGTATTAAAAATTATGCATGATCAATATTTGTTCGCTAAGCTGTCAAAATGTGAGTTTGGTTTGACAGAGCTCTTGTATATTGGACACATAATTGGTCAATATGGTGTGAAGGTGGATAGGGAGACAATAAGACCCATTTTAGAGTGGCCTAGTCCCAAAATTCTCACTCAATTAAAAGGGTTCTGTTGGAATATATTAAACCTACTCATAACTTAGGATAAAATAATTAATCATTATTTGATTAATTATTCACCCACTAGCTTAATTAGTTGAAATCCACTTGCACCTTAAAGTCAATACATGCCATCTATATCCGAGGAATGCTTTATTTCTAAATCTGGGTTTATCTTGACCACCTTTTGACCATCCAAAAATAGTATACAGCACATTACAATAGATTATGCTTTATTCTATTTTTCCATCTTTTCTGTGGATAAGATAAAAGCTAGTCAACTAGGAAACTAATAGCTTTTGTTTCCAACCCATCCTCCATTAGTTTTTCTCCATTTTCTAGGATTAGCATGTTTTTCCATCACCCTTAACAAATCACTCATGCTTTTTCCAATTCGTGAGGTCCTTGATAGATTTGGGAAGTGCTTTATCCACATATGGGGGTTTGCTATATTTTGGTAATTCAGCCTTTTTGAGCTTTATGCGTTTTCTACATACAACTAGATTTTCCTATGAGGGATGTACTATTTATGTACACTATTATTCGTCATTATTCAATGGAAGGATACACACTAATATTCATATATTCATTCATGTGATTCAGTCTCTTTTCTTCTCCTTATTTTTCATGTATATTGTTGATGTAATTCTAACTTTATAATGTATTCACTTGTATTTCTTATCTATTGTAACCCGATGTTTATTCCAGGATGTTATCATGTCATGCCATGCCCCAATGTTTTGATCGGGAGAATCAATAATGTAAACAAGTCATGTTAAGTCATTGTGGGTAACCCTCCGATTGTCTAAGGGTTAAAGTCCCCGCAGTTCTGGGGCACTAGGGTTATTAGACTCTCCTAGTAGAGGTCGGCCCTAGTAGGGTTTTAGTCATGTCAGGATTAGTATAAATAGAGAGCTGGACTCTCTATTTAGCACACATCACATACACACTCAAGTGTAGCACATAGTTGATGAAGGAGAAGACATTGGGGCTAGAGAAGAAGAAGGTTACTACTCTCGGGAGTGCATCTTACTGTTTTGGGGTTTTACCTTTTGTGTTGATTCTATCTCTAAGGATGTTGCGGGGTTTTCTCCATTTATTGTTTCCCTGAGGAAAAACACTATGTTCATTGTCTCTTGTGTTTGATTTTCGTGCTTGTTGTTCTCTCAGTTAAACATCCATATAATGCTAGCTTAAATGTTGAAAAACTAACATGGTATCGGAGCTAACCTGAGAAGAAGACACTGTGCAGCTGTGGGAAATAGGGATTCCTACTTTTTGGACCTCTCTCCACATATTTTCAGCAAAAGTAAGGTGGAATAACTATCCTCCTTAGGTCACATCTTTCTGTCGAAGCATAATCCAATTCTGAGGTTTTTCAGTTTAGGACCCGACACTACTGCCAAAAATTAGGGCTTTTTACAGAAGAGGAATTTTTTAGTGAGCCCGGGCCTAGATTGATCTCCTTCCCAAAATAAAAGTTAGGGATAAATTTCAAAGCATTTGGGTGGACAGAACTCTGGAAAAGAAAAACCCTAATTTGCTCCTGAACCAGCTCTACAGGATTTCAGCTCAAAATTCAGATCCGACATCTTGACCTGGTAAGATCTAAAATATTTTGTATTTCCATTTGAGGTTCAGTTAATATGTCTCATCATACCAAGATTGATGAAAATCTTGAGGGAGCTGATAACTTCCAAGCTTCGAAGTATAGGATCTCCCTGGTCCTGGAAGAAAATGAGTTAGACTCCTACATCCATGAGGAGGTTCTAGTTCCAAAGGGAGATGAGGATAAAGCCTTGCATAAGAAGAAGTCAGTTATGGAAAAGAGGATCATTGCTGATTCTATCCAGGATCACCTTATCCCTCAGGTGTCCTCTCTCAAGACACCTAAAGCTATGTTTTATGCCCTAATCAAATTGTTTGAAGGGAAGAACATAAACCAGAAGATGACTCTGAGAAACCAACTGAAGAATGTGAAGATTCAAAATGCAGAAACAATCCAGTCTTACTTTACAAGAGTCTCTCAGATCAAGGAACAACTAGAAGCAGTAGATGAAGAAGTGGAAAATGTAGAGATTGTGATGACTACCTTGAATGGCCTTCCTAGGTCATGGGATTATTTCATCCAAGGAATCTATGCTAGAAAGAAGTTAGTCAAGTTTAGAAGACTATGGGAAGAGTGTTCCCAAGAAGAAGTATAGATAGCAGCTCGAGAAGAAAAGATGGGAAGTGAAGATCAAGCTCTCACGGTACACTCCAAGTCAACCAAAAGAAGATCTCGTCACCCTAGAGGTAAGCACTATCACAAAGATAACACTAGAAAATATTTGTCTAGGGTCATATGTTATACATGTGATGAAGCAATACATTATGTAAAGAATTGTCCTAAGAAACCAAAGCTATCAAAGATGAGCAGCAAAACAAGACATCATGCTCATGCTGTAGAGGATGATGAACCATCCAAGAAGAGAACCAGATATGAAAGTGAAGATTCTTCAAGCAAGGATTAATATGTTTTGATTTCTACTCTCACAGGTAACATTACTCATGGAAGTGATGATTGGCTTATAAATAGTGGGGCCTCCAAAAATATGACAGGATTCAAGGAATCCTTTGTGAGACTGTCGGAACATGAATCACCTCACAAGGTGAAGCTAGGAGATGACTACCAATATCCAATAAAAGGTAGTGGGGAATCTTCCTATAAGCTAGACTCTGGAAATTTTCTAACAATGAAAGAAGTATTTTTTGTGCTAGGACTCAAGAAGAACCTCCTCTCCATATCGACATTCGATGAAAAAGGAATGAGGGTTGCATTCATAGATGGTCAAGTCATCATGTGGCCAAAAGGAAAGACTATCGATGATGCGGTGGTGATTGGAGAACAAGAAGGAGGATTGTACAAAATAAAGGGTCATGTAGGACAAGCCTTGGTCCATGACACAGTAGAGCCAAGTGAACTTTGGCATAGAAGGCTTGCACATGTGCATTACAGAGCACTACCTATTACAAGCAAAGTTGTTGAAGGTCTTCCAGAAATCCAAGCAAAACATGATGGGGTATGAAAATCATGTGTGAAAGGAAAGAATACAAAAAAGACATTTCCAAGCAGTGAAAGCAAAGCAAAAGAAATCGTGGAAATCATCCACTCTGATGTATGCGGTCCTATTTCATCAAACTCACTAAGCGGGTATGCATATTATGTTTCTTTTATTGATGATTTTTCTAGGAAGACATCGGTTTATTTCATGAAGAACAAAGACGAAGTATTCAGCAAGTTCAAGGAATTCAAAGCCTTGGTCGAGAACCACACTGAAAAGAAGATCAAGACCTTTAGATCAGATAATGGCGGAGAATTTACTTCAAATAAGTTCAAAGAGCTATGCAAATAATCAGAGATTAAGAGGGAGTTGTATACTCCTTATAATCCACAACAGAATGGGATTGCGGAATGAAAGAACAAAACTATCATGGAAGCTGCAAAAGTAATGCTTCATGATCAAGACCTTCCTATGCATCTTTGGGTGGAAGCTTCCAGAACAGCGGTGCATGTACAGAACCGTACTCCACATAGAGTACTCGAGAACAAGACTCCTAAAGAAGTATTCTCTGGAAAGAAACCAGAAGTCAGCCATCTCAAGAATATTCGGTTGTCTTCTGTACATACACATTCCAAAAGAGAAGAGGACTAAATTAGATCCTTCAGGAAAGAAGGATATATCTATGGGATACTCTGAAACTTTCGAAGGCTTACAGAATATATTTCCCAGGATTCAAGAAGATTCACATTAGCAGGGATGTGACATTTGATGAAGATACAGCTTACAACAAATCCAGAAAGAAACCTGCTAAAGAATCTGAAGAAGCAGAAGCACCAAGAATTCATGATGCAACCATGAATGAAGAAGCTTAAGAAGAAGATCAAGAATTTGAAGAATGACAAAGACCTATAGATCCACCTCTGGAGAAGAATCCTCATAAGAGGAAACCTGCTTGGGTACGATAACTTATCCAAGGTACGGAAAGATATGGGGCTCCAGAAGAGAATCATAGAGAAAGAAAGAGGACCAGATCCTGCTCCGGGTATGTAGCATTACTATGTGATTCCATTGATAAAGAACCTTCCGGTTATGAATAAGCGGCAGAACAAAAAGAATGGAAGGATGCTATGATCAAAGAATACCAATCGATCATGAAGAATGATGTTTGGGATGTTGTCCCAAGACCAAAAGGGAAGTCAGTTGTAACTTCCAAATGGATCTACAAGATCAAACATGCTGTAGACGGTAGCATATAAAAATGTAAGGAAAGATTTTTGGCTCGGGGTTTCTCTCAAAAAGAAGGAATAGATTATGAAGAAACCTTTGCACCTATAGCCAAATACACTTCCATCTGATCAGTACTTGCTCTGGCTACAGTGATGAAATGGAAGATACACCAGATGGATGTCAAGACTGCTTTCTTGAATGGTGTAGTGGAAGAGGAAGTGTACGTAGAACAACCACTCGGTTTTGAGACACATGATAGGGAGTCTCATGTGTGAATATTGAAGAAAGCCCTATATGGTTTGAAACAGGAACCCAGGACATGGTATGGCAGAATTGACAGCTTTCTATCCAGTTTGGGCTTTACCAAAAGTAAAGCAGATTCCAACCTTTACTACAAGGTTGAAGATGGCAACCCAGTGATGCTTCTACTATATGTAGATGATATATTTGTGATAGGTATGGATGGGTTGATTGCTGATATGAAGATAAAGCTTGATTCCGAGTTCGAGATGAAGGACATGGTAATAATGGATTATTTTCTAGGTATGGAGGTGTGGCAGAGTGTGGATGGAATATTTCTTGGACAAGGGAAGTATGCAGTAGAGATCCTAAAGAGGTTTGAGATGATGGACTGCAAGGCTATGGCCACACCTATGGAATCAAACTTGATGCTATTGAGTGATGCTTCATCAAAGTCGGTTGATGCTATGATGTATCGTTAGATGATTGGGTCCTTGATGTACCTGACGAGCACGAGAACAGACATTTTATTTGTTGTGAACACCTTGAGCCAGTTCTTAACAGATCCAAGAAATGTTCACTTAATTACTGCAAAGCATGTTCTAAGGTACCTGAGGGGTACAGTTGATTATGGGCTCAAGTACGATGTGAATCAGAATATTAACCTGGAGGGTTATTTGATTCAAATTGGGTAGGCAGTGCCATGGATAGGAAGAGAAATTTAGGGTGTTGGTTCAGTATGGGATCAGGTGTGATCTCTTTGTTTAGTAGGAAGAAATCCTATGTGGCACTGAGTATAGCTGAAGCAGAGTATTTCACATCCAATTCAACTAGTTGTGAGGAAGCATGGCTAAGGAAGCTACTGTCTGATTTATTTGATCTCCAAATGGATGCTACTTGTATACATTGTGACAACTAGAGTTAAGTGAAGTTGTTAGAGAATCTAGTGTTCCATGACAAGTCAAAGCATATCGAGATCAAGTATCACTATATCAGGGATATGGTGCAGAGGGGAGCATTGAAGCTCCAATATGTTGCAACGGATGATCAAATAGCTGATGTGTTGACAAAGCCACTAGCCATAGTGAAGTTCAAGCACTTCATGGAGAATCTTGGTGTTCTCCAGATCAAGGTCCCTTCCAATGTACTCTGTCGAGTACATAAGACATTATGATGAGCAGGTCAGATGTAAGGGCTGAGCCATCCTGTCATGGTGAGAGGATTGGTTCCTTCAATGTCAGATATGAGTGCTAAGATCGATAGCCATTCTAATCAGCAAGTCAGATGTAAGGTTTGTGCCATTCTGTCATGGCTAAAGGATTAATTTCCTCCCATGTCAGACGTGAGTGCTGGCCATTCTAATGAGTAGGTCAGATGTAAGGGCTACCGCCATTCTGATGAGTAGATCAGATTTAAGCACTGTGCCATTCTGTCATGGCTAAAGGATTAGGTTCCTCCCATGTCAGATGTGAGTGCTGGCCATTCTAACGAGTAGGTCAGATGTAAGGGCTATCGCCATTCTGACGAGTAGGTCAGATGTTAGTGCTCACCATTCTGATGTAGCATGAGCTCCTACATAGATGTAAGGGATACCTCCTTTCTGACGAGTAGGTCAGATGTGAGTGCTGGCCATTTTGACGAGTAGTTCAGATGTAAGGGCTGCCACCTTTCTGACAAGTAGGTCAGATGTGAGTGCTGGCCATTCTGACAAGTAGGTCAGATGTAAGGGATACCACCTTTCTGACGAGCAGGTGAGATGTGAGTGCTGGCCATTCTGATGAGTAGGTTAGATGTAGGGGCTACCAACAACCTATGAGGAGGTAGGCATACACCCAGCATGAAAGAAGGCTGGCTCTGTAGAACTTCCTATGACGAGAAGAATCATGAGATAGCACATATGATGGTGACCAGAGGAGATTCAGATCGAGCTATGATCCAGATACAGTTATGATGACTTCGAGAGATCCAGATCGAGTGATGATCTAGATCCAGCAGTGATGATCCAGATCGAGTGATGATCCAGATCCAGTGATGATGATCCAAATGGAGTGATGATCCAGATCTAGTGATGATGATCCAGATCAAGTTATGATCCAGATCTAGTGATGATGTTCTAGATCAAGTATGATCCAGTTATTTCCCAGATCAAGTATGATCCAGAGATGTTCCAGATCGAGTATGATCCAAATATATTCCAGATCGAGTATGATCCACTGATGCTCTAGATCGAGTATGATCTAGTGATGTTTCAGATTAAGTATGATCCAGTGATGATGATCTAGATCGAGTGATGATCCAGATCCAGATGAATATGGAATGAAGATAAATATTGCTTGGAGATGAAGATGATGAGAAGATCTAGAGAAGAAGACTAGTGATGAAAATTGTGTCGAGAGATTACCTTCCTAGTTAAGAGGGAGTGTTGATGTAATTGTAACTTCAAAATGTATTCACTTGTATTTCTTATCTAATGTAACTCGATGTTTATTCTGGGATGTTATCATGTCATGTCATGCCCCGATGTTCTGATCGAGAGAATCAATAATGTAAACAAGTCATTTCAAGTCATTATGGGTAACCCTCCAATTGTCTAAGGGTTAAAGTCCCCGTAGTTCTGGGGCACTAGGGTTATTAGATTCTCCTAGTATAGGTCGGCCCTAGTAGGGTTTTAGTCATGTCAGGATTAGTATAAATAGAGAGATGGACTCTCTATTTAGCACACATCGCATACACACTTAAGTGTAGCGCATATTTGAGGAAGGAGAAGACACAGGGGCTAGAGAAGAAGAAGGTTACTGCTGTTGGGAGTGCATCTTACTATTTTGGGGTTTTACCTTTTGTGTTGATTCTATCTCTGAGGAAGTTGTGGGGTTTTCTCCATTTATGGTTTCCCCGAGGAAAAACACTGTGTTCATTGTCTCTTGTGTTTTATTGCTGTTCTTATTGTTCTCTCAGTTAAATATCCATATAATGCTAGCTTAAATGTTGAAAAGCTAACATGTATGCTTGTGAGAATTCTTAGTAGCAAGATCTATTTCCTATGCTTCTTCTTAGAATCATTACTCATAGCATTGATCTATTATTTCTACATGTTTTCAGAGCTACAGGTAGCACAACCTTTCCATATTCTACATGGTATCAGAGCAGCAAGGTTGATCAATTTCTATAGAGTTGAGGAGTGCATCCAGTCTCCTATCCCTCTCTGAAAAAGAGCTTGTCTAGCTTACGAGATTTTCTCCTAGTTTATTTTGCATGTTGCAAATAGTTTCTTCTTAAGCACATCAATTCAGAAATATGGATTCTCCTTCATTAATAATTCTTACTCCCTTCAACTACCATGAATGGAAATCCAAAATATCCATTCTATTGTGCAGTAGAGGATTATACAGAGTTACTCTAGCTTTGGAGAATGAGCCCAATGCTGTGATTGAGAAAGCTAAGTGGCACAATAGGTTGGATGAAGCCTATGGATTTCTCTGCCTCTCTATTTCTCCTGATATACTCTTTCATATAGATTATTTTACCACTCCAAACCAAGTATGGACTCAACTGTAGTCTCTCTTTGGAGTTCAAGATGAGCTAAGAGCGCACCAATTGGAGATTTAGTTATTCTCACTAAGTCCAAGCAATTTCACTTATCTTGAGGGTTTCTTCACCAATTTAAACTCACTTGTTATAATTATCAAGTAATGTGGGATTGAGAAAGAATATGATCAATTAATCCTTTCCATTATTTCAAAATTGGGTCCTGATTATCAGTTTTTGTGTCTACTTTTCATGCTACTAGGATTGATGTTCCGAAGTGGAAAATGCCTTCTTTAAATTCTTTTCTTGATTCACTAACAAAGGAGAAAGATAAATTGATCCATATGGGTGTCATTAATTCTTAAAATGGAAATGATCATTCTCTCTTGGTTCAAGGAAGCAAGAAATTCAAATCAAAAGAGAAGCAAATTGTGAAGAAGCCAAAGTCAGAAATTGAAGATGAAGATTCTTATGAAGATTTAATGAAGAAATTTAAGAATAAAGGGAGCACATCCAAGTGTTATTATTCCAGAAAGGGTTTCCATTCAGAGAATAATTATTTCAAGAATAGTATGGACATCATGTTTCAGCATCTTTATAATCACGAGATCAAAGTTCCAGATGAACTAGAGAAGCCTGTTGATTCCTCAAAACAATGTCATACTACGCAGTTCCAAGGTGATATAAATTATGCTTTGAGTGCCAGAGTTCTCTCCTTTTCTCATGTCTCTGATATATATTTAATCTCTGATATATAAGAATCATAAATATCATATCATTTCTTTGATGATCCTTCTCTTAGCCTACTAGATTCATTTCCCAAAAAAATGTGATTTTTCACTAGATATTGACTTGTCTTTGAGCAGATCTTCCTCACAAGCTTGTACATATTATTTAGAATATTGTTTCCAAGATGATATGCATGTCATGAAGCATATAATACCACCATACATACTATATACCATACCTTTGAATAAGCCTAAGACTATACAAATCCCAAGTTCACTAGTTGATTCCTCATTGGTCTCTTATGCAGTGATATTTATCTTACATGGTTTGAAGTCTTTCCTATATTTCAGTGGCTGGTTATCCATGTCCTTAGTCATATTTGGACTGATATTAAACATGTTTGGATATTTTATAAACACTTATGGTTCAGATCTTATGCCCATCCATCATTCATATTTTTACACCTATCAATTTTCTCCAGTTGCTCATAATTTTCCTAGTCTATCCCTATATCCTCATGGAGCCACTGAAACCTTTGTATTTTCTGTTCTATATACCAATATTTCTGATATGTAATATTTTTATCACTCATATCATATCTATACAGGTGCTACATCAGATTGGAAGATTCACATGTGATTCACATCACAATTTTGCAGCTATTCAGGGAATTGGGTGTGAAATAATTTGTCTTAATTTTTGTACTCTTTGGGAAGGAGTATGCACAGATATATTTTCCATTTCAGATTATGTTTGAATATCATATTTTGACAGCAGCAATAATAATTCAGATAATTCCCCTACTTCATCGTTTGATGAGATACAAGGAGTCTCTCCTCTTCCTTATTGCAAGTTCTACACTCCAGCGCATGATCATGGAGTTCATGATTTCTTCAACAAGTATTCCATCCAGAAGCAGTTCACTTAGATCATTCAAGTGAATATAAGGATATGTTGAATACATATTATTTCAAAATTTTGTGCCTTGTCCTTTCTTGAGGGAGGATTTTCCCCATGTGATTTTTCCTCTTTCCTCACTTTTCTGGACATAATAATTGTTAAAGGGTGACCATAGCCTTGTTGTTGGGCCCTCTATGCATCTATATATTTTTTCATACCATCATAAATTCAGACTTATAGGGGGCTGTTGGAATATATTAAACCCACTCATAACTTAGGATAAAATAATTAATAACTATTTGATTAAGTATTCACCCACTAGCTTAATTAGTTGGCATCCACTTCCACCTTAAAGTCAATACATGCCATATATATCCCAAGAATCATTTATTTCTAAATATGGGTTGATCTTGACCTCCTTTTGACCATCCATAAATAGTATACAACACATTACAACATATTATGCTTTATTATGCTTTTCCAATTTTCTGTGGATAAGATAAAAGCCATTAAACTAGGAATCTAGCATCTTTTCTTTCCAACCCATCCTCCATTAGTTTTTGTCCATTTTCTAGGATTAGCATGTTTTTCCATCTCCCTTGACAACTCACTCATTCTTTTTCCAATTCGTGAGGTCCTTGATAGATTTGGGAAGTGGTTTATCCACCTATGGGGGTTTGCTATATTTTGGTAAGTCAGCCTTTTTGAGCTTTATGAGTTGTCTCCATACAACTTGATTTTCCTATGAGGGATGTACTGTTTATGTACACTATTATTCATCATTATTCAATGGAAGGATACACACCAATATTCATCTCTTCATTCATGTGATTCAGTCTCTTTTCTTCTCTTTATTTTTCCCATGTATGCTTGTGATAATTCTTAGTAGCAAGATATATTTCCTATGCTTATTGTAAGCATCATTTCTCATAGCATTGATCTATTATTTATACGGGTTCATTGGAATTTTCACCTACTATAGAAAGTTTGTGAAGGGGTTCTCCCAACTCACTTCACCTCTCACTGATTTGACAAAGAAATATGCTTTCCATTGGCATGAAGGGGCTGAGAAATATTTCCAAGGAATTAAGGAGGTAATAAGAAATTGATCTATTCTACCATTTCCTGGTTTTTCTAAACCATTTTCCTTGGAATGTCATGCATCGGGAGAAGGCATTGGAGGAATCTTAAAATAAGGAAAACACCCAATATCTTTTGAGAGTAGGAAGTCACAGCCACATTAGAGGCTTTACTCCATATATGATAAATAAATGTTTTCTATCATGCATGATTTGATCAAGTTTTGACAATACTTGGTAGGAAACAAATTTATAGTCAAAACTGATCATAACAGTTTAAGGTACTTCCTCAATCAAAAGGATTTAAATGAAAGGCAGCAAAAGTGGGTGAGTAAGATTCAAGCATTTGAATTTTATATTGAAGATGTGAAGGGGGGAAATAATGTGGTATTTGATTCCTTATCTAGAATACTTTCTATTTCTCTCATGGATGTAGCAAAAATTGGAAAGCCACATTAGAAGTAGATTATGCCAAAGATAACTTTTCTTGTGTACTTTTTGATGGGACTAACAATGATGGTAGGTGAAAGGTATTGTAAGGAATCATATATTACAAATGTAGAATCTATTTGGTCCCTAATTCAGTTTTGAATGAGGAAATTTTAAAAAAGGCTCATAATTCTCCTCTAGCAGGTTACCCCGGTTTCTTCAAAACATACTGATTGTTGAGGGAAATATTAGCATGCAAAGGGTTGAAGGCTAATGTTCTGAAGTATGTTAATGAATTCACCACATGTCATAAAAATAAAGTGGAGCACACTTATCCAGATGGTTTCTTACATCCCTTGCCAATTCCAACACAAAAATGAGAGAGCATTTACATGGACTTCATCACTGGTTTTCCCAAAGTATTTTGTAAGGATTGCATATTTCTGGTGGTGGATAGACTTACTAAATTTTTTCATTTCTTTTTGGTTACTACCATTTTCACACCTGTGCAAGTTTCTGAACTATTGTGTAAAGAAGTTTTCAAATTGCATGGGCTTCCTAAGAGCATTGTTAGTGACAAAGATAACATATTTTTTAGTGCATTTTGGAAAGAACTCTTCAAAATCGTGGGGACCAATTTGACACCTAGAACAAGATATCAACCCCAAACTGATGGCCATATAGAGAGGGTCAATCAATCGTTGAAAGGATACTTGAGGAACTATGTTAGTGGACAACAAAAAGCATGTATAAAATGGTTGCATTTGGGTGAGTTTTGTTACAATACTATTTTCCATATGTCCATTGGCATGTCTCCTTTTAAATCACTTTATGTTTATGATGCATCCACTTCTTTTTACCACATTTTTGGTGATTTTAGAGCTCCCAAGGATAAGGATTAAATTGAAGAAAGTCAAGAAATTTTGAAGGTCTTGAGAGAGAACTTGTAGGTTGCTCAAAATCAATAGAAACAATATGCATATCAACATAGAATGGAGAGAAAATTCCAAGTGAATGATTTGATGTATTTAAGGTTGCATTTGGGTGAGTTCACCAAACCACCATAAAAGGTAAAAGTTCAGAAAATCTCAAACCAATATTTTATGGTCCCTACAAGGTGATTCAAAAAGCTGGGGAAGTAGCCTATCAATTGGAGCTTCCCATGGGAAGAAACATTCATAATGTGTTTCATGTTTCTTGTATAAATAATTTTATAGGGAAATACATTTCATTTTCATATACTTTACCACCTTTGGATGATGAAGGACAACTTGTTCTCATTCCAAACAAAATCTTGAGAACAAGGGAGAGAAGACTACAAAGAAAAAAATAAAAGAATATTTGGTACAATGGAAGGATTTTCCTAGTGAGGAGGCCACTTGGGCATATGAGAACAATTTTCAGCATCCAAAAATGGCATTGCTTGAGTACAAGAAAAATTGGGTGGGGAGGACTGTCATGTACCCATTCCAATAGGTCTACTAGTTGACAATGTTTCACCCACCTACTAGTTCCCTAGGTTGGGGGAGGAGGCATTAAATATTGCAATAAGGGAGATATAGGACCCAATAGAACCTTAGTTTATCATTTACACATTAATTTTGGGAATAAAAATAATAAATTTGGAGAAAATAAAGTGGAATTGCTTCATAAGGACATTTGGATGTCCATGGGGGCCTTGGGTGGCCAGATTCCTCTTTACACATAGCATGACCTAATCCCAAATTTGAAATTATGAGTGATGGAAGGTTCTTGGAAGGTGAAGAGTAATAAAATTACCTATCATATTCCCAAGGATTCGAATGGGTGAGTAGGATTAAATCCCCATAGAACAGGAAGAGTCTAGGAAGAAACTAGGTGCCATGTGGAGCAAAATTCCCTATGCTTTATGACAACAATGATGGAATATTATATAAAAATTTAGACCTGATTGCAGACCCGATTGTTGAAATATGAAAGATATTACATTACAAGGATAAAAATAGCCACCAAGAGGTCGAATTTGGTAGTTATAGGAAACCATTTGAATTTGGTGGAAGATGAAGGGTTGAGGAGAAGGCCAAGTGGCATGGAGGTTACTAAACATCAAGGATGAGGTGGAGGAAGCCTATGGGAAGGAATTAGAAATTGGAGAAACTTATGAGGGTTATAAAAAAATTTCATGAGGAATGGAAATGTCTTTTAATCATTTTTTAATTTTCCTTTGGCATTTGGAGAGCAATTTCTTGTCCTTTGCACGGTGAGTGCACGCTTACCTTGCTAGTGAGCCAATTTCGAGAGAGTGAGATTATCATTAAAGTTGGACATGGAAGAGGAAATTAAGACCTATAATTTGGAGCTTCATATATTTTTTTATTTTATATAGGAGGCTACTTCTTTTCATGACCCATATTTCCTCCCATTCTCTCAATTTTCATTCCATACTTCCTTGTTTTTCTATGAAGGCGCACTAATGTGAATGGTGGTTGTGCCCCATTGAGTTATCTTGATTCCCATTATATGATGTATTATTTATGGCTCTTTAGTATAAATTCAATATTCTCTTTAAGTAGAAATAATAATAAATACATATGCAAATGTCCACTTTTTGTAGCTTTCTTGTGACTAGTTTCCATGTGATGGTTTTTCCCTTTCAATGGAGATTGTGTATCTGATGTATATTGTGAATTGCGTCAATGTGATATAATTTTATTAAGATATTGAAATTATTTCAATGGTCCATATTCATATTTATCTGTTATGAACCATTAAATGCAACATTTATGAGTCGAAGTTGAGCTTTATTGTGTCATTTTCCTTAAGCAAATATCACTGAAATTGTGCATTCAAATATGAATCTTTAATCCTCTATTGCAAAAAAATTAACCACATATAATGAAAAAAAATGAATTATAATTACATTCCCCATACTCTTTTCTTAAATTTAGGAGGTTTTCTTAGAATTTGGAGAGCCATTTCTTCCCACGCCCTAGGGGAAATTGCATCATAAATTGCTAGTGATTTTTCCCTTTTTTCCATCATGACCAATTCAAGTTGTAGATGTATATGAAATTTAATAAAAATATAATAGAGTCAATATAAGACTCCTAATACTCCCCACATAATTCCATACCAAATTCAAGACCCTCTTGAGCTATTCGAATCCCCTTGGGTCAAAACTAGTCAAGACAATTTTTTCCAAAATTCTGCCTTTATGGGAATTTTTGAATTGGGAAAATTACACAGGGTAGCTCCGAGAAAAACTAGGAAATAATAGGAGTAACATATATCAAACCATATGTGATTATAAATTTTCTCTAGGGGAGAATCCTACAAAAACATGAGGAATGAAAAAGTAAAATGCGGCCAGTGCTAAAAATGTCGAGAGATTACCTAAACAATGCTTTTGCAAAGGTAGATCCCTTGCCTTATGAGATGGAGGCATGACCACAAATTCCAATCCAATAAAATGAGAATGGTTTGGTCCATATCTGACAAAATGCTTGTTTCTCATTAGGATTCCAATTGTTTGGTTTATATCTCTATGTTCTGGGTATAACATATTTGTAGTGATTTTGTATCCAATGCACTTGTTACTTTCAAATTATTATTGGGGATTTCCTAGTTTCCTTTTCAGGTAGGATCCATTAACCATATTTAATTTATATGTTTTTAAAATCTGGTATTTGGAATACTATCTAAGACTCTCCACGATCTGTCCCATTTCCGTTTTTAACAAGAATCGATGGGGATTCCAGTTTTGTACTGTATTTATCTTTGTTTTAATTAAAATTATCCTCTAACATGTAAAAAGACGTTTGGGAACAGATATTGCACTTGAGGAGGCATTGAATCCAACCACAAAGTTAGTCACACTAATACCACATGAAATATCTCAATAATAAATGCATTCTCAGGATCATCCTATATGCGTAGGTGAAATAATGATGGATGTGTTAAAACTACACCAATCACACTAGTTTCTATAAGAGAATTCTTTATAGTAGATATAATAGAAATAAGAGGATTCATTCCACTCAAACAAAGTCACATTTTTCACATGGAGAATTCATGAACCGTAATTGAATTAAGGAGGATAAAAAATGAAACTAGAGGAGACATGATAACAATGAGAGGAATTGTGTTGGTCACCAACGAAGTTGCAATCTATAGACACAAAATCATATGCATTATCTAATGGAATCAAGTCTAGCAAAATTGGGGTATGTTTTTTCATGAGGTGAATGATATAAAATACTATCTTACACTTCCATTTGAGGGTCACTGTTAGTGGATAAATCTACTCAAGTGGACTCAAGCCAGATCTCCCTATTCCAAGTGGATCTAGAACAAATCAAATACACAATCCATCGTACTTTCCTAGATCAAATAGAAGTTCAAGTCAACATATAGATCACCTACCTAAGGTCTACAAATCCTCTTCTCTCTTTTTTGGTCCAATCTCCAGAGCCTTCAAATCTTGAGCTACAAAACCCTATAGAGCAAGTGGAAACAAGAAAACAATACATGCGTATCCAAACATGAATTGATCTAAGCTAGCAGTTAAGGAAGAAAGCTCTAAAATTTATCAACACAATAACATTTATGGAAAGAGATTTGTATTACTGTAATCAAGGAGATACATAGAATTACATAAACAAGGAGTGTCACAACCTAGCCTTAACGTTGCAACATTCCATCCAACAATCAAATCCAAGCCTCCAAATGATGATAATAGCCTCCCAAAGGATCAAATATTGCATCCCAAAGGATGATAGGGATCACTAGAAATTCAATGAGCATAAGAGTACCATACTCCTTCCTCACTTCACCATGGAGAGAGGGTTCAATTTATAATGCTAAAGGGATAGAGTAGATTGAGGATTAGGAGGAGGGGTCTCAGGGATCTTCCCCATAGGTTAGGGAATCAAATGCCACCTCACCTAGAACCTAGGGATGGTCCTCCACCTCATACAACTTCGAGAAGAGTCTTGAAGCTTCATTTATTTTCCTCTAAACACCATCGGTGCACCTTTCAAGAAGGGAAATAGAGTCGACGCAACTTGCATGAAAGGAAAGAGAGTCAATGGCACTTCTAGTATGAATGGAAAAGGTGTCTTAGCACATCCTACCGAGTGTGAATAAAGGACTTGAAGTCAAACAATCAATAGAATATTTCAATCAAGAGTCAATGATGTAAACTCATGTTGAAAACGAAGTAACCTGCCATTAAGGCATGCAGGTCCAAGGTACTTGTCTTGGTTTCTAATTCTAATTCTTGCATGAGATGTTGAAGTCAAAAGAAATAGACTTGCCAAAGGAGGGCCATGATGAATCCCCCATAATCAACACAAAACACAATCATAGATTTTTGAAGTGATTCAGACAACAGAGTGATATACGAGATTGACTCAAAGATTACCAACATGATAGAAGGTAAGATGACTGCAGATGGTGGACAAATGAAAAAACTTCACCTAAACATGGGCATGGTATGACTTGGAAATATTGACACGAGAAGGATACCAATACTCTAATGAAACTGATGGCGGGATTATTCTTGGACAACTCAACCAAGGTAAGAAGACTCATAGAATTAGCAAAACTTGAAGACAAATAGATTACCCAAGTACTGAAGTGCATATGCAAATGAGTTCCATGTTCAAGAGTAACTATGTACTGTCGTAAATACAATGAAACAAAAACTCTTTCCTTAGTTTCACCATCACGAAGGATGAGTTCCTATTTTCATTTTTACGAGCTCAAAGAGGGTAACAAACACTCATTATAGCTCATCAAGTGATGATTCCATTCTCATATGTTTTATAAATCTAAGAAAGGGGGGGTTCATTCCAAGAAAAGGGTCCTTCATCGTTTTATTGTACGAGTCCAATGAAAGTAAACCCATTTGTTGTTTCATGTTTAGAGAGTCTAACATGACTAAGAAGTCTCCAAAATGGAAATTTTCATAAATTTAGTCCCCAAGGCCTAAAAAAGTACAAAATAATTCCTAGGATAACTCTTCCAGTCATGATTGGCTGGAGTATACCTTTTTGTAAGTAGTTCTCCCTGGTCTGAAAAAGGGGTGAACTATCACCAGGAAGACGACTCTTCAGGCCTTTTTACGAGCGTGAAGAAGACAATATCACTCGACAATATTTTCACATTTTAAGAGTCCAAAAAGATCTTAAAGAGGACTATATTAGGGTTCTTTTTTCATAATCCAATTTTACGAGTCTAAAAAACAGTAAAAGTACACTCGATACCTCTTCACTAATATTTTAACGAGTATTTCAAAGATATAAAAGATGCTTGGAACCTTTTTCATGTTTGAATCTAGAGCACGAAAAAAGCGATAAAGTAATCTTAATCATCAGCTTACTGTTTTTACGAGCTCAAAGATCTGTTGAAAGAATGCTCAGGGTATCTTCTTCATTTTTCAACGAGCTTGGAATAGAGAAAAAACTATGTTGAAAGGGTCGTTTCATGGTTTAGTGAGCTCGAAAATAAAAGAAATTATTCTAAAAAAGACTCCCATTGATGGGTGTTTTCCCAACATGATTTCCAGTGGTTTGTACTTGCCCCCAATATAACTATCAAGTAGCCTAATTCCATCATGAAGAGGCAGGTTACATGCCTCCAAAGCTTCGTTTCATATGATTTACAACGAGATGAAATGAAGGTTCAAAAATTGATTCTTGACATAATGTAAGAATATGTTTCATTTTTTAAACGATCTTTAAATGAAAAACGAACTCTGCTGAAGGTCAAGTTTATTTTTTAACGAGCTTGAAACCAAGAATAAACATTGCTCAAGGTGACCTGTTTCATTTTTACACAAGCTTGAAAGAGAAAATAACTATGCTTATGGGGGCCTGTTTCATTTTTACGCAAGATTGAAACAGATAATAACTATGCTTGAGGACATCTATTTCATTTTTTAACACACTTGACACAGAAACAGAACTATGCTCACTGACATCTACTTCATTTTTTAATTATATTGACACATAAAGGGAACTATGGTCACATAAATTTGTTTCATTTTTTAATCATCTTGACATAAAAAGGAACTATGCTCGTAGGCATCTGTTTCATGTTTTAACAAGCTTGAAATAGAAAGGAACTATGCTCACAGACATTTGTTTCATTTTTTAATGAGCTTGAAATAGAAAATAATAACTATGATCACAATGTCTATTTTATTTTTTAAATATCTTGAAATGGAATAAGAACTATGCTCATGTACATCTGTTTCATTTTTTAACGAGCTTTACACAGAGAAAAGGAACTATGCTCACCGCCAGTTCTAAGCCAACATGATGTCTAGAGGTTCAATGGGTTTCTCCCTTACATAAGAAGCTAGAGACTTAACTCTAGTATGATGTCAAGAGGTTGGAGCCATGCCCCCCATTTTACCTATGATGGGAAGAATCTAACTAGAAGGGGAAGGAATCGCAAGAACATGCAAGACATTCAGGGAAGTCTAATGACTGGGATTCATATGATGATCGAGTTTAACAAAGGATAGCTAATCAATGGTCACAATATTCCCATCATGGGGAAAATGCATCACTCGAAAGAGTGTGGACACTAAAGCTTTCATGGCATAAACATAATCTCTCCCAAGGAGAATATTAAAATCTAAGGGACCTTGGACTACCATAACATCGATACAGTCAGTTTTTCCTTCCAAATTAATAGGAAAATGAGGAAGGATCCTTAAAGGCACAGTAGGTATTCGATTAAAATCCAGTATATGATTAGTGGCTGGAAAAATTGGAGGGGAACCTATGGCCTTCCATGCAGTAGAGGATAGAATGCTAACAAAATCCCCTTCATCAACAATAGTGTGGAGTATATTCTTAGCAGTAACTCGCCTAGATATCTGGAAATGAACACTCGAATGAAGATGATATTTTGTTAGGTTACTCTAGTAAAAGGAAATAACCTCACTACTTGTATAGGTTTCTATCGAAAGAGACAAAAATTCATCTTGCATAGAACAATCCGAACTAACTACAAAAACTTCAGCAAGTTTCAGTTCACTCTCAACTGAAAGAGAGGGAGAAGACGAAGACTATTTCGAAGAGACTAATTCAATATTAATGCTCTCTAACGAAGTAGTGGGATTGGGTGGAGATGAAATAAAATCGAACACTTCAACTTTACTCTCCAAAGGAAGAGTGGGATCAACTAAGGTTGGAACTAGATCGACCACTTTGGCTTCACTCTTGAAAGGAAGAGTGGGATCGACCGAGGATGGAACTGGATCGACCGCTTTGACTTCACTCTTCAATGGAAGAGTGGGATCGAACAAGGATGGAATTGGATTGAACAATTGATCAACCAATGGGATGTCAATGTACAACTTACAATAATATGTTGGAAGCCATTTATAAGGAACAATAATATCTTCCAAAAACTTAGAAGCTTCATCCATGAGAGGAAAAAGGTAAGTGAGGTGCATGTCCTTACATAGCAAGCAAGGATGTTTGACCTTTCCTTTTTGACTCTTAACAATAGAGTCACTGGTTGAAGGGGTATCATTAGTATGAAGGTCAAAGGATGATGACATAGGGTGTTGAGAATCCTCATACAACACTTCTAAAACTCGTGGGAGACCATGGAAATATTTCAAAAGATGGTCGCCCTTGCAAAGTCTACAAGGGAACTTAGGCTTACGAGGTGTTCTTGTGGACAATTCAACACTCTCAGAACTATGATTAGAGGATGATGGGTTTCCAACATGATGAACATAGGTTGGAGTTGTGACCTTCTACTTATATTTATTCTTCTTAGCCTTCCTTTTCATCTTCTTCTTACTGGCCCATTTACTAACATTAGAGTTTTCAATAGGTGAAGAGGAAAAAAGGGAAGTCGATTCAACATTCGACAAAGAAGGAGAAGGATTAGCATGAGGTTGATACTCATGTGGTAAAGTACCATGATCTGACACAAAAGGTGCAATTTTTTATAATATCATTGGAGAATAACCACATAGGTAATCCTATAGTCAATCCAGGAAGGCTCAAAGTGGCCATGAAGGGAGGACCAAAAGCTCCACAAGGGGGAGAAACAAAAGATACCATGAAAATGAGTCTCTTGATTGGTGGTCTTAGGGAATTCTCCCATATATTAACTCTCTACGAATATCTGAATTACCACACAAATAAAACACTACTCAAGTCTAAAATCCACAAGAAAAATGTGTGAATAGGAGTGGATCAAAAGTCAGGATTATCACGGGATTATCAAGGCTTCACAACTCGTTATATACTGTAGGGTCCAACAGTAAAATGCGACAAGGAGGATTGGGACTATACCCTTTCTGGAATACCCGACTACCTAGATGACACATGCATATTAATATCCCTGAGTGTTGTTCTCGATATATTGCGATGCCAAGGCGGCCAAAAGGTTAACTCATTTGGTCACAAGAATCCCAAAAGGGTCTCCCAATATACACTAGGTACAGGGGAGCTCAACTGCATAGTGGTGTTTTCTAATGCACAATTGTATGAAATGGGACTTTCAATATATAATTGAGTACGTGAAGTACCTTTATATATACCTAAAGGGTACATGAAAGGTTGTTCGATATACCGACAATGCATAGAAGAACCACACAGTCCCTAGGATGCAATGTAGGCATAAAATGACAGTTGCCACTCTTAACGACACTGGAACGTGTCACTAACTTACACATAGTTACTAAATGATTTTAAACCTAAGATAGCATTAATTTTATCTTATGCAATTAAGTGGATGCATGAGGTGTAGATAGGAAATGTAAAAAGAATGCAAATCCTAGCTACATGACGATGCACATTTCTCTTTTGATGAAAGCTACCTAAGGTAGGGAAAAGGTTTTCTATTAAAGAATATAGAAATCAGATATCTAAGAAAACCAAGTTCTAGTCAAAGCAAACTATGAAGCTTTACATATCAACATCAATCACAATTCTTGAAAACAACTATGAATTATTATGGAAGTTTTCTTCTCTTTTGATTGAGTTTTCTCTTCAAGCAAACATGAATCTAAACAATAAAGAAAAGAATTTTTTTTTTTCTTAGAGTGCAACAATTCTAACTTTCTGCAATAATAGTCAAAAAAGCACAAATGGAATCAAATATGCAACAAATATTAACAATGCACAAAACAAAGTAAAGAAGCACTTCGATTTTTAAATGCATATATCAAATTAAACTTGATAACTAAAATCTTTTCAGATCTACAAATAGAAAATGAGAGAACATATACAACACTCCATTCATTCAAAAATAAAAAGGAATATGAAAAGCACCCAAACAACTCCAAATAGTCAAGAATTGCTCCAAAACAACCAAAATGCAACCAAAACTCAACGATTACAGGGAGGAAGGGTTTGGAGATCAGATATGACTATCCAAACATATCTGAAGAGGTCTGGAAATGTGATTAGGAAATCTAGAGAAGCACTAATAGGTAGCGGATTGAAATTTCCTAGCACAACCAAGTCACTCACTTGACTAGTAAAACATCCCAAACTCAACAAAATCAAATCCAAACAAAGGTAATGCTAGATCTAGGGGTGGTATGACTATCATATGCAGCCTACAAAATACAATCCATCAAACCAAAACCAAAAAAAGAAGGAAATATGAGCTGATCTCTAAGTTTCAAAGGGCAGATGCACCTTCCTACACTGCACTAGAGCACCTAGGAGGGGCAAGAGCACTTACACCACTACACAAGAGCATCAAGGAGGGGAAGGTGCAATTACAACACTGCACCAAAGCATTGATGCACCTACTACACTTCACAAGAGCACCAATGACGCACTTTCTCATAAGACAAAGAGTATCCGCGCTCTGTTTACACAACCCAGGTGCGTAAGGGGAGAAACAAGTAGGGTAAAATCCAGTTCTCCTATGGGATAAGGGAATAAGGTCTGATAGTGATACAAACAGAATCTAGAGCATGCAAGACACTCTTCAAAGACAAAATCCAAAGGAGGGAGGGTCTCTATAGGCTAGCAAAAGGATTGATAAACAGATATGAAATCAAAAGCAAAATAAATCAGATCTACGTACTTCCCCAGTATGGTCACCAAATTTGTTAGTGGATAAATCTACTCAAGTGGACTCAAACTGGATCTCCCTAGTCCAAGTGGATATATAACAAATCAAATACATAATACATCCTACTTTCCTAGATCAAATAGAAATCCAAGTAAATAGATAAATCACCTACCTGAGGTCTGCAAATCCTCTTCTCTCTTTGTTGATCCAAGCTCTATAGCCTTCATATCTTGAGCTGCAAAACCCTGTAGAGCAAGTGGAAACAAGAAAATAGTACATGTGTATCCAAACATGAATTGATTTAAGCTAACAGTTAAGGAATAAAACTCTAAACATTATCAACACAATAACATTTATGGAAAGAGATTTGTATTACTGTAATCAAGGAGATACATATAATTACATAAAGAAGGAGTGTCAAAACCTAGCCTTAACATTGCAACCTACCATCCAACAATCCAATCCAAGCCTCCAAAGGATGATAGTATCCTCCCAAAGGATTAGATATTTCCTCCCAAAGGATTATAAGGATCACCTAGATATTCCACTAGCATAAGAATAGCATAGTCCTTTATCCCTTCACCATGGAGAGAGGGTTCAAGTCATAAGGCTAAAGGGATAGAGTAGGTGGACGATTAGGATGCGGGATCTAAGGGATCTTCTCCATATGTTAGGGAACTAAATTCCACCTAACCTAGAACCTAGGGATGGTTCTCCACCTCATACATCTTCGATAAGAGTCTCGAAGCTTCATTTTTTCCATCTAAACACCACCGACGCACCTTTCATGAAGGGAAAGAGCGTCAGTGCACCTTGCATGAAGGGAAAGAGCATCGGTGGTGCTTCTAGCATGAAGGAAAAAGGTGTTGACACACATTGCCTTAGGAGAAAGATCAACTTCCTTCTTATAGGGGAAAAAAGGTAAGGAAAGAAACTCCTATTCAATTCCATTAAACCAAGTAAACTTTAGGGATTTCGGCATAGGGTTAACACATGACTCAACATGACGAGATTTCGGTGTAACAACCACCAAACTATTATTTGAAATTTTTTTATCTTGTGTGGGATGATTCAAAGATGGAATAGAAATTATTTGGTATGGGTGCCAAAGCCTCAATCCTTTAAACAATTTTCTCTTCTAAGTATAGAATTGTAGGGATTCTATTTATCTCCACAAATGGGAGAAATTATTAATATTCCCATTGCATATTCAACATAGATACAATGCAAGTAGTTAGAACCAAAATTGGAAGTTTATTTAGGGTGTTTTACATTGATGTTGTAAAACAAATAGGACAGACAAAAGATGGAGATGGAAGAGGAATAGATGGCTATTCTCTTGATGTCATCAACCAAAATGGCACTTCTCCGTCCAAGTACTAACATCGAATATGTTGAAACACAAAAGGACAATTAGGATTGAAGTAAGCCAAAATACTATAAATGCACATCACTGATGATACATGAAATCCTGACCAACTTCATAAATTTTAATTCAGATATTAGGGATGCACATGTGACTATTTGCATTGCAACCCGCATGTCATGCACGACTATTTGCATTGCAACCTGCATGTACATTGAACACATGAGTTTCCTTTGAGAAAGTAGCATGTCACATACGACTTTCCTACATACATACTCATGTGTACCTTAATCCAATGTTAAAAATAATAAATCACGATTAGTTGAGATCAGTTGAGCCTTAATCCATAACTATATCAACTGTCTCAACCATCCTAACCTTTGAAACCTCTCTATTTCCCCATGTATAAATAGAGGGCATGGGACGGACCTTGTTAACCCAAAAGATCCCTCATTAAGCTCTACATGACCTACACCCTAAGGACATCCATCTTACTACCCTCATTTGACCCCCACACCCTTGCAAAGGCTCAAAAATATGAAAAAGGGGTTAAAAAACCCCAAAAAGAGCCAAAATAGCTCTCATAGGGGCTAAAACCTCCAAAAGGGGGATAAAACCCCTCAAAGGAGCTTAAAACTCTCAAAGGAGCTAATAATTGGGTGAAATGGGCTTAAATCCCAAAAAGGGGGCTAAAGCCCTGACCAAGGGCTTAAAACCCTAAATCTCTAGACAAAAGCTATAAATACAGGGGTGGGGGTCACTCTCAAAACACTCCTTCTCTCCCTATCATTATGCTACCCTTATGAGTGCCTTGAGATGCTTGGCCTCTCAAGACATTCACCCTCCCTCTTCTCCATTGCTCCAGAAGCCAAGCTTCCATCCCATAGAGAGAGGTGCTTCCAAAGCTAGGGCATGGTTGCCCATTTCCACCAAGACTGAAGGTATAATTTTGTTTTGTTTCATTTTCATTCTAGTTTTCTAACTTATTTGGTTTGTAGGTTCATTTTATAATGGTTTACTGTAGGTTGTCCCTTGATTTCTTGTAGCCATCTTTTGTTTTCTAACCATTTCATGCAGGGTTTCATAGCTTAGCTCTGACATTGTTTTGCAAGTTCTCTTCCACACACAAGAACCCTACCCTTCTGTCCTATAGATCGAAGGTAGTTGTTCCTACCTGTAGTTAGGGTGAAAGCCCTACTACATATTTTGCGACCATGCTGTAGACCCCTATGACTCCAAGTTGATCACATTCAACACAGAGAATGAAGAACCGCAGATGCCATTAACCATTACCTTCCAAATCCCGGTATCCATCCAAAATTTGGTTGTGCACCGGTGTATCATGGACGAGGGGGAATCCACATGTGTTATATCAACCTTAGTCTAGAAGAAGCTTTTATCCCCAATTCTGCAACCATCCTCTACCACTCTGCGGGCTTATGATGGCCACCTCACTAAGGAACAAGGAATCCTCCCACGCATTCCCATCACATTAGTCGGTAAAATGGTATTGATTGACATAGAGGTTTTCAATGCTCAATTTTACTATAACCTTCTCCTCGAAAGAAGTTATATGTATGCCATGAGATTCATAGAATTAACTATTTTCCATCTCATGATGTTCCCTCATGAGGGGAAAATCATGACAGTTGACCAACTAACTCATCACGATCCGCAAGGGATAACTACACCAACCAATGTTATCCCTACAATTGATACCATCGATCCACAAGGGCTAACTGAACTCGCCAATGTTATCCATGTGGCCAACACCATGGTCGACAACATACCAGCCTCCCCATTGTTGAATGTGGGCCCTGGGATGTTTGCTGATACCAACATGGCTTCCTTCCCCTTATTGTCACCACCATCGACACCAAATGATACTGCAGCTTTGTCCATGCTCTCATCTAGCACTTCTACACCTAAACACCCACCGCATTCGTTTCCCCAACAGCAGCCACAACATCATCTGTAGCCGCAACATCATCCGCAGCCGTAGTATTATGTGTAGGCGCAACCACAACCCCATCCGACATGCGACCAACAAGGATTTATTTGGGATCCTCCCCAGTTCACACAATTCCCTTCCTATTTCCCTCGCTTGGTGTCATGAGTAAGCCAGTAATGGCTACCTTAAACTTACCCAATTTCACATTGGGAATTCCTATGTGGTACCTCGATCCACCGGCCCAACTTATGATTCCCCGGGTAGTCTTAACCCCAGTACAACCAATTGCAGTCGAATCTCATCCTCCACCCGACCCGCAAAAACCAACCACCGGACCTGCACCCACACCGCCCCACCCAAAAAGGCCCAGAGGAAAAAACACGAAAGCTACCGCTGAACCTTGACACATCTCGCCTTGCACCGTTTGTGAAGAACAAGGCCATGCAACTCAAAACTGCTCTGAGATTCCCATAATCTACATGCATTTGGATGCCATGGATACAACAAAAAAAATCCCCGTGGTTGATATCCCAAGTAGGCCAATGGTGAGAAACAAGTCATTGAGAACAAACCATGCTTGCGCCCTTTGCAAATTGTATGGACACTATTCTCACCATTGTTAGGCCTTGTCCTAGTTTTGAGTGGCTCTAGACAACCTTCAACAACATGCCCTTGAATTTGAGATCACTCTAATTGAAGAAGTCCACCCGCCACCTCCTTCTCCAGACACCATGTCCATTTACATGATGTCTAGTTCCACAGACCCTCTTGTATCCACCATCACTGATGGTCCATCAGACCTGTCTCTTCGTTGCTTTCACAACAATGAGGAGATACTTGAAGCCTTAACCACCCCAGAATACCTATGGAACGACATGCACCATCGCTCATTATTCCTCCTCGAAGAACTTGTGTTGCATTCTGACCAGTTTTCCATGGAAACAAAAGATTTCATTCATGGGCAAGTCAACTGGTTCAAGATTCCCATCCTGACACTAGATTCCTTCGAAGAAGGGAACATGGCCAACATCTCACCAACCATCAAAATCAACATCTCAACTAATCCTGAGGTTGTTGAGGAAATAATTTCAGGGGCATCCTGCTCCTCGGAAGAAGTTTCTTCCTATAAAGCTCGCTTCCAAGAATTCCGCGACATCTTTTCCTAGTCCTCCATTGAAATGCCCGGGTTGGATCCATCCATTGTGGAGCACCACATTGACACATGGGTTGATGTGGCCCCTGTGCACCAAAATCAACGAACAATCCATCCCTCCAAATATGCCACGGTCAAAGCTAAAATCAAGAATCTGCGCACAACCAGCTTCATTTACCCCATTGCATACACCACCTAGGTTTCAAATCATGTTCCCGTGAATAAAAAATAGGGTACCATATGTGTTTGCATAGAATTCCATGATCTGAATTAAATGTGTCCCAAATACAACTTCCCAACACCCTTCATCAATCAATTTATCGATGCATGCATCGGACATGAGGTATTTTCCTTCATGGACTGCTTTTTCGGATATAACCAAATTCAAATCCAGAAATAAAATCGTTACAAGACCGCATTCATAACCCCATTGGGCATATTCACGTATCGAGTAATGCCCTTTGGTATGAAGAACATTGGAGCCACCTTCCAGTGTGCCATGATACACTGTTTCTGGAACCTCATCCACATCATGTTGGTCTATCTTGACAACCTCATTGTAGGGTCACAGAAGCAATCACAATGCATGGACGACTTGCGGCAATCCTTTCGGAAATGTCGCAAGTACAAAATATGCTTGAACCATTTCAAGTGTGCTTTCTATGTCCCAACAAGTCGTCTCCTAGGGTTCATCGTGTCACACAAAGGAATGAACATTGATCCCCTGAAAGTCCAAACCACTTTCCCCGTAATGTCACCTCTTTCAGTGACGTCAGTTCCGCTTGTAATATAGTATTGTCCCTTTTTTTACACATTTTTTAAGGTAAGTCTTATGTAGCGTTTCCTTCATTTCTCCAAATAGATCCTACCTCAGGTTGATACATTGGATTTGCTGACGGAGCAAGTAGATGGTCTCCAAACCTCACCTTGGCTGCATGGGTTATCTATTCCCCGCCACATGAGTTGATCCATATCGACAAAATATGCATGGGAATTGTGAACAACAATAAAGATGAATATGATGGTGTCAATGGCCTCTTGGCCACCGCTCTCCAGTTGGGAATCTTCCATATCAATGTCTTCTTAGACTCCCAGCTGCTTGTCTCTTAGTTGAACAACTATTACTGGGTACATGATCCTTGCCTCTTTAGAAAATTCCTGCACACTAAATAGATGGTTAAAACATTTGAATCCATCACACTCACACATGTTCCCAGAAACCTCAATAGTGTAGCAGATCAAATGGCTAATGACATTCTAAATTGTCACATTCACCATCACACATAGGAAACATGCAAACAACAACATCATGCATCATCATATATAAACATGCATACACATGTAAAAATACATCACATAGGCATTTAATTTCACATCATCATAAAAATACTCACATATAAAACCATAAAAAGAGCATCCACATGCGTAAAAAATATATAGATATATAAATCACATGTCCGTAATATGTCCAGTACAAAACGAGAAGTCACATATGCTTTCTCAGCTGAATATACATCGCGATACAAAAATTCCTAAGTGCACCAATGCACTAGGGGCAGCCCCACTAGCTGCTAATCTGACCCAGACTCATCCTCATCATTTGGTTTAGTATCATCATCTTCCTCAGAGGAATCATCATCCTCTGTAGGAATATCCCCTCTCACCACCCAACGAAGGTAATCGCGGGCCATGGCCATCCTCCTCATCACAGATGTCCACTCTGGAGGCACACTGGGAATGGTGGCAATCAGCTCATTGTCTAAATGCTGCCAGCCAATGTCAGAGATCCCCTTAGCAAGCCACTCCAAGTGTAGAAAAATAATGTTTGCCTCCTACCATTGTTGATGAGGGTTCCCCACAAGGACTGCTACCTTCACAATCGCAACCACCCGCCTCTAATACCTGGGCAACAGGCGAGGACCAATATCTGCATACGCAAACAAGGATGCCATCAGTCTATACATATAATCATACAACTATAAACTAGCTAAACTATTCTATGTATACATCTCAACACAAAAAAATCACACATACATACCAGCTGGTCCCCATGCCTGGCCTGGACATCGGGGCATCTCGAGGTCCCCATGATAGTCCATACCTGCATACGGGTACTCCCCAATAACCATTAGGAGCTGCCTCCACTACTCCTCTGTAAAAAAGTATCCCACTCTACCGCCACCCTTTAGCACCATCATCTGGCACCATCTAGGCATCCACGGCTCCCGCGGACCACTATCTCGCACTTCCCAATGCGGATGTAGAGTAGGTACCTTCTCATAAAATAAAGCACATAAAAAGGAGCCAAAACAAAAGCCTCCCCCAAATGACCTCGTATTGTTCAGCTGACGCCGAATAGCCAGAAGGTACATGTTGGGGCGCGCACCTTAACGGTCCCAAATTTTGGTAACTCCGTGGTTTTTGTGGAAATTGTAAGTGGAGTTATGACTCAAAATAGTCTTAGGGGTGTCAGGGTTGAGTAAAAACCTTCTTTTGTAATAAACCCATGGTTTAAATCCAGGGTTTAGGGTTCATGGTGCCCATGGTTTAAGCCCATGGTTTTGTAATAAGTGCACTATAAATAAGCACTCTTGTAAAGAAGTCAGTTTAGTCTTTTTGATGTAAGATGAATTGATGCGAAGCTAAGGCTATTTTGTAAGAGAAGGTTAAGTCCCAGCTGTGTGTGTGGACGACCTCTGCAGCTTTGTGTGCAAAGGGTTTTGGGTGATTAAGGAAATCTGCAGCTGTGTGCGCAGAGGCCTGCAGCTGTGTGCGTGGCTTTAAGGACTTGAAAGGATCTGCAGCTGAGTGCGCAGATCAGAACTGTGATTTTAGTAAAGAGTTGAATAAAACACAGTTCTGTGGACGTAACCCCTACACTAGGGGTGAACCACGTTATATCTAGTGTTGTGGTTCTTTGTGTTGTTTCTGTTATGTCTTTTGTGCATTAATAATTATATATCTGATAAATAAGATCATTGTTAACTAAATAACTTCGCTGTGAATTCCCAGTAAAGGGTTATGCAAGTCACTGTCTGTTTATTTAGCTGCGAAGTTATACATATGAATGTTGAATCTCTGTGTATGTGAATATAAGTTGTTAAAGGATAAGGTACAGTAATATCCCTCTTTTACTTGCAGAAACCTGATTCTGCAGCATCCCATAGTTGTTATGGGTGAGACTGCAACCTGTTCGCAGGTTGTTGCCAAAAGGGCCAACACTGTGGGTCTTTTGTTGGTGCGAAGCTGATGGTATAAAGCCCGGGTCTACCCTATAGCCCAACAAATTGGTTCCATTGCTGGTTGAACTTAGTATCTGCTCAAGAGGGGTTTACGTCGTACCTTGAGGGCTATGTTCTGGAGGCCCTCTGTGAAGGAAATCAGTGATTGGCTTGATGAGACTTGTCTGAAATTTGCTGAGCAATAGAACAAAGATCCACGTTGTAGTGCAAACGAATTTTTGCAAAGGTATGTTTTTTGTGACGTTTATGAAATTTTCTTTGGTAGTATCCACATAGAGTTGCACCAGTGGTTATCCAGGTTAACAAAGAGAAGGACGAACTTCCAAGAACGTCAGTTTCCTGAGTGGACCCTCGCAAGAATTAATATAATGAAAAGGGTGAACAACGAGATCTCCCGCGCTGTTGATTTTTGGACAACGCGGACCCTCAAAGCATTTGTGACGGAGTTCGCCATCGACACGAGTACTTCCTTTAGTGAAGCCGAGCGGCAGTTTTTTAAAGGACCAAGGGGTAATTTTTTGAATTCATTTAGTTTGAGAATTAAAATGCTATTGGCTGAAAAAGGTATATTGCTAATTGAATCAGGCCGTTAGATTTAGTATTACTAACCTATGCTTGCAAGTGAAAATACCTTCGATGAGCAAAGTGGTTTGCGGCAAAGTGGCAAAAGGTACAAGAGATATTTTGGATCCTATTCCCAGGGTCAGCATACTATGTATCCCCCTGTAAGTCTCGCTGATTCAGAACCCGAAGAAACCCCTTCTGTTGGAAACCCTCCTGTAACCCCATAGTGAAGATCTATTATCCCTGAGAACCCGTCGCAGTCTGAGAGTCACCCTAGCCCAAGTATTCCTGTCGTAGGTCAGTCTACCCCAGTAAGTTCCCCCCCCGCCTACTTCCAGTCCCCCTCTAACCCCCCCTCGATCCACTATGGCCCACATGCATGGTGACATTAAGCTACCTGTTTTCAAAGAAACTGGATCAGAGGATCCAGAACAGTTCTGGTTTTTATGTGAAGCAGTGTGGACTGCTAAATCCATTACAGAACAAGATACAAAAAGAGCGCAACTGGTTACTTCTTTCAGAGACCGCGCTCTGACATGGTTCATCAATTTTTCCAGCACTCAGAACCATGCATTGGCTGATATAAAAGCAACAATGATAAAGGAATTTAAGAAGCCAAAATCATAGTCGCAGTGTATCACTGAATTGAAAGAGATTCAGCAGAGGCGTGGCGAATCAGTGTGGGACTTTGATCAAAGATTCAAAGTTCTACTAGACCAAGGCAGTTTCACCATTGGACCTGCGTAGCACAAGGAATGGTTCATTGTAGCGTTGCTACGGCATATCAGAACTCCACTCATGCAACAGAAGGTTGCTGACCAGTAGGAGGCTCTAGAGATCACGATGAAGCTTGAAACCGCTCCTGTTGAAGACAATTCTGGTCTCGCTCAAATCCAAGCGCAGTTGGAAGCAATGGCTCTGGAGTTGCGTGATATGAAGAAAGGAAAAATCGGTCATGAAAAGGTTTGGTGTACACAATGTCGGACAGAAGGTCATGCCAAGGAATAGTGTCCTATGGTAAGAAATTACCTGAATACTGGTGAGCCAAACCTTTTTAACCCGCAAATCCTATATTGTGAGCTCTGCAGAACAGCAAGCCAGCATCGACCTGAAGACTGTTATCTGTTACATAGGTATGGGCAAGTAACTAAGAACTCCTATTGTAAATTATGTAAGTCTGTAGGCCATGATGAAGATGAGTGTTGCAGTTATGACCTCATGCGAGAACGCACCTACGACACCTATCGGGTACAAAATGAGGGACAAAGCAATGATGGCTATGGTTACCACCATGGTGCATCAGGTAGAGGTGCTTTTGGAGGTCGTGGTCAAGGTGGTATGGCCGGAAGAGGAAGAGGCCAGGTGGTGTGTTACAACTGTAACTAGGCCGGGCATTTAGTGAGAGACTGTCGGAACCCAACTACGACATGTCAGTATTGCCGAGCAGTAGATCATGTGATCGAGTAGTGACCGCAATTGATAGCTAAGATTCAGGAAAGAAACAGTGTCCCTACTCAGAATATTCAGATGATTTTCGTCGAGCAAAGACCTGCCCCAGCCATTAATGTTGTTACCCGGAGTGGAGCTACGACGGAAGCGCAGAACAAGGAGAAACAGCGTGCCGAGGCTTGGGTTAGGAAGGCCCCAGAAAAAATCCCTGCACGTAATGTCGACAGAGAAAAAGAGACATTGATGGCAGCCACGAGAGACTTTGCTGACCCCAACACATTAGTAATACCTGCGCAACATCCTCAGAAGTAGTCACAGACACAAGAAGATTTGACAGACAAAGTAAGTACACTGTCCTCCTTTTTACAGAGTTGTCTAAAACTCCTAATAAATCAGAATGATTTAAGTGAGTTGCAGAAAGTTATTGCTTCTTGCGACCCTCAACAAAGTTCTGGTCAGGAAAAAGCTGTTAATAGAGTCAGGAGGACTGGCAGGGAAATGAGATTGAATGCTCAGATAGGAGAGTATGATATGACTACTGTTATCTTGGACCTAGGATCAGAGGTAAATGTCTTAACTAAGCAAACTTGGGAACAAATAGGAAAACCTACCCTTGATTGGTCCCCTATACATTTGAGATTAGCCAATCAACAGAAGATTGTGCCTCTAGGAAGACTCCCTAGTGTACCACTAGATATTGATGGAGTCAGTACCTTAGCTAACTTTGAGGTAATTGAAATAATTAATGACAGCAATCCCTGTCCCACACTACTAGGCATTGAATGGGAAATAGATAATGATGCAGTCATCAACCTGAAGAAGAGACAGATGACTTTCGAAGGGAAAGGAATGAGAGTCATAGTCCCATTGGACCTTTCTCAAGGAGAGAGATACACAGAGCCAGTAAGAGATGAAGACCAGGATGCTTTGGACCACATCTACAATATCACAGCTAAGGAAGAAGATTATGTTGATCCTACTACCGAAGGTATCATGGATTGGCAGTGTGACAGCTCCTGCATGACGAATTCATATGATGGATTAGAAAACTGGTAGAACAGACTTTATGAGCTGCATGGACATAGATGTGCAAGAATTACCAAATCTTTTAGATGGCTTGGTGCACAGGTAAGAGTCCTACCTAATTTTGATGACTTGTCCGACCCATAACAGTTTATTAAACAATTCTCAAACCGGATACCAGATCCACAGAAAAGAGAAACTCTGGATTTAGTATTCAAACCCATAGTAGCCATATGGTGGAATGACCATCAGCAGAACAGTCCTCGTTGGGAAGCTGGATAGAAGTTCCTTCGCCTGAGAATTATGGATCAACCCCAGAAGGTGCAAAGCGGGTTTGATGGGAAGACTAGCCCTCAGGAATATTTGGCACAGTGCTATGAAGCATGGTAGCATGTACCTCAAGAAGTATGGGTACATAGGTTTGTACATACTTTGGAATCAATAGCAAAGAACTGGTACGCGAAGGCTCAGCTTCGTCGGGATACTATTAGTTGGGATTGTCTTGTTGATAGTTTTGTGCTTACCTTTTCTACTAATGAAGTTTGTCCAGCTTTAGATGCAGCTATCAGGTTGGTCTCTACTGAGGTAGTGGATGCTCAAGAAATAGTAAAATATCAGCCTGATTGGATGGCACAAGAATCTCATGTCGTCGAATACTATAACCTCGCAATTGACGAGGATGACGATCCGCACAATATTGGTATTCCTGAGTCCGAAGAACACTGCGACAACGGACCAGCATCCGAAGACCTTGAAGTGACTTAGCTCGTGTAGACATGGACAGTCAACACTGGATCAGAAGACCAGCCTAAGTATGTTACTAGTGGAGATTATTGGGATGGAGACACGGCAAGCATAGCGACCCAACTTCTCCTTGAGTATCGGGACTTATGTCTCAGGAAGTTCCTGGAAATAAGAGGAATCATTGAAGCTATGGATGGCATTTTGTCGTGGGTCGAAGCTCGACTCCATGTCACAGATGGTGTCCAGAGGTGTCGAATGTCCTTATTAGCATGCAGCCATAGCTATTGCTTGTGCCAAAGAAGGACAGGTCTGTCGAAACTTAAAAAACAACCGTTAAAAGAAATCAAATTTGGTGGCACCGGTACGTTCTCTATATTAACTGCCTGTATTAATGCAATCTTGGAAAATCTACCGCCACTTGGACAAGATCTCTGTCAAAATTGGTGCCATCAATGCATAGTTATGAAAGATTTCAGGGATAGATTCTATAAGAAGACACCCACACCTGCAAGGTTCACATTCTTTAGATTCTTAAGTTTTACAATTGCATCCATGTCCATTGATCGTGAGTTCCAGGAACTATTGCGAGAGTTTGAGCAGACAGGGTTGCCGAACCTTTTCCACCAACCACCTGCATCTATTCCCCATGAAGAAAATCCCCCAGCGCCAACTCAGCCAATGCAGACACGCTCTGCTCAGAAGAAGTTTAAGCCTGAAGTACGTTCTAATTGCAATGAAGACCAACATAAGCAATCAGGGAAAACACCAGAAGACCCCGAGATGCAACCGTCTCATTCAGCAGAGGCCCCACCTGCAGAAGATGAGAATATTGCACTGAAGCGTCCACCGTATCTTCCACCAGTTCAACCAGGAGTCCAGCCACCTTGGCGACTAAATAAGTTCACATTATGCACCCCTTCCTTGCCTCCGAGTGTGCAGTTGGTCAGGACCATGACAGGGAAAATAGACCGGCTTAAGTATGCCGACCATGACACGAATGATCATGGAAAGTTTCCACAGTTCACTCCAGCACAATATTTGCATTTTGTCAAATATCCAAAGACTAACGTGACATTGCTGGAAGTAAAACAGTGGGCTGTTGGCTTGGATAAAGCGGGTTTGCTGAAGATGCTCGATGTTCCCCATTTTGGTCACAGCACACAGGTGACCATAGTGGTCAAGCAGCTACTGGCATTAATACATGACGGCCACCTATGGATAGGAGATAATAAAATTCCTATTAATGGAGAGCTCATTCACAGGATCACAGCCTTACCAATAGCAGGACCTGATGCGGGGACTGAATTTCCTTCAAAGCATGAGGATACAAAGCTTGCACAAAGCATGAAGGAACGCTTCGGCCTAACAAAGGGAAAATGAGGGTATCACACTTTTGCCATTCGACAACACAATATTCACTTCGCAGTTGAGCTTCTTGCATGCAAGCTCATGCGAAAGTGCAGACCTTATGAAGTGCCCACCCTGGTTATCAGAATTGTTGTGAACTGTGTCGAAGGCTACAGTTACAACTGGGCAGCATATATCACGAAGGAATTCCTTGAAGACATCCGCGACGTGCAGGAGAAAGGTAGTCCCTTTCCCTATTCCTGGTTGATAGTCCTCATCGCCTTGGTAGGATGGCAAGAACCTACCAAGGCGCAGTTTGCTGCTATACCTTCGGACTTACCTAGCGCAGTGGGGTACACCTCTCTGTGGGTTTCCCAGGATAAAACCCTACAGTATATTACCAACTGTGTATTTGCATTTTATATGATGAGTGTCTCGTATGAGATCATGAAAACCCCTCGGCTCAGTAATGATTTATTCTCTCAATACGACGACGCAGCCTATTTCAGCACCGACATGCATCATATTTTCATCCAGGCCCGCGCAGATCAAAAGCATCAATGGTTTAAGTTACCATATGTAGTGACCAAAGAAGAAATCCTCGCGGTCGTTCAACAGTGGCCGATGGAATGGTTGAAGGACGCAGGAAAAAAACCCACCTTTCCAGTTCCCCTAGTTACCAATCTGGGTGTAGGCCCTAGTCATACACAGCACCAAGGCCCCCCTGAATATAGTGAAGAACAAACTAAGTCGCAGCAAAGCGGAAGCGACCAGGGTAGAGATGATGGCAATGACAAAGAAGAAGGAGACTCGGTTAACACTATTTCAGACCCTAATCGGCAACATAAGCGCAAGACGCCAAAGCTGGAGGAAGTGAACAAACCCCAGTCCCGAAAGAAAACGAAGGCGTCGAAGGACAAGAACATTGATGAGGAGCCCAGCCTAACAAGTGAGAAGCTGGATCAGGCTCTCTCGAGGTCTACAGAAGTTCTCACCAAGAAATGGTCAGAATTTGCAGCTACACAACTACATGCCATCACCGGTGTAGCAAAACACATTTCGGAGTTGAAGGACTTTGTGGAAAAATACCTGATTGGCGCTTCCGCAAGCACTATCCCAGTAAGCATGCCGCTGGACCTCAGGCAATGCCCAGCCAGAGACAACAAAGGCCAAGTGTCAATTGCCTTCCTCATATTAACAGATGCAGCATCTCATTCAGAGATGAGTATGAAAGTCGGCATAGATTACACTAAGCTATCCATGACGGAGCTACATCTCTGTCAGTCAGCAATTATGAAAGAAATTCAGGCACGAGACCAATATTCACAAAAACAGTTAGAAAATGCCATAAGTCAGCAGTAGGGCTTCACAGCGTAGCTAGAGGCAGTGGAGCAGAGAAAGAGGGATGCAGAATGTAAGCGCATTAACCTAGTAAGAGTCTTGGATGAAGCATGTCGAAGTCTTCCTGACTTCGACATACAGCTGGTAGAAGAACCAGAATAAAGATTAGTCAGGCTGAAAGAATACGCATAGCAGTCTTGCAGCGAAATCGAGAAGCTCAAAACAGAACATGAGGCCTAGATTGCGGAGCTTCAACTCCGCATCAACCCGGAGAGTCCACCAAAGGTCAGGGAACAATGTCGAGTCGATATTCAGGCCTCCGTAGCAAAAATCTCCGATACTGTGGGCAGCGCAGCAAAGTTGCTAGAAGATAGTGTTGAGGCCTGGACCACCCTGCAGGAACATCCTGAAGTCGGACAGTTGCAAGAAACCATTAGGTAGCGACAGGCAGAGTTGGATACAGTAAAGTCCAAAATCAAGAATCTACCGCCTATGGAGAAAATGCTCAAGGTAAAGTGGAGAAATGAAATCCAGCAGGAAATCGAGTCATGCCAAGCAAAAGAAACAGAAGTATAAATTGCTATGCAACCACTTATCAGCCAAGCTTTTGAGTTAAGTACTACTGTGGACACCCAACTCAAAGTTCTGAAGGAATATGATGCATTTGCACAGCAAAAGACCAGCGAAGCTTCTGCCGCAGCATTACAGGAGTTGATCGAAAAAGAGCAAGAAACCGACAACATCATGCATGCCCTCAACAAACAGTTCGCTATCTTCACTGACAAAGTTCGCCTACCAGAGGAGCAACAGAGTGACCTGGGACGGGCCACTGGTGAGTCTTAGGGGCCTGTTGGGGTGCACACCTTAACGGTCCCAAATTTTGGTAACTCCACGGTTTTTGTGGAAATTGTAAGCAGAGTTATGACTCAAAACAGTCTTAGGGGTGTCGGGGTTGAGTAAAAACCTTCTTTTGTAATAAACCCATGGTTTAAATCCAGGGTTTAGAGTTTGGGGTGCCCATGGTTTAAGCCCATGGTTTTGTAATAAGTGCACTATAAATAAGCACTCTTGTAAAGAAGTCAGTTTAGGCTTTTTGATGTAAGATGAATTGANGTACTAGCTGTGTGCGTGGACGACCTTTGTAGCTGTGTGCGCAGAGGGTTTTGGGTGATTAAGGAAATCTGCAGCTGTGTGCGCAGAGGCCTGCAGCTGTGTGCACAGCTTTAAGGACTTGAAAGGATCTGCAGCTGAGTGCGCAGATCAAAACTATGATTTTAGTAAAGAGTTGAATAAAACACAGTTCTGTGGACGTAACCCCTACACTAGGGGTGAACCACGTTATATATGGTGTTGTGGTTCTTTGTGTTGTTTCTATTATGTCTTTTGTGCATTAATAATTATATAGCTGATAAATAAGATCACTGTTAACTAAATAACTTCATTGTGAATTCCCAGTAAAGGGTTATGCAAGTCACTGTCTGTTTATTTAGCTGCGAAGTTATACATATGAATGTTGAATCTCTGTGTATGTGAATATAAGTTGTTAAAGGATAAGGTACAGTAATATCCCTATTCTGCTTGCAGAAACCTGATTCTGCGGCATCCCATAGCTGTTTCGGGTGAGACTGCAACATGTTCGCAGGTTGTTGCCGAAAGGGCCAACACTGTGGGTCTTTTGTTGGTGCGAAGCTGATGGTATAAATCCCGGGTCTGCCCTATATCCCAATAGTACATCTGGGCCCACCCATAGTAGGTGCCCCTCATGGCACGCTCTACCATCTGTAGCTGTCCCCCATATATCTTGTGGCTCCCCGTGGAACCCAAGATACACAGCACCATGGTTGTAACAGCCCATGTCGACAAGTCCTCGATGTCACATGTCAATATGTGTGTACTACACACATACACAGTAGTGTAACAATGCCTATCGCATAACTCCTCCAGCATCTCCCCACGAGGAAGTACTGGCACCAAGTTGCCAATGACTCCCAACGTTGGGAGCCTAGTAAAAAAATATACATCCAACAACGTAATATCAACATGCTGCCCTTGGATCATTAAGGCCTCCTCCCCAATGTCCCAAAAGCTCACCAAAGTTTGCAGTAGTAGACGCAAGCTCTTCAGAAGAGGAATTCACATAAACTTAAGTAATCCACAATGAGCCAATGCACCATGCATATTCCTGTCCCACAATGCAGCCTCACGAAGATCTTTACAGTCTCTCTCATGCCACTTAATCTCAGGCATCCTGCATAAGCAAAACAAAATTGTAAGCCATAGCTTTCAACAAAAAGGCCACCCAGGGACCAAGTTGCAGCTATCTAGCCCAAAAGAGCGACCAGGTCACTCAGAATAGCCTCACAAGTGCGACCCAGTCGCTCCTCTACCCACGAAAGGTGTGAATTGGCTCATGGAGACCCTAATAGGCTCAGAGAGGACCCCCACATGAGCAAATTCAAAATGTAAACCACTGAAAAAAATAGATTTTGGAAGAGCTCTTACCTGTAAATCACGGATCTTGAAACCGTCGATCGAAACGAGAGAAATCAGCAAAATAAATTCAGATCCCACCTCTCCAAATCAGTAGTGATTAGCGATAATGACACCTCACATAGTGGTCCCCACCCATTTATAGGCCCCATTTGACCTATTTTTTTCTTTTTCATATAACCAGGCCATACGGAGTCTGTTTGGGACACCGTTCACACCATCGATTTCATAATTATGTCCTCTATCTTCTAATGAGACCATCATCTCATGTTTAACAATTCATTTTCTAGGCCACTTCTTGGAATTTACCTTGGTTTACATACCACATTATGAGACAAGTGTCTCGGGACCTATACTTGTGTCACACCTTCCTACCACAACTCATGTAGGACTCTGGACCATTTCCCCGAAAGGCACATCATTTTATTTCAACATATAACTATCTAATCCATCTACCACACCTTACGCGGCTTTCCGAACCACTACTCGAAGGGTGGATCATTTCTTTTGCATACAACTACCTTCGGACTTGCACTCACATCACATGTAGTCCAGTCCATCCACTACAACTCACACAAGACTCTCCTCACCTTTGTCTGAGATCCACCTTGGTTTGCATGCCTTTTTCACACCGACTCATGTGCCCCTGCCACGATCTATCCCATGCATGTATAGGTATGTTCAAGAGCCACCTACTCCATCCATACTGCACAATTGACCTTTGGACCACTGTCCATTTTCTTGACATGGGGGCACCTTCAGTACCCCCTCGATTGGTTGACCATACCAGAGTTTCTGTTAAGCTCTTTTTTAACTCCTAAAAGAATGAAAAGATTATCGAGAGCAGCTGCATCCTTTCTCACTCGTTAAATTATAATAAATGGCAGCTACATCGTCTTGTTTATCTCCTTTTGTGAACCATGTAGACTACCATATGAAAATTACCACCTTGGCACATTCAAGACAAGACAGTTCCCCTCTGCATCCTTTTATGTTTCTCAGGCAGAGGGGCCAAAATTTATGAAAAATCTCACCATGGGTTGTCGTTAATCTCTTTTCCATCCTTCTCATAAAGAAAATATCACTGAACAAACTTGGTTTCATTCATGCTCATAAAATTATTTGAATGACCATTCAGTTAGTATAGGTTTAACCTTTCCTAGCCTGATTGGACTACCAATGGTAAAGAAGTCTCCCATCCCGCAAAGGATGGGCGAGCTCTCCTATGTACACTTTTAACCTTTTTCAGGAACAGGATACTATCAACAAAAAAGAGACCCCACCGGAGTCTTATTCATGCTTTTATACTCTCTAAAATTGAAAGCACCATCAAGCATTTACTTTCTTGGGCTCGCTAAAAATACATGAGATCATACCACAACGGTGTCTCTAGACACCACCCCATAGATAATAGTTCGACAACATTCCCACTTTGGGTCACCTTTGTTCAGAGTAGTCTGTGATGTGTCTTCCTTGGATCCCATCAACACCAAAAGTGTCCACCTCCCCCAAGTATTTCCCATATGTAGTTACATTCCCGGTATTACAGCTATGATCCCTTTCCCACAAGTCAATTTCATTTGCTACCTGGTCCGCCCTGCCCTCATACTCTGAATAAAGGAATTTTGAGTCCCACGTGATTCCATACCCCTTTTCCCCATTTCAGTGTGTCAGTCCCCAGATTTTCCCACACCTTCAGTTATTTCCCTCGTGCTTCTGGTCAAGGAAACACCATTTCCTTGGTTAGTTGCAGGTCTCCCTCTATTGATGACAACACATATTCCAGAGGATATACCCAAAGGTCCCTATATCTTGATTTCATTAACCTCATTTATGAGTTCCTTAGACTACTTGAGAGGAGTCCTTAGTTCCTCTCGGGATGGTTGTGTCTCATGTGCTCGACTCCAGCTACATCATCACATCGTTGAGATTCATACAGGGTATTGATCCATGCAATATTTGGTCAAAGACCCCAAATGTCACCTGCCTCTAGCACATTGATGAGTCTATTGAGGGGCCCAAATAGGTTCAAGTCCCTTATGATTTCCAAGTTGCATTAGAGACAGTTTTCTGAAGCCCCATCAGTGCTTCTATATATATTTATGATTGATGCAACATATTTGTACCCAAGAGACTCTTACTCTTCATCAGTGAGTCCCTACAACTATGTACCGCTCCAGACTCAGCAGAAAATCAGTCACAAAGATATAGCATTCCATGAGAATGCCATGGGTCCAATAGAATTTCTTCAGATCAATATTGTATTCAGACTTTTCTTGAGGCAACCACTATGTATCATCAGTTGTACATGATTGTCTCTTGCATTGTACAGCTTAGATCACATTATTCTTTTGACATCATTATGAGCATGGGGATGCCTGCCTCATCCATATACATATCACACATTATTTGTATCTCACCCATTGATGGGAAACATATTAATACAAAAACCAAAAGCCACCATGCCCCAGCCCAAGAAGCACCACCTCTCCCAGAAAATCCTATGATGTTCGTCGGCCATATGATGAGCTCCTGCCCTCACACATCAAGGGGAAATATGTTAACCCAAAAAATCCCTCACTAAGCTCTACATGACCTACACCACCTAAGGACATCCATCTTACTACCCTCATTTGACCCCCACACCCTTGCAAAGGCTCACAAATATGAAAAAGGGCTTAAAAACCCCTAAAAAGAACCAAAATAGCTCTCATAGGGGCTAAAACCTCCAAAAAGGGGATAAAACCCCTAAAAGGAGCTTAAAACCCCCAAAAGAGCTAAGAATTGGGTGAAAGGGGATTAAAGCCCAAAAATGGGGCTAAAGCCCTGACCAAGGGCTTAAAACCCTAAATCTCTAGAAAAAAGCTATAAATAGAGGGTGGAGGTCACTCTCAAAACACTTATTCTCTCCTTGTCGTTATGCTTCCCCTGTGAGTGCCTTGAGACCCTTTGCCTCTCAAGCCATTTACCCTCCCTCTTCTCCATTTCTCCACAAGCCATGATTCCATCCCATAGAGAGAGGTGCTTCCAAAGCTATGGAATGGTGGCCCATTTCCACCAATACTAAAGGTATAATTTTGTTTTGTTTCATTTTCATTCTATTTTTCTAACTTATTTGGTTCACAGGTTTGTTTTCTAATGGTTTTCTGCAGGTTTTCCCTTGATTTCTTGCAGCCATATTTTGTTTTCTAACCATTTCATGCAAGGTTTCATAGCTTATCTCTGACATTGTTTTGCAGGTTCTCTTCCACACACAGGAACCCTACCCTTCTGTCCTATAGATGGAAGGTATTTGTTCCTGCCTGTAGTTAGGGTGAAATCCATACTACAGGACTAATCAATCATTCTTGAAAGAGAAAAGTTATGTTGGTGGTATGCCTAATACCTCTTGGAGCAATAGAACTCAGTGTCCTCTATTTGCAGAGGAGTACTTGTCTTATAAGATGGGTTGTAATCTTACCATTCTCTATTTATGAATAAATAAAGTTCTTCTTCCAATCTTTGTATTGTTATTTTCTCATGTATGATGGATTATGAATTATTTCAATTATGTTATCATGAATATGCATTTCACTACCCATTAATATATATATTAGATATTGCTTGAAGAACTTGTCTTTTACAGTTGAATTGGGAGAGCCCTGGAAGCTTTGAAGGAGACTGAAACAGGAGAAGACCATGCTTGGATCACCGTCATAAACTGGGTAAGTCAAGAATTCTTCTTATTCCTATTTCATTTTCTAGGTAATTTGATTGTCTGCAAGTGTCTTACTAAGTTGGTAACCCTAGAGACCCTAGGTTACAAGGGTGCATTGTCCTGAACAATAGAACTGGTGACTCCACTGGGGAATCCAGCCTACTGTGGCTTCATTCTTTAGGTCCCCTTACCAGCCTTTGCTTCTTTTTTATGCTAGGTGTGTTCAGTCAATTTTGGCCTTTGGTTTATATTTTGACTTGTTTAGAGTCCTTGTTGCTGGTCTTTTTTCTTTAAAAAAAAATTAGTAGCACACGCAGGTTGTCTTCCTAGACAGTCGTGTGTTTCACTGTGTACACTTGGGATTCCTCTTGGATAGTCACGTGTCATACGTTGGTTATCTATATAAATAGTCGCATGTTTCTTGTAGCATTATTTTCGTCTGTTAGGGTTGGCTTGTCCCTGATTTTTGGCTTTTTGATTTCTTGTGAGGCTCTATTTATAACTTCATTCTATGAGTCTGAGCTATGTACGTCACATCATATGCTTGATTTCGTCAAGTCCTTGAGCTCTAGTGTTTGATTTTCTTGCATTAGTAAGTGTAGGTTGTCTTCCTACTTGGTTTGTGAGTTAAGGTGCTTGTGTTATAGGTCAGTGATCAAGTCCTTGAATGCTTTATACTTTGTATTGATTTTTGTAGTCTTGGTTTATCGCTTTTCTCTTTGTGGATCTAGTAAACTTTTAAGTTTGTTAGTTTCTCCAAGTTAGGGTTTGTTCTGGTCTTCTTCCTTTTGGTTGAAGTAGGCCACTTTGGGATCCTTTTGCCTCATTTCACTTTTATATGCTTTAGATTAGTCAAAATTCTCAAGTATTGCATTCATTTGCATTAGTAGTTTTTTGAAGTTGTTTGAAAAGAAAAGACAAAAAAAATTTGCATTAGGTTGCATGTAGCATTTATTTTTCGTTATTTTTCAAGGAAAATTTCAAAAAATCTTAAAAAGTCTTGTAGTTTCTCACACTTAGATTTAAGTTCATTAACTTACATTTACAAAAACAAAAAGAAAAGTTGGTTTAGTAGTTGAATTTGCTTTGAACAATTACTTTTATGCATCATTTTTTGCTTCTTTTATCGAGTCTATAACATCACATAAGTTTCATGGCATCTGCCTCTAACTAAAAAAAAAACTATTAAAAAGAATGATATAATTTAAAAGATATTAGTAATTTTTCTTTTTTAGGCTCCTACACCAACTACATTAGGCTAGACTTGTGGATTAGGGAGTTTTAACTCTCCACAAGTATTTTATTTCAGACATAGTTGGCCAATCACTAGGCAAATCCTCTTATATGTTTATTGTATCTAGGAAGCTCCTCTCAAATGGGAGTTAAGAACAAGGCCACGTGAGGACCTAGACTAAGGATACAACCCTCTGATTCCTTGTTCAAGCATAGACCAATATTTTTATGCATATGGGTACTTTTGTCAATACCACCTCTTGGGCCTCGTGCGGTTTCGGTGTTGACAGTGTGTCGGGATTTGCTACCCTACTCATGCATACGAATCAGGATTGCGAATGTCTCCCGAGACTGTCAATATATTTGTGGTAGCCTTTAGTCTCTATGACATCTAGGGTTCATACACAAGTATACCGGAAGTCTATTTCTGGTCTAACTTGGACGGGATTGGTGTTAGAATAATTAACCCATAGTTACCTACCTTAGACATTAATTAAATCATTTGTGTCTTATTACCTAGTCTCCTAGATTTCACTCTATTCTAGTTGCCTTCTACATGTCATACAAGTCAACACTTGCTAAAATTGAGTCATGGAGTGCTTGGGAAACCTCCTGGAAACCATATTTATCATGTCTTCTTTATTCCAAATCCTCCAAAGCGCATATCTGCTTTTTTTGTAAAGCTGCTTGTTTTATTGAGAATTAAGGAAAAAGGGAAAGCTAGACTAGGTGTAGTTGACTTGTTTTTTTCCCACATCATCCTCCATCCTTTTCTCCTAATAAAAGCATGTATGATTTTTCTTTCCATCCCTTATTAGCTTTTCTACTTGACTTTGCCAATTCGTGAGCATCATAGTGGATTCACAAACTGCTTTATCCACCTATGGGGGATTTGACTAGATTTAGTAAGCCTAATTTTTGACTATTTTGAATGGAATCCTTATGTATTTGAATATCTCATGTAATTATATATTGCAGCAGCCTATTACTTCACAAGGTTGGCCATTGTACACTTTTCAATATAGATTAGTGTTATTCTCCAATTTCAGTCTCATTTGATGTTAATTTTTGCACGTTTGATTAGCAATTTTGTGAGTGTAATTGTTCTATCACTTGGGTTCAATTTTCACACTTGGAAGGTAACCTCGGTAGAAGGCGTGGGAGGGTAGTTGGGTGATTCCTCCGCTTATGCCTAAGAACATCTATAGGGACTCCAAGTAACCATCTATCAGCTTTCTTCTGGAAGGCACATCTTATACCCGCTTGTTTGTCTGGATTTAGGAGATTTTATAGTGAGTGTTGTGTGGTTTGTTTGTATTTATTTGGCCTTAGTATGTGTGAAGAGTTAATTTTTAACCATGTAGGAATATCCTCTCATAAGGTCAAGAAGGTTTCAAAACCTTCCTCCAGCTACTTTAGTGGAAGCCTCCACCGCCCCCTCAAAGGTGGAGATTAGATACTGAGGGTTCGTTCGAATCGGTAAGAGTAAGCAAAGTTCCAGGTGAACCTGAAATTAGGACAAATTAGGTTCATATGACTATAGTAGAGATTGAGGACTTTCCAGCTGACGAGTTTGCAAGAAACTTTAACCCTCCTCTCACTGACTTAAACGATCTTGTGATCATCCAATTTCTTCCATTCACTTCACCTATGATTGTGTTCCCGTGATCAACATTATGGAAATATATGCAGAGGGTATGTCTACCCCACCTCATCCATATTGGCTGGAGGAGTTCCACCTCCCCTGCTGGTATTCCTATACCAAGTGCACCTACTGCACCTTTATCACCTAGTAGCTGGGTGGTTCAACCACCGAATTCCTCGAATGTAGTAGGTCCTTCTAGTGGGGTTGTCACAGGGATTCCTAGTGCACCTTTTCCTTCACCCTCTTTTATGCATACTTCTCAAAGTGGTCCTACCAGATCCTCTTCATTTGTTCATGGATTCCTGTGGAATGGGGGGCACACCCCCCTCCTCCCCATCCACTCCTTATGTAGGTCATACATGTGTATATGTGGGGATGCAGTTTGGAAATACAAACTCTTATGGTCAAGGTTTCCAAACTCTGGTTTCAGCTCTATTCACAAGCTCTCCTTTCTCGATTTTTAGAGGAGGGATACCCACTCCAGTATTTCAAACTCTAGTTTCATCTGGAGGGGCTAAAACTACTTATACTGCACCGCACACAAATAATCCATTGGCTTATGGGTGGAATCCATTTAAAAGTAGTCCAACTACTTCACAACTAGAAGTTGGGGGAAACCCCACCTTTACATTTGGGAACCAGAGGGCATGTCCTTCTACCTCCCAAACTCACACTTTTCAAGCTCCGGTTAGGCCTAAAGTTCTGTTCCTAGCAACTTTGAACTCACCAAATTTGAATAAGTTGATAAATGACCTAGTGAAGCATAGTGCCACATGGCTACCTTTTCCAACCAAGTTACCGTCGGAAATTCCCAAGTTCGAGGGAAAAACTGGTGAAGATCCAGGTGCCCACATCACCACTTTTCATTTATGGTGCTCTTGCAACTCACTGAACGATGACACCATTCGGTTGAGTCTATTCCAAAGGAATTTGAATAGTGTTGCAGCAAAGTGGTATATCGAATTGCCCTCTGCTGCGTTTGACAGTTTTTGGGACTTAGTGGAGGTATTCTTGAACCACTTCCAGCTTCCTCTCCGGTATGATGTCGACATAGACGTCTTGTCTACTTTTAGGGAAGACAAAGCCACTCACATTTTAAATCATATCCAAGAGTGGCGAAGGTGTATGAGGCTTATCAAAGCCACCATACCCCCTTGAGTTTCTATTAGAATGGTTCCTTAATTATTTATTTCCTTATATATCTAAAGATGCATCCACTTCGGGGGTGACCACTGAAGAAGAGGACATCCTCAGGGCCCAGCAGATGGATTTGATATATGCTCAATCTGGGATATTATATGAAATCATACCTGAGGCACCGTGGTCTACCCATAGTGTTGAGAAACCCAAGCCTAGACCCCGTGTCGATGGTGTGGTTGGTTTAGTGAATTCTCCCACTGTAGAGTCTTTGGCCAAGAAACTTCGTGATTTTTCCATCAAGTAGTCTACAGCGGAGGCAGCAAAGGCTTCCCCCTCACCCAAAAATGCAAATGTTTTTGCTCAATCTTCCCAAAAGGCCAATCAATAGCCTATTGGGAAAAATAAGAAGGGGAAGAAAGCCGAGGGAAATCAAAACAAGCCTATACCCATGAAAAATGCTGATGAGGGGAAAAAAGATAAGAAGAAGGTGAAATTTCCCTGTAAGTTATGCAAGGGAGACCACTTAACTTATCAATTCCCTCTCATGGAACAAGCTCATAAGCTGCTCAAGACCCAACAACCAGCTGTCGTGAAAGATCCTTTTCCCCAAGGATAGAATACAGCTTCTATTTCTAATGTAGCTAGGGGCACTTCTGGTGCCCCTCCTGAACAAAATTATATGCCCCTCCTGAACAAAATTATATCAACATGGTACGATCCAGTACCTTTGTCTAGACAATCAATAAAAATTATGAGACGAAGTCTCTTGAGAAGGCTAAAACTGTTGGTGAAACTTCTAACCCTCTCACAACCGAGAAACCTGCTGATCCAATGCCCAAAATACAAAAAGGTTTATTTAATAAGGAATTTCACAACACAAACTCTAGAAATACTTCTAACTATTCTGTGGTATAATATTTTTCCCAAACCCCATGTGTGATGTCTGCGTTGGAAGCGCTTCAGAGTTTTCCGCTCAGCAGGATTCCCTTTTAGAAACTTTAAGCAGCATGGATTCTTCGAGTCTGATGACAAAGTTCAATCTATCAGATGTTAATATGCACCTAACCTATCATGTGGCCTTATCAGTAGATGTCATCCATGGTGAAAAAACCATTGGGCGCATAGTTGTTGATGAGGGTGCTTCCACATGTGTTATTTCCCTTACTTACTGGAAGGCTTTGGGTGCCCCGGAGCTAGTTCCGTCAAACACCTTACTTACTTCTTTCGATGGGAGGTCGTTCCACCCACATGGTATCCTACCAGCTTTTGAGATTAATTTGGAAGGCAAAGTGGTGTATGTTGAAGTGGAGGTGATTGATGCTCCATAGGACTATAACTTGCTTCTGGGGAGAAGCTGGACTTACTCTATGTGTGTGATTGCTTCGGCTATCCTTCAAGTAGTGGTTTTTCCACACGAAGGAAATTTGGTTACTGTTGACCAAATCAATTTCCCTCGAAGGGGCCATTTGAAAATGAATGATACCACGGTACCATTGGTTGATCAAGTCAAGCCAGCTATGGAGAGATTAGGGGCCGGTATGTATTCATCATTAATGGGCACATTTGATATCCCAGCCCTGATAAATTATATAGTTTCTACAAGTGTAAGTAAGTCTATTGCAATGGTTGTCGATTGAACTGATCCTTGGGTCCTTCCTACCCATTACGAACCTCAGATGCCCTTTGTTAGATTTTTATCATTCAAGCTACCATTATGATCTTAGGATCTTTAACTGAGAGAATAACATGCACAGCAATAAAACACAAACACAACACAAGAGACAAGAGACACAAAGAATTTTCCTCGGGGAAACCATAAAGGAGAAAACCCCACAACTTCCTTAGAGATAGAATCAACGCCAAAAGAAAAACCCAAAAACACAAAGATGATCTCCACAGCTTCTGTCTCTCTCTCTCTCTCACTTGAGAGAACTTCTCCTCTCTCACTCATGCACCCCAATGAGTGAGTGTGTGTATGATAAATATAGAGACTCACTCTCTATTTATATTCTTTTGTTCACTTGAAACCCACTCCAACATGTCGGCCTCACTTAACAATTACTTACTAGAGCCGACATCTCTAGGAGTGTTTAATAACCCTAGTGCCCCACAACTTGTGGGGACTTTTCCTCCTCCGACCAACAAGGAGGTTTATCCTTAACACAATTGTGGGGACTATTGCCCCGAATTACAATGACTCACCTATGGTTGACTTCTCTAGGATAGTCTAATAACCCTTGGGCCCCATAACTATGGGGACTTTAACCCTTGACCAATAGGAGGGTTACCCACAATGACTTGACATGACTTGTTTACATTATAGAAACTTCCCAAAATAAACATAGGGGTATGACATGACTCAATTACATTACAGACACATCCCAGAATAAACATCAGGGTACAATACATAAGATATACGGATGAATACATTCTAAAGTTACAATTACATCATGCTCCCTCTTAACTACAAAGGTATTCTCTCAACACAATTTATCAGCACAAGTCTCCCTCTCTGTATCATCTGGATCATCATTGATTTCTCGTCATCTTCATCTTCAAGTCATCTTCATCTGCATTTGGATCATCACTCAATCTAGATCATCATCACTGAATCTAGATCATCACTCGATTTGGATCATCATCACTGGATCTGGATCATCACTTGATTTGGATCATCATCACTAGATCTAGATCATCACTCGATCTGGATCATCATCACTGGACATCATCACTGGATCTAGATCCTCACTCGATCTGGATCAGTACCATGGGTGCTATCTCATGATTCTTCTCATCATAGGAACTTCTACAGAGCCAACCTTTTTTCATGTTGGTTGTAGGCCTACCCTCCATGTAGGTCTTCTTCAGCACTTATATCTGACCTGCTCATCAAAATGGCACTCCCAGCACTTACATCTGACCTACTCATCAGAAAGGCACACCCAACACTCACATCTGATCATGTAGGAACCAATCCTATAATCATATCAGAAAGGCCCATCACTCACATTTAGCCATGCGAGAACATATCCTGCAACCATGCTAAAAGGGCTCTACTCTTCCACCCATGTGGGAACATATCCTACAACCATGATGAAAGAGCTCTGCACTTACATCCACCCATGCGGTAACATGTCTTGCAACCATGATGGAAGGGCTCTGCACTTACATTCACCCATGCGGGAACAAATCCTACAACCATGATGAAAAGGATCTGCACTTACATCCACCCATGCGAGAACACATCCTACAACCATGACGGAAGGGCTCTGCACTTACATCCACCCATGTGGGAACACATCCTCCAACCATGATGGAAGGGCTTTGCACTTACATCTGACCTACTCATCAGAAAGGCATGAACTCACATCTGATCTTGTAGGAACCAATCCTATAGTCACATTATAATGGCCCCCAGTCCTAGACTAAGCTACTTGGTAATTGACCAAGTGCCTCCATTCTCCTAGAGAATGGCAGTAGCCCTTACATCCGACCTACTCATAGGAATGGCCAGCACTCACATCTGACATGGAAGGAACTTAATCCTTTATCCATGACATAATGGCTCATCCCTTACATCTGATCAAGTGGGAACATATCCCTCTATCACATCAAAATGGCCATGCACTCATATCTGATCATATGAGAACACATCTCACAATCATATCAGAATGGCCCTCAGTCTCAGACTGATTTTTCCTGGTAACTGGCCAGGCACCTCCATTCTAAGAATGGCAATAACCCTTATATATGATCAAGTAGGAACCAATCCTACAGTCATATCAGAATGGCTCAGCACTCATATCTGACATGGAAGGAACCAATCCTCTCACCATGAAAGAATGGCTCAGCCCTTACATCTGACCATGGAAGGAACCAATCCTCTCACCATGTCAGAATGGCTCACGGACTCATCACTTCACTTTGGAGGGAACCTCGATATGGAGAACACCAAGATTCTCCCTGAATTACTCAAAATTCACCCTAGCTAATGGCTTTGTCAACACATCAACTATCTAATCGTCCATCGCAACATATTGGAGCTTCACGGCTCCCCTCTGCACCATATCCCTAATATAGTGATACTTGATCTCAATATGCTTCGACTTGTCATGGAACAATGGATTCTCTGACAACTTCATGCAACTCTAGTTGTCACAATGTATACAAGTAGCATCCAATTGGAGATCAAATAAATCAGACAGTAGCTTCCTCAGCCATACTGCCTCACAACTAGCTGAACAAGATGCGACATACTCTGCTTCAGCTATACCCAGTGCCACACATGATTGCTTCTTGCTAAACCAAGAGATCACACCTGATCCCATGCTGAAGCAACACCCTGAAGTTCTCTTCCTATCTTTGGCACTACCTGCCCAATCTGAATCAACATAACCCTCCAGATTAATCTTCTGACTCGCCTCATACTTGGGCCCATAATCAACTGTACCCCTCAGGTACCTTAGAATATGATTTGCAGCAATCAAGTGAACATGTCTCGGATCTGTCAGGAACTGGCTCAAGGTGTTCATAGCAAAGCAAATATCTGGTCTCGTGTTCGTCAGGTACATCAAGGATCCAATCAACTGATGATACATCTTCGCATCCATCGACTCTGATGAAGCATTGGTCAATAGATTCAGGTTCGATGCCATAGGTGTGGTCATGCAGTCCATCTTCCTGAACCTATTCAGGATCTATACTACATACTTCCCTTGTCCACACCTCCATGCCTAGAAAATAGTGCATCGACACATAACAGGATCATCACTGGTCTTCCGCCTTCAACCTTGAAGCAAAGGTTGGAATCCACTTTATTCTCAGTAAAGCCTAGAGTCATCAGTAATCTATCCATCCTGTCGTATCATGTCAAAACACAGGATCTTTTGTAGTCACTCCCTCTGAAGTATCATACTCCCTTTATCTTCAGTACTCTATGCACTAAAACATTTTGTACCGGAGTGATAAGTAACTTCCTATGCTAGTAATATTTTATGTATCCATCTAGGAGCTTGTCATCCTCTATAGGCTTTCATCTTCAACCTTGTAGCAAATGTTAATATCTTCATCAAGCTCCTCTTGTATGTGTTATCCCGTGGGTGTTTTCTGAACTCGTACAAGGCCTTGTTTCATTTGCACACATGATTCTTCCTATCATGTGCCTCAACTCTCACTGGCTACAAATGTATCTTCGTAGTCTATGCCTTATGTGCTATGAATCTTGTCTTGTATCCCACAATGTTTCCATCTACTTCATGATGGAACTACGAACTTCCCTTCACATATTGATACTGCATCCTAGACATCATTCTTCTTGAACCGGTCTTCCCTTTCTTCTTGGAAGGTTTTGCATCAATGATGTTACTACATTCATCATATTATTTTTCATCTTTGAACTATCGTCACTTGTTCTTCGGAATAAGTTTGATTCTTCTTTGCTTGCAGGTGATTATGTATGCAATCTTTCCTACAAGTCAAATGCATTTGTATGGTTAGAAACATTTAATAAGGAATATTCATACTGGAAAATTCTTATGCATAAATATATGATCATGCAACGACTTTAGAAAATACAACATTCATCCATATCTCAGTGAAACTTTTCTAGATGCCTTCCATCTCTACCAAGACAACATTAAGATTGTGCACTAATCCAATATGTCAGCAAAGAGGTTTCATTCTAGATAAGTAGCAACGGAGAGTTGTATAGCACCATGAACTACTTATCCATCACATGCATATTAGTAGTATATTGTGATTAATGCAAACATTCTATCATGCATAATACATTAACTGAATATAAACAAATGTATAACAAAACAATATTATGAAATGACAATTGAATACTTATCTTTATTTGTTTCGTGGGTAGACTCCTTTTTGAGCCTTCAGCTTCATCGTCTCCTTCATTCATAATAGAATCATTTCTTATCCAAATGCCAAGGTGGGTAAGAGGTTCTTAAAGAGTTGAGATCTTCATATTCCTCATCGCTTGAGGGATCTTCTTTTGATGGTGAGAGCTTGATCTTCAGTTGCTCCCATCTTCTCTTATGAGTCAAGCTTCTTCTTCTTCCTAGAGTCTACTGAAAGTAATCACTTCCTTATAGCATACATTCTTCGAATGAATGAATCCCATGATCCTGGGAGGCCATTCAAGGTGGCTATCACCACTTTTGCATTCTCCACTTCTTCTTCTACTGCTTCAAGTTGTTCTTTTATTTGAGAGACCCCCATAAAGTATGATTGTATGGTCTCTGCATTCTGGATCTTCACATTCTTCAACTATTTTCTCAAAGTCATATTCTGATTTATGTTCTCCCCTTCAAATAGCTTGGTCAAGGAATCAAACATCTCCAGTGCCTTTGGGGGAGACACTTGTGGTACAAGTTGATCTGTGACTGAATTAGCAATGATCTTCTTGGCCTTGACCAAGTTCTTCTAGAGTAAGGCTTTGAGCCTAATCTCCCTCTAAAACTGGAACCTCTCTACTCATGTAGGTGTCCAATTCATTTTCTTTAGAGAGATCAAATACTTCCATGCTTGGAAGTTGTCAACTTCACCAAGATTATCATCAAGATGATGTGATATATCACTTTGAAATGAGAACCTCAAATGAAAATAGCAATAGATTAGATCTTACTGATTTGAGGTGTTCGTACTGGTTCCGAAGCTGGCTGATCTAGGGTTTGTTAGAGAAACCCTAATTTTTAAAACTTGGAATATTTTAGATCCAATTATATAAAAATATAGATCTCTTCAAATGGAGCTGTCCAATGTACTCCTTTTCTGAAAACAGTGAAGAGAAGCTTCCGGAACATGAATCCCTAGTTTTCTAATTTCTTCTGCAGACCTGTCATTGTTTTTGTGATATCTCCAAAATTACTGCTCCTCTATATCTGAAAATTCACATTGAGGTATCCTAGCATGTTCATGTTCCAACATCATAGGTTTCATCATAATTGGTTTCACCAATTGGGATTTATGATCCTTTTCCCAAGGTGACCTGTTACAGGACTGTTCCAAACAGTGAAGTTGTACGGACTTTCACGTGTCACTGTTTCATCTTCTGGGTCTAAAATTTGGACCATAGAAATCAAAGTCCATTCCCTTTCTATAACATCTTCAAGAATTCCATTTGGACCTATATATCCCAATATATAGAAATTCTCCCTAGATGTGCTGTTTAGGGATGAATTCTGGAAGAGGCTGGAACCCTAACATGGAGGGATCATATCTCCCAGAATATAGCGAATACGAGGCTGAATTTTGGATAGAGTGTAAATCAGGATTTTATATTCAGCCATTGAAATTTTCAGCTCCTTATTCTTTTCCAATCGTGGGATATAGCGAATGTACCAAAACGTAGTAGTTTTAGTATTTAGGGTTTTTCTATCTCGAGGTCAAACAAGGGTTTGACTTTCCTGGAGTTTCACCCAACCTAATTTCTTGATCCAGGTATCTAAATTTCGATTTTGATGAGGAGAACAATCCTATGCTAGGATCACTAAAAAAATTCCACTTCTGTATAAATCCCTAATTTTCCACACCAAAACTGAAAATGCTCATAATCGAATTCCGCTTCGACAAAAAGATGTGCCCTTCAATGGAGAGTCAGCCTAGCATACTTTTGCTGATGGATTGTGGAGAGAGACCCAAAAAGTAAGAATCCCTAGCTTCTATAGATGCATAATGTCTTCTTCTTAGGTTAGCTCTGATTCCATGTTAGATTTTTATCATTCAAGCTACCATTATGATATTAGGATCTTTAACTGAGAGAATAACATGCACAGCAATAAAACACAAGCACAACACAAGAGACAAGAGACACAAAGAATTTTCCTCAAGGAAACCATAAAGGAGAAAACCCCATAAATTCCTCAAATATAGAATCAGCACCAAAAGTAAAACCCTAGAACACAAATATGATCTCCACAGCTTTTGTCTCTCTCTCTCACTCATTCGCCCCAATGAGTGAGTGTGTATATGATAAATAGAGAGACTCACTCTCTATTTATATTCTTTCATTCACTTGAAACCCACTCAAACATGTCAGCCTCACTTAACAATTAATTACTAGAGCTGACATCTCTAGGAGTGTCTAATAACCCTAGTGACCCACAACTTGTGGGGACTTTGCCTCCTCCGACCAACAAGGAGGTTTATCCTTAACACAATTGTGGGGACTATTTCCCTGACTTACAATGACTCAACTAGGGTTGAATTCTCTAGGATAGTCTAATAACCCTTGGGCCCCATAACTATGGGGACTTTAACCCTTGACCAATAGGAGGGTTACCCACAATGACTTGACATGACTTGTTTACATTATAGAAAATTCTTGGAGTAAAAATCAGGGTATGACATGACTCAATTACATTATAGACACATCCCAGAATAAACATCGGGGTACAATACATAAGATATATAGATGAATACATTCCAAAGTTACAATTACATCAACACCCTTATCTACAATGGAAGTGTCTTACCAAGCTATCGTTAACACCACTGCTGATCCGATTTCGAATCCTTCTACAGTCTCAGAGGAGTCGGAAGAAGATTATCTGCGTGCTTGGGAAGAGAACTCTTTATCATCAAATGATTTCTTAGAAATGGGTTTTCCTTCAGATGAAGCCATTTTGGAAGTCATAAGTGGGTGAGACAAGATCAGTGAAGATCTTCACCATAGATCCTACTTCATTCCAGAGTTGAGTAGAATTGAAAACCAAGAGGTCCATGTGATACTGACACATGATTTTGATTTACCTATCAAACTCTTGGCAAGGGAGGGAATGTTTTCTAAGGGGAATATGGAAAATATTTCTTTAACCATTCCTATAAACATCTATGTAAACCCCAACATCGTCCAAAATGTGCATATGGTACAAACTTCTCATCGGAGAAGATTGCTATCTATACTGCCTTATTTAAGGAGTTTTGCGATGTGTTTTCCTGGTCATATGAGGAGATTCTAGGAATAGATCCATCAATTTTTGAACATCAAATCCGAACCTTTCCTGATACCAAACCGGTTCGACAAAATCTTATACCTGTTAACCCACGTAATGCAGCAACCATTAAGGCTGAAGTGGAAAAACTATTGAAAGTTGGGTTCATTTACCCGATTGCTTTGACAGAATGGGTGTCGAATCCTATTCCCATTGATAAGAAACAAGGGACGATACGCATATGTACCGATTTTCGTGACTTGAACAAGGAATGTCCCAAGGACAATTACCCCACACCTTTCATAAATCAAGTCATTGATGCTTGTGCAGGAGTGAAGTTTTTTCATTTATGGATGGTTTTTCTAGGTACAATCAAATTCAAATTAAGCCAAAAGACCAACATAAAACAACTTTTATTTTTCCTTGGGGTACCTTCGACTACAGAAAAATTCCCTTTGGATTGAAAAATCCAGGGGCTACCTTTCAGCAGGCAATAAAATTTTCTTTCCATGACATTAATAATATTGTCGAGTCATACCTCGATGATTTTCCTATCCATTCTCGTAAGAGGATTGATCATCCAAATCATCTTCACTTGATTTTTGAACAATGTATATATTACAAAATACGCTTGAATCCCCACAAGTGTATTTTATTGGTTGAGTCAGAATGGTTACTCAGGTTCATAGTTTCAAACAAAGGTATTTAGGTGGATCCTTTGAAAGTAGAGGCCATTGTAAATCTTCCTCCTCCTCTTTCTATCAGGAAACTTCAAAGGATACAAGGAAAGTCTAACTTCCTCTAATGCTTTATCATTAATTATGCCAAAATCACTAAGGGTTTCATGCGCCTATTGAAGCATGACACTCCATTTATATGGGATGAAACCACACAACTTTATTTTGAGGCATTAAAGAAATATTTGTTGCCAACTCCTTTATTACGCCCACCCGATTACTGTCAAGATTTTATATTGTATATGGTTATGTCAGAATCGACCATTGGGGTAGTATTATTCCAGGAAGATGACAAGCTCCAAGAGAATGTTGTCTATTGCCTTAGTCACATACTAGTTGGTCCTGAACTTCGATACTCCCACATTGAGAAGTTGGCTTTAGCAGTTGTTTATGCTGTGCAGAGATTACGTCACTACATCCTACTCAGGACCACTACAGTAGTGGTAGATGTTAATCCCTTTTAGTATGTTTTGTCTTGACACATAATCAGGGGAAAATTGAGTAAGTGGATAGTCATTCTCCAGGAGTTTTACTTGGATTTTCAATCTACAAAGTCCTTAGTTTTTGCAGAATTTCCAACAGAAGAGAATCTAGCAGTTGAAGAAGACTCATTCCCAGATGAGTACATTTTTTTTTATTTCAACCTCTGATCCTTGGTACGAAGGTATACTTGTTTATCTCCAGACTTTGAAGTGTCATGCAGCCTTCTCAAGAGAAGAACGCTGTAAATTGCACGTTCATGCGAAAAAATACCTTATTAGCCAGGATACTTTGTACCGTAGAGGAATAGACTTTGTTTTCCATCGGTGCCTCACCCATGAGGAGGCTGAGCATGTCCTAAACGATTCCCATAGCGGAGCATGCGGGGGCCATTTATATGGGTTAGTAACGACCCAGAATATTTTGCATGCTGGTAATTTCTGGTCCATGATCTTTAAAGATTGTGTCGAGGCTATGAAGCAGTATCATCCATGTCAACTCTACATCAGGAAAATGCGGTCACATCCTGTTCCTTTGTCTCCCATTGTCACAGTGGTACCCTTCACTAAGTGGGGGGTAGATTACGTGATGTGCAACCCAGTTTTAGCTGGGCGGCACAAACATATCATTGTCATTTTTTATTACTTCACCAAGTAGGCAGAGGAAATGCCTGCCTTCTGGGCTGATGCCGAAACTGCAGCATTTTTTATATTCAACCAGATTATCACTTGCTTCATAATTACAAAGGAGATTGTCACTGAACATGGCAGTCATTTCCAGAATAGCATGATGACCGAATTGGCTACTATGATAGGGTTTAAGCAAGATCACTCATCTCCTTTCTACCTGCAAGCGAACGGTCAAGTCGAGGCAGTCAATAAGAAATTGAAGATCATTCTTAAGCGTACTATTAATGTAGCTCGGTTAAATTGGCACATTATGCTATATCTTGTACTTTGGGCATACCATACCAATGTTAAAACTGCCACGGGGTTTTCACCTTTCCAACTCTTTCACAGGGTGGAAGTAGTCACTCCTTTTGAGTGTGAAATTCCATCACTTAAAGTTGATATTCATGTACTCCCAGACACGACTAAATTAGAAGAACATTTTATACATTTGGAACATCTAGATTAGCAATGTAGAGATGTGTTAATGGAAAACAAAGCTCATAAGAATAGGGTTAAAAATCAATATGATAAATTGGTCAAGCCTAGAATTCTCTCTGAGGGGGAGCTTGTCTTGCTCTAGGATCAAGACAAAGAACCCCTGGGGTAGGAAATTTTAGGTGAATGTGGTTAGAACCCTAAATTGTGTCGAAGGTCTTGGAAAAAGGGGCATATGATTTAACTAATTTTGATGGAAACAAGCTTCCTGAGTCTAGAAATGGGCTCTACCTAAAGAAGTACTATGCCTAGTCTTAGTGCTTTTTCTTTTATTTTTATTCTATGTAATTTTATGTACAATAGTGTTCTAGTTAGTGTTCTTATATCATCTGGTGATTGTTAAATATGTCAGCTGAGTGGTTCATAGGTTTTGCAGATGTCACCATACTTGTAACCTGGCTTCAGCCGCATGGGTCATTTATTCACCCTCACAATAGCTAGTTTCCTCTGAAGGCACTTGTCTAGGTCCTGCTACCAATAATGTGGTAGAATACATGGCTGTTATTGAGTTGTTATGGGATGTTGTGTCACGTGGCATCACCCAGTTGAAATTTAGTCTTGACACTTAATTGGTAGTTTTCCAGCTCAATGGAGCTTATCAAGTGCAGAACCCTACCTTGTTATGTCAGTTTTTGCAAGTTAGATTACTTGAAAGAAATTTTGATTATATTTATTTTAATCATATTCCACGTAATGAAAATACATTAGCTGATGCATATGCAAACTATATTCTTGATTGGCACTTAACAAACATTTTGTAAAAAATACAAAACAGATACATTTGGAACACATGTAAATAAATAGGGAATATATATATATATATGTGTGTGTGTGTGTGTGTGTGTGTGTAAAAATCTATCCATAGATAGGTCAAGTTTTGATCCTAAGATCTAGTCACAACTATGAAAATATACAAAAATTTGGATTGCACTCCATAAAATGCCTATATATCTAGGCCTGATCTACCACATCACTCACATCACTAGCAAAATCCTCATCATTAGCTTCTTCTACTGCAGCAGCCTCTTCGGCTTCTATATAAACCAGAATGTCCATGAATACCCTCCTCATGAGGCATATCCAGATAGGTGGGATCCCTATAACAAATTCTTGCATAACATCAAGAATTTGCTCATTCCATATAGTTGGAACTCTTTGGGTCAGCTTGGCCAGCTTCCCCTTGAGTACCCTCATCAAACCTGTTAGTTTTTCAACATTAAGCTAGCATTATTAGGATCTTTAACTGAGAGAATAAAAAGCACAACAATAAAACACAAGAGACAATGAACACAGTGTTTTTCCTCGGGGAAACCATAAATGGAGAAAACCCCACAACTTCCTCAGAGATAGAATCAATAGCAAAATAGAAAAGCCCAAAACAGTAAGTGATCTCCTGATAGCAATAACCTTCTTCTTATCTAACCCTAGTGCTAAATAGAGAAGTCACCTCTCTATTTATACTACTTCCTGGCATGACTAAAACCCTACTAGGGCTGACTTCACTAAGTGAGTCTAATAACCCTAGTGCCCCGGAACTGTGGGGACTTTAACCCTTAGACAATAGGAGGGTTACCCACAATGACTTGACATGACTTTTTTACATTATAGATCCTCCCGATCGAAACATCAGGGCATGACATCATGACTCAATTACATAATAGACACATCCTGAAATAAACATCGGGTTACAAGACATAAGATACATAGATGAATACATTTCGAAGTTACAAATACATCAACATTCCCTCTTAACTAGGAAGGTATTATTTCGACACAATTTTCAGCACTGTTCTTCTTCTCTGTATCGACTGGATCATCTCGTCATCTTCATCTTCAATTCTTCAAGTATTCTTTGTCTTCAAGTCTTCTTCATCTTCAAGTCTTCTTCTTCTTCAATTCTTCTTAGTCTTCAAGTCTTCTTCTACTTCAAGTCTTCTTCATCACAGGATCTGCATCATCACAACTACTAGATCATCACTGTTGGATCGTCATCCCATCTGGATCATCACTCGATCTGGATCATCATCAAGTTTGGATCATCATCACATCTGGATCATTACTTGATCTGGATCATCATAGAGTCTGGATCATCACTTGATCTAGATCATCATCAAGTCTGGATCATCATCACATCTAGATCATCACTTGATCTAGATCATCATCAGGTCTAGATCATCATCACATGCTATCTTAGAATGGTACTATGTCAATTCTTCTCATCGTAGGAAGTTCTACAAAGTCAATCCTGTAGGCCTACCCTTCATGTAGGTCTTCATTAGCACTTATGTCTGACACTTGAGTCAGAATGGCCTGCCCAGCTCTTACATCCGACCCCATCTTGTCAAAAAGGCATGCCCAGCACTCACATCTAACCTCATCTTGTCAGAAAGGCATAGCACTCACATCTGACCATGTGTAAACACATCGCGCCAGAATGGCTCAGCAGTTATATCTTACCTCATTCTGTCAAAAAGGATCTGCACTTACATTCGACCATGTGTAAACACATCGCATCAAAAGGGCGTGCACTCACATCTAATCATGAAGGAGCTAATCCTATCGTCGCATCAGAATGGCCCCCAGTCCCAGACTGAGCTACCTAGTAACTAACTAGGTTCCTTCATTCTCCCAAAGAATGGCAGTTTCCCTTACATCTGACCTACTCATCAGAATGGCCAACACTCACATCTGACATGGGAGGAACTTAATCCTTTAGCCATGACAGGATGGTTTAGCCCTTACATCTGATCAATTGGGAACACATCTCCATCTCATATTAGAATGGATTCTTAGTCCTAAACTGAGTTTTCTTGGTAACTGACTAGGCACCTCCATTCCCAGTGTCAAAACCCCAAATTTTTCAAAAAATTTAAAAACTTTTAAATAACATAATTGTATGTTAACACAATCGTTAAATACTGTTTAGTTAAATGCTATTTATTTTGTAACTGTAAGATCATTACTTGGTTG